>BMAC01001124.1:11338-47943 GCA_014905375.1 Phtheirospermum japonicum
ATAGTATATATATATTATATATATTATATTGAAATTTTAAGAAAAAGAAGTACCGAGGGGGAAATTGGTTCCCCTCTAGATTACCAAGGGCACTCGATGCCCTCGGTAATTGAGGGAAATATAATAAAAAAAGAAAAAATTGTAATAACATTAAAATAAACCATATAATATCATTTTACATACTTAAAAATGCAATTAACCTTGTTTTAATATATAATTACCATCGAATATATTTTTATTGACATGTATTATGTAATATCAATACTCCCTCCGATCCTTTTTAAATGTCGTTCTGGCTCTTATTAGCAGAATTAAGAACTTAAGTATATGACTACTCTACCCTCAAGTAAATCTTATCAATATCATATTAAGATTATCTTCCAAACAATATTATCTTTCCATCTCTCTCATTTACGTGCTTTCTACCATTTCCTCCCTAGATCCTCTCTCATATTGCAGCAAAAAATAAAATAATCAGTTCGTCTATTTCATGAAAATTCATATATATATATATATATATATATATATATAGGATTAGGTTTAAATGAGAACCATGTCATTATATGTGAACCTAGGGTCAATTGTAGGCCTTAGATCTAATTAAATTGATGGATCAGATTTTTTGTGTATTTCCTTATTTGATTAAAAGAAATAGGATTGTCTAATAAAAGCACTACTGGTGTATATAACTGAAAATATTATTAAAGCACTGTGATTGTATAATAAAGCACTGCTGGTATATAATAAAAGCACTAGTACGAAGGTTCGCATATAATGACACGGTTCTATTTGAACCCACCCCATATATATAAGTACCGATCAATTAGTATTTTTGTAATTCTAAGATAAAGAAAGTAACCTCGTGGAATCTTTAAAAAAATAATGAGAACTATGAAATTGAATAAGTCAACCGATCATAAGATCGACTGTATCATAGATACTACTGATATTACACGATACATGTCAATAAAAATATTTTTGATGATAATTATGTATTGAGACAAAGTTAATAACATTTTAAGTGTGTAAAATGAAATTATATAGTTTATTTTAATGTTATTACATTTTCTTATTTTATTTTTATATTTCCTAAATTACCAAGGGTGTCCAATACCCTCGGTATTACCAAGGGGAATTAATCCCCCTCGGTATACCAAGGGCATACCGAGGCCATTTCATGCCTTCGGCAACTCTATCTTTTTAAAAAATAAAAATAAATAATTACCGATTAATTAGTGTTTTTTGTGATTCTAAAAAAAGGAAAATAATCTCGTGGTATCCTTAAGGAAATAATGAGATTTCATTAATTATGTATGTAGTTGAAGTATCATAGTTTCTATTGATATTACACAATATATATCAATAAAAATATTTTCGGTGATAATTATATATCCAGACCAAGTTAATTATATTTTAAGTGTGTAAAATGACATTATATGGTTTATTTTTAATGTAATTATATTTATTTTGGCCTATTTTTCTTTATTTTCAAAATTACTGTGGGCATGAGATGCCCTCGGTATTATTGAGGGAATTAAATCATGTTGGTAATATCGAGGGCATTTCATGCGTTTGGTAGTTTTTATTTTTTTTCTTTTTTCTTTTAATTCCCGATATTTCTGAGGGCGACATTTGCCCTCGGTATTACGAAGGGAAAACACATCCCTTCAATAATATCGATAGAGTTTTGATGCCCTAGATAGTTTTTTTATTTATTTTTCATTTTCCAATATTTGTCGAGGGCGTCAAATACCCTCATTATTACCAAGGGAAAACACAGCCTCTCGGTAATACTGAGAACATTTTGATGCCCTCAGTAGTTTTTATATATATTTTTATTTATTGATATTTTCTGAGGGCATATTGACGTCTTCAATATTATTAGGGGATGATACGCTCGGTATAATTTCCCTCGAAGATCCTTCAGTATTTCTTTCAATAATAGTTGCAGGAAACATTGACGCCGATATATTGAGGGATTTGACGAGGGTGTCATTACTGTGGGTTTATTCCTTCGGTATTGCCCTCAGTAAAAATTACCCTCTATAAAGGCGCCGGTATTACCGAGGCATATTTTCATTTGGTATCACTGTTTTTATGTAGTGAACTCAGGTATCCAAAACCTTCTAGCCTATTTGAAATAACTCTCTTAGAGGTTGAATCATCATGTCTCTATGAATCTCTCCTCTTAGTCAAGCTCTTATGGAAAAGACTGAACTAGGGCCGACATCTAAAGAAGGTCGCCACCTAGACAAGCTCCTACCCCTCTTTGACTAGAGCTTTCCTAGCACAGAGCTATCTTTATAATCTGAACCGGCCCAATATTGACTCTTAGGTATACAAAAAGTCAAGTTAAAATGGATACTACTGCAGAAACAGGATACGAAGGTGGCTGATTAACGGCGGTTCTGGAAAAACCGCCGTTAAATACTTTTTTACGGCGGTTTTCCAAAAAACCGCTGTTAAATCGGTCATTTAACGACAGTTTTCATAAAACCGCCGTAGAATCGTACATTTTACGGCGGTTTTATGAAAACCGACGTTAAAACTGAACTAAATTAACGACGGTTTTTAAGAAAGTGCCGTGATTTATCAAGTATTCACGGCGGTTCCTTAAGAACCGACGTTAATTAGTTCATATGTTAGTTAGTTTTCTGATCTCAACGTCGGTTACATTAGAACCATCGTGAATGTGATAACATTTAACGGCGGTTTTCTTAGAACCGCCGTAGAAAGTAGGCTGACATGTCACCAATCCTGGTCTTACTCAAGCAAGTTGTTTCAACCGTCGATCCGTGTCTAATCCGACGATCTGCATTTGCCACGTCATAAATAAAAAAATAAAAAGAATTTTTTTTTTTTGATTCAGATAGAAAATATTACTTTAATTAACTTGGGAAATGTCATTTTTTTTATCTCTTAAGAACAACATACAAATATAACTAATTAATCTTAATGGCAGGAGATTTTAGCCCCAAATCTTTCGTTCAGTTTCCGCAGAATTACGCCTCCAAATCTTTACCAATCCAATCATCTAATCCCTAATCTCTCAAAGTTTGCGTTAATTTTCGATCACAGATCCCATTATTTTCCCAAATCTGAATCTCTAGGTTTAGTGTCTCATAGAAAAAACTCACGAATGTTATCATCGTCGGGGAGGCCGGCGTCTGTCGCCACCAGCGACTTGCAGTTGGTTACGATGGCGGATAGATCTCTGGCCGCTCTCCCTCCGCGTCCGCCGTCGTCTTCATCCTCAGCTCTGGTTGTGTACACGCCGCCCGCCGCCAAACCCGAGGATGAGGACTTTGAAGTCAAGCTCCGATGGATTATCGAGTGCGTCCCTGTTCGCTTCAGCAACACCTCCGGCAGCTCCGCCGATTCTGGCTCTGGTGACTTCCATCAGGTATTAGGTTTCATTTGAACTGAAAATCTCTAGAAACTTAATATTGGAAATTAGGGCTTTTGTTCTATGCTATTGGAAATTCCGGCAGCTCGCCGATTCATTGCTCATTGGAGTGTGAACTATGCTTTTGTTCTTATATTTACGACAGGAATATCATGTGACGGAGAAAAAGAAGGAGCAGCCAGCTGCGATGAACGCATTTGAGTAAATAATCATGTCAAAAGATCTCAATCTTGGTAATCTATTCGATGCCGATCCGGATTTTTATTTATTAATTTTATTATTTTATATTTATTTTGTTGATGTAGAAAGATTACAATGTGAATATTTTACTCATGTTTTCCTCGGCACCGGTGACAGGGATACAAGAGGGAAACAAGGTTCACGTCTAAATGCCCGGGTAATGTGATAATTAATAAAATCGAACAAGCTGCAAAACCTCTTGGTTTCGGTGTTCAGAAAAAGAATTACAAGGTAATAATTATTATTATTTTCGTAATTTTTATCAACATTAGTTTTGTGTAACCTCATTATAAATCAAGTGCAGTAGTAAAACTCGATCTTTGACTTTTTTAATTGCTCTCCTTTTGTAACTTTATTTCTACTTTTTCTTTCCTAGATGAGACTTGAAAATTTAAAAGCGGGAGGAAAAGGCAATCTTAATGTTGCTACTGAGGTAAATTACCGTAAGAATTGTCGATCAGCTTTGGACCAATATTTTTGAAGTTCTGATATATCTGCATGGTAACTTACGTGCGTTATTTGCTCGAATCAGGTTTTTCAAGTTGGCCCGTCTTTACACATGGTCGAGGTTAGAAAAGCAAAGGGAGACACTTTGGAGTTCAACAAGGTACACTTCTTTAAAAAGGGTTGATTTAAAAAAACTAGCACTGTGGTGTTTCCTATTTACCGGAAAAGCACATTTAACTTTCAGAATAGAATTACCTCAAGGATTTATTTTTATTTTTCAAAAGTAACCATCTTTTGTTTTTTCAAGAACTTCTGAAATCCTTATATATCAAATTATAAAGAATAGATTGTTTTAACACACTAATGAATTATAAGTCAAAACTAGAGTCTAAGACGGGCTCCATCTCAATCTAAATATGTCGAACCAAATGCAACCATAAAATGCACTGGATGTTTGTTTTCACTGTTATAAATCCATCTCGAGTCCTGACTGGACTCATATAGGAAATCCAATTCTCGACTACTTGATTTATTTGAGACGGCAGTTATTACTGCTCTTAAATCTTTGGCCCTTGGATAATTCCGATGGTGTGCATTTCCTGATACTTTTTGGAGCATTGGTTCTCTAGTTTGAATTTCATTAATCTTGCAGTTCCTCCTTAAGTTATACCTACATCATATGCATAGAATGTTGATTCATTTAAAACAAATTCCCTTTTGAAGTAGTGTTGTTCGATATGGCCTATTTGTTCAATTGAGAAATTGAAAGATACTTTGAATCAAGGGCTATAACCACATACATATCACATGCATATGCTGACAAGGGAACCCCACTATTAGTCCAAGATCCAAAGAAGATGGCAATAATTGGAGTTTGGTTAGAAGTTGAGGCCCAGAAATTTGATGCTGCAGGCAACTCGCTCAGCTTCGAGATTCTGATTAAGCCATTTCTGGGCTTAACTACTAATGAGGCTATAGTTGAACAATCGCAGGCCAAATTAGCCACAGTTCTTGATGTTTATGAAAAGCGCTTAGCAGAGTCTAAGTACTTGGGAGGAGATAATTATTCATTGGTTGATCTTCATCATGTTCCTATAATCAACAATTTGATGAAAACTAAGGTTAAGGCTTTGTTCAAACTACGCCCACTCGTTAGTGCTTGGTCTGCTGATATCCTGGCCCAGCCCGCTTGGCTGAAGGTTCTTGCTGGGTTTGAGTGATCTGACGAGGTTTAGTGTTTGCAAACTCTTAAATCAAGTGATTCTCGTCTTCCTACCGAAAACCCTCTCATATTTTTCGGATTACAAGTTGGTAATTACTTTTTTTCAGAGTTTGTAAAAAAAGGGTGATGGGTTTGTTTTTATCTGTTTGTGTTTTTATATGGCTCATTTATATGAGGAATGTTGTTTATGGGGTGATTGTTGGGGACTCTTTCGATCCACATCCCCAAATAATAGAAGACAATAAATAAAATGAAAATGAAAAAAAAATCTATAACTTCAAAAAAAAAGTATGATTTTATTAAGTAATTGTTTTGTTTATTCATAAAATCATGAATGACTGCATTTATCTTTTAGTAAACAGCAAATGTTCCAATTTTTGAATACTCATATTTAGATATAAAACACCTCTTAGTAGTGAAAAATACTTTTAAAATCAATATTCTTCTCTTTTAATGAATAAGTTTATCCATACAAAAGAATTGTTGATTTCTAAGTGAATATTATCATTTTGTTCTTTAGCTCTCTAATAATCCTTTAAATTATCTTTTGTAGAACGGTAAAATGGCTGCTAATGCTTCTCTTGTGGGCGGAGAGACTGAAGCCTTGCAGAGACTAAAGAATTTTTTTGTTGAATGCAAGGCCAAGCCAAACAATGGATCTAAGGGTGGAGCTAAATCAGCCAATGATAGTATTTATGGTGCAATTTTTTCATGCAAAATATCCCCATTCTAAAATGTTAATAAAATGAAATCTTATTTGAATGAACTTCTTCAATTAATTAAGGGCTAATTCATTTTATATTCTTAATTAAACATATTGGAGATTGGACATGTTTGCCGTTAGAAATGAGAAGATGTTTCATTTTATTTTTTAGTCTCTTGTTTTTAGTGTTGAACTATTCATGGATGATGTTGATGGAAATTCTTAATTATATTGGAGTATTAATTCTTAATTTATTTATTGGAATAATCAATATATTCATTATTGACAATTTTGGTGCACCTGCTTTCATTTATTTATTTTTTAAAATTTTTACTACTTTCTAGAAGGTACGTTTCAGGAACCGGCGTAAATTGTTCATTCTGAAAACAGACTTTCTAGAAGGTATTTTTAAAAACCGCCTTAAAAATGCTGAATTTTACGGCAGTTCCAAAACCACCATAAAAACGCTGCATTCTACGGCGGTTCCAAAACCGCCGTTAAATCCCACTTTTTACGGCGGGTCGATACAACGGCGGTTCAAAAACCGCTGTTAAAAGTCCCTAAAAACCTCCATTAAATCACTGTTTTGCAGTAGTGTGTAGCCATAACTTGACCTCGTAAAAATGTATAGTAGGACTTATATTACACAAACATCAGAGCCATAGCTCGACCTTATTCACGTTTGACCTCGTAAAAGCATCGAATAGAACATTACGTAAACATGGCAGTTATAACTCGACCTCGTAAAAGCGCCAAATGAGACTTATGTTACATAATCTTTGCAACCACAACTTGACCTCATCCACGTTCAACCTCGTAAAAGTGTTGAATATGACTCAAATTACACAAGTGTCACAGCCACAGCTCGACCTCATCCGTGTTTGACCTCGTAAAAGTATCGAATAAGACATTATATAAAAATCACAACCATATCTAGACCTCATCCACATTTGACCTTGTAAAAGTGTTGAAGATGACATTATACAAATGTCGTGAGCACAACTTGACCTCGTCCATGTTCAACCTCTTAAAAATATGATATTATACAAACGTCACAACCACAACTTAACCTCTTCCATTTTCAAACTCATGAAAGCTTTGAATATGATAAATTGAAATAAACACTCGAAAAGATAAGATTTTATTCCTCATATCTTATCATCAAAAGTCAAAAAATCGAACATCATAAAATAAATAGAACATCATGAGTATGAGTTACTAATACTAAGCATAGTACTTCTTAAGGTGACATACGTTCCAACTTTGCGGCACAGAGGTCCCCTGCCTACCTTCCAGAACATAGACACCTTTTGCCAAAAATCTGATTATCTTATATGGACCCTCCCACTAGGATCTAGATTGCTTGTAAGTTATACTGCATCAGCTCTCCTCAATATGAGGTCATCTACCTAAAATTGCTTCTTCTTTAATCGCTGATTATAAGCCTCATATATCATATGGTTGTACCTCTCCACCTATGCTGTAGCTTCCTCTCTTACCTCACCAACACTTTTAAAGCTTCTCTTGCCAATCTCTCATTTACCTCCAGATCAAAAGCTTGCACCAGATGAGACTCGACATCAATCTCAACAGGGATGATAATTTCCATTCCATAAATCATGTTAACGAAGGTTCTCTAGTAGTAGATTGAGGTGTGGTGCAATAGGCCCATAAGACAGATAATAGCTCGTCAACTCACAAACCTCCAGATTTCTACAATCACATCTTAATACCTTCCACTAAAATTATGTTAGTAATTTCAACCTATCTATTAGCATGCGGATGCGCTACTGAGGCAAATATCTACTTTATTTTTATTTCCTTACATTAAGCTTGCATATTTTCCCAATTAAATTAAGTACCATTATCAAAAACAAGTACCCACAAGAATTTATACCTGCAAAAATATTATTAAAGATAAAAATCATCATTCTCTATTCTATGATGAGGACCAGTGCCTCAAATTCCACCCACTTGGTAAAATAGTCTCTTACCACCACCAAATATTTCTTCTGCACTATAGACGGTGGAAAAGGTCCTACAATGTCAATTCCCCACTCTGCAAAAGGACATGGATAACTCATAACAATCATATATTCAGTAGGTACATGAATAAGTGAAGTATGCATCTGACACATCTAACAATTATTCACCATGTCTTCAAGTATGGCACAAAGTGTGACCTCTTACACAGGTGTCGATTCATCAAACAAAAATATGTCGCCCTTCGAGCTTCTGAAACAACGACCTTTATATTACCCTCAATAATTTGCCCTGACAAAGATTTGATGGGAGCTCACCAATCATTTACTTCTCCAATTTCCATCACCTTACCTCTCGATCCCCCTAAGCTACTCACCTCTAACTGTGATTTTCCTCGTATGACAATCATCTAATGCCCCTGCTATCATGGCGAGCTGATCATCCCACATGTTCTCTGTCCATGGTAAATGCTTCAAACTAAAGCTTCGAAACTGGACTACCATTCCTTTGACAATATCCAATCAATTCTACATTCGATCCTCTCTAGCTTCAAAAGAACTATTAAATTGACATGTTACTGACTGAGAATCAGAATACAACGATAATGACATATACTTAGTTCAATAGACATCTTCCTTCCTTGTATCAATGTCTCATACTCAGCCTCATTTTTAGATACTTTAAAGTTTAACTTGATCGCGTAATTCAAATTACTCCCATCCAGACTAGTTAAAACAATACCAGCTCTAGCCTCACTGACCATTGTCGACCCATCCACGTGCAAGATCCATTTTTTCTCCACAGGTTAAGAGGCTTCATCTCATGTAGAAAGTCTGCCAATACCTGAGCTTTTATCTTTGTTCTTATCTCATACATAATATCATATACGTTATGTTCTAGAGCCCATTTCAACAGGCAACCTAAAACAGTGGTAATAGACACATAACGGTAGGTTCATGTTGAAGTAACAAAACTCATCATCAGCTGGTCCTCTAGAGCTAATGAAATATGATGATACCCATGGGAAGCATCCATCATGCTTAGGAGCTCACACCTCGACATCGAGTCTACCAGATGACTAATTATAAGTAAATGATAATGATCTTTTCGGCAAGTTTTGTTTAGGTTTTTAAAATCTATACACACGCGCCACTTTCCCTCTGGTTTCAGAACCATCACTGCATTAGAAAACCACCACAGAAATTTAATCTCTCTAATGTGCCCCGACTCTAATAGCTTCTACACCTCTAATTCAATGACTTTGTTCAAAAGGGCCTTTTTTCTTGTTTTATTGGTTTTACATATGGGTCTATATCTAGATGATGTTGAGCGACCCTGAGATTAATAACTATGGGTTCTTCATCTATAAAATCAAAAATATTTTTAAACTCCTTTAATAGTTCTATTAACTCCTCCCGCACAGCTACCTCCAATTAACCGCTAATACATGTAGTTGGTAGCAAGATTGTGCAACATGTTGATCAGCAATTATCTCACCCACCTTATCACCTGTTATATACTTGATACCATGTGATAAGTGGAATTCACTGCCTGGACTTCATTCAGGGCAGGTTGCCCCAATATAATGCCATAAGCTAACTTTGCTCAGATCACTACAAACTTTAATATCTTTACCACTCTGCATTCTCCTTCTCCTAAAGCTACTGTTAGTGCCACCTCAACCTTCACAATTACATGTGTTCAATTGAAAGCATAAACTGCCATGTTCACTGCCTTCATATATACCTTGAGAACCATCCTTCCCAAACAATGGTAATATAAAATATTTATCAAGCTTTAATTGTCCATAATACTTGACTTACATCATAGTCTCCACCTCCACCCGAATGACCAATGAATAATTATGTCCCTCCCATAATATTCTTTTGTTAGTAGGTTTAAATTATATAATATGTCCCACAAAGGAAGGTGGTGGGTGTATATTTATCACAACTACCTCCGAAGGTCGCGACTTAACAGCTTTAGCATGACTTCTTCTTGCATTATTTGAATCCCCATCTGTAGGTCCTCTTGAAATCATATTAATCATCTTGCAACCTGTAGATAGGTCTTCATTTTCTTTGTGACCTCCTTATCATTATCTTTTGTTGAACTGCTCCCCTTTTGGGCATTTCCTGGGGACCTATCTTCTTTCCTTGTACCCTTTTTTAATACATGAACTCCTTATAATGACATGCTTAGATTAATAACTCAATTTCATCACTCAGGTGCTTGCAACCTTCTGTGGAATGTTCATGATTATTGTGGAACCTACAGAAAAACCTTAATTTTGGTTCGGCAGGTGTCTTTGCATAATCCGAGGGCCACTTCAAAACATTACTTAACTTCTTTTCCACCAAACATTTTTTCCATGTTTGGGTTCTGTGAGAGGTATATAACTCTAGATCAAATTCCTTGAACCTTTTATCCATGGCTACTAACAGGAGCCTTTTATGATATATTGATTTAATCGAGAACCTCCCTTGCCTGCATAATTCTTTCCTTATTTCAACTTCCCATGCTATAGTTTTATCTTTGTACACCACCTCCCAGTGTTGATGTTCCTTAACTTCTTACTTTGCTTCTTCCATATGGATATACTTGATATCTCTATCTAGCATTTACTCATAGGTATGGGAGGGCCTTTTGTCCATAGACACCTGTAATCACCTAGATTCGTAACCCTTGTGTGAGAGCACTAACCTTTACCTCATATGTTGCTGTCACCTCTAAGCTAGCTTAGGCACACCTAACCAAATTATCTTTCAATGATTCTCCTTCTCTTTGGGTAACTTCAAATAGTGACATAAATGTCTTCTTATGTAATCTTACGCTAGTAAAATATGTTAGAACATGCACTTAACATCGAAAAGCTCATGATTATTCCTAGTGAAACCTGATGAAATTAATCTTGTGCTGCTCCTCATAAGGTAGATAAGAATTCCCGATGGAGACTGCATCTCTATATTTATGTAACACAACTGAATTCTCAAAACAATGCATATGTCGAGTAGGATCTGACACTCATTCATAGTGAAAATTTAGCTCCTTATACATGTGGGGCAGATGAACCCTAAAGATTCTTGTGAGAATGAATTAGCTATATCTTCCTCATGTTCCTTACACGTAACCTGATGTTGTAAAGCTCGCAACGTCATCTCAATATCTCGAATTATCGTGGAAGTGACATGTGCCTTCCCTTCTAAACTCTCTACTTCCTCATCTTCTAAGATTCGTCTATCAATTAAACTTCATCTATCTTCCTGGACTCTTCGCCCACCTCATCTTGATAGAGGTTTCTCCTCGCCATCATCCAACTCCCATCACCTAGCAATAATAATCACATACAAAGGTCCCTCTTTCCCCAGTGGATGTCTATGTCTTGTCTCTGCTTCCTATTACAAAGGTCTCTCCTCTCCATGGAACTTTCCTTGCTTGACGTACCTATTATCACATGGAGGTTTCTCGCTTCTCTTCACCCTCCATGTCTCACCTCTGCATCATTACGCCAAGGTTGATCCTCTTTCTCTTTCCTCCCAT
Organism: Phtheirospermum japonicum; assembly: GCA_014905375.1. NCBI lineage: Eukaryota > Viridiplantae > Streptophyta > Magnoliopsida > Lamiales > Orobanchaceae > Phtheirospermum > Phtheirospermum japonicum. Next base: position 22,880 of record BMAC01001124.1, read on the forward strand.
GCCTAATTTTTGTATCTTTACCAGAAAGTTGATCATCTTTATCTTCTTCTCCATTGGGGTCAACAACATCCATGAGATTCTATAACACCTAATTGGGAATAGTATCCACGAGTTTCTGCAAAAATCTTTTTGGGATGCTGAGAAGATGCTCTCCCGATAATTAATTACATTTATATGTACCTGCTAGCACTGAGACTTTTTTATTTGAAGACTTGGTTTGTGTAACTCGCACCATTTTGTCTTTATCCCCTTCATTTGTCTCCAATTTCTCAATCTGTTGTCGTCCCAAAGGTGTCTTCTCCATCTCTTCCAACACAGGCACAAAAGGTGGTCCTTTTCCATCGTCGGTTGTAGGGGTCGCATCCAGAGGTGCATTCTGTTAGTTTAGTATACTGGAAGGACATGTCTTAGTATACTTATACTGATTATTTATGATGATATGAAATGGTTTTGCAGTCACTGTTTGCATTTTAGTTTATTATTCATAATCGTTCTAATGCAAATGTTCCATATACATACATTGTAGATGATATGGTGTGGGGAGTCACATGGTAAGATCATATCATCGGAACCTTGTATTGTATTAAATGCTCACGGCATAGATGGTCCTGAACACACCATTAATAAACCGTAGAATAATCTGACAAGTCAGTTTGTCTTGATTGACTGATTATTCTAGTACACTCCGTGTAGTGTATTTGAGGAAAGGATCACGATAGGATATTATTCTCTGTCTCTGACCCAGATAGTGAGAGAATAAAGATCCATAGAGTTCGGTTCTGAACTCATGTGATACTGGTAAGCATAAGAGTGCAATGCTCATTACTTTGACATATCAAAGGGTGAGATCTTTTCGTAGATCAATAATCTCGATATCTTGAGTAATGTCAGTGCATGCTTGATGTTTTGAGCACTATACATGAGCACTGTGTCCTGGTGCGCCAGGTTGATGATGTTCTCTTGAGGAAACACAAGTTCATGTTGAAACCCTGCAGGTGGAATTTATTCTGTACATGATAAAGCTTGTGTGGTACTACTCAAGGTTTATAAGTTAATTAATTATATTTGTCAGAGACGTACATAATTAATTAACGAACATTGAATCTTAAATACGGGGAATGGCTGGACTAAAGGAGAAAGCATATTCAGAAATATGTATTAAATTGGTAGGTCAGTTTTACTTTTTTAGTGGAAAAAAATTAAAACTTAATTTATTTAATTATATATTAAGTTTATTGGATATTAGATATTAAATAAATTAATGGTCCAATTTAATATTCTTCTAGATCCCTGTTGTAGCCCAACATGACTGTAAGTGGATTGGAGATGGAACATAAGATAGAGGCCTAAACCCAGTAGGGTTTGGAGGCTTGATTTTCGAAAACCCCTAATATGAAAGGGGGTGTAATTTTCGAAAATCACACATATATTTACACAAAAAATCAGCCCCTCTTGGTTCTTACCTGATCTCCATAGAATTCACAATCCTATCTGTAGTATACAGCCCACCCACTCTGTATCAGATAGGCAGTCCGGGAATACAGCAGAAAATCCGGGAGTCGAATCTGCTGAGGAAGTGGATGATTTTTTGGGGAGAGAGAGGCACCGAATTCATCTTCATTCAATAGCAAGATCAGACCTTTGATCTTGTCCTCAGACCGTCTGATTATTGTAAGTAGATTCAATATTTATGTTTCCGCTTTATTAAATTTGAATCTGCCGTACATGTTTTAATCCGGACGTGTGAATACATTCATATGCATGAAAATATGATTTACATGAATACATAATTAAAATATGGACATCCAATAGATTATGCGGGGCTCAATTCGAAAAAACCCCAACAATTGGTATCAGAGCGGGTTCTGGCACTGTTCTTATTTTAATTGTTTCATAAATTTCGAATTACATGATTAAATTTGATGTTGAATTTATGGTGTTTAAATTTTCAGATTTAATAGCCCATGTATATCGATTTTTTATGGCTTTTAAAACTTGGATGAATTTTTTGATTATTTTCGAAAATTCTAGTTTTAAAGGAATCATAATTTTCGGTCATTTTGGAATAAGATTTGGATTGATATTTGATGAACTACAATTTTTCAGATTTTATTTTCATGACGAAAGAAAATCTGATGGTCAAAATTTTGTTTTTGATGTCTATTAAATTCCCTAATTTTAATTGATAATTTTCGGTACTACAGAAATAATTTTGGATGGATTTTTGATCATCATCAAAATTTCCAGATTTATTTTCTGACATGGTTTGGAAATGATACGGACCTACATGTTCATACGTAATATTATTCGATGTATATGGATATTTGGGGTAGGTGACCTTATTTCCTGGGAAGGGTGTACCTCTAGGAGTTGGGCGAGCTGGATATTATCGTGGAGAAGTGGGTAAGTAGGTAGCGACCTGGAGTATGAGGATGAGTTCTCATATAGGGTCGCGACCTCTTATGATTGTGTTGTATATTCCAGCTCGGTTATGGGCCTTGTGAATGTTTGCTTTATGGGTTTAGTAAGAGTATTGGATAAGGGCTTGGTGGGCTATGATGGGCTCAGGCCCGTCCTGGTAATTTAATAAGAGGTTTATTATTTATGGGAACTTATTATGTAGGAGAAATCCTAATAATGAGGCGGTGGAAGAGTTGTGGTATCTATGGAATTCTGGTTAAAGAAGGTAACCCTAGACAAGAGGGATTCCTCGTCTCTATAAAAGGGGGTATTTTCCTCTCATTATGATCATGATATGATACTATTATTATATATTGTTGTCCAACCTTCCAATTTGAGTGTTAAGAGTGTTGAAATTGCTTATTAACTTGGGCATCGGAGGGTCTTAACGGGCCTGACATCTGACCCGTTCAAGGCGTTGTTTTGCAGGATCATCCAGGTCGCCAAGGGATTTGCGGGAGACTTGGTAGGTCGCTGTGACATTCTGGAGAGATATTCAGGTCGCTGATCTCTATTTTGAGGTTAGTATCCTCTATATTTGGTAGTTCAACTTTTTGGACTTATCAAATTGGCTCCGTCTGTGGGAAAGAGGGACATCGGTTCCTTGAGCGAAAGGCGTGAGAAAATCCATAAACCAAACATGAAGAATAACAACATATTACCCAAAACCCTACACTTTGGTTCTGGGTCAAACAAACCAAAAAACAAGAGAGTGGCGGGCGTTAACGAGGAAGAAACACGAAAAGAAGAACAGACACCTCCCCGGGTGGAACCGATAGTTCTGGGTTTGAAGGACATGACGATATCCTCCCCAAAATGTCGAGAGGGAAAAGAACATGCAGAAGGCTTTGAAAAGGAGACACCAGAAGCGATGGTACAGAAAACTATACATATAGGAGTAAACGAGCGGAGGGATGTACCCAAAGAAAAGCCCTGTCAAACTCAAAAGGGATTTCTGGAGGGGCTTATGGACTTTGTTCCTTTAGAAAAGCTGGAAGAATTGTGTAGGTACTTAGCTGGCGAGCTGAGTACTCAGAAAGGAAAGAGCGAGCAATTTAACAGTGAACATGAGGAGAAGTCGGCGACCAGAAAAGCACAACAGAGTGAGAGGTCTCCATCTAGTAGATCTCCCCGTGAGAGAAGAGGTCGGAGAAAACGAAAGCATGAGGACACGGCCAGCTCTACTCCTTCCATAGAATCTCATACCAGCAAACGTAAAAAGAAAGGGGTAAAGGTGAAATAGAGTTACTACAGGCATCGGGGATGCCGACAGAATAAATATACCAGCGAGAGCGGAACCTCGACCTCAAGTACAGATGTCGAGTCCCAAGACAAGATCCGTAAAATTCAAAGAAGGAACGCGGAGGAGAAGGATGAGAATGAGGTCGGACCCGGAAATAAGGCTTGGAGAGATATGCAGGAAACCTTGCTAAAGTTGCAAAAGCAAGTGGAGGGAGAGAAGCTCCAGGGAGATGAGGGGCACCCCTATGTATTGTAGGCTGTGGTACCCAAGGGATTTAAGGACTTGGAATTTCAATATCGGGGAACGACGGATCCAATTGAACATCTACAGCTCTTCGAGAACGCGAGGATGTTGCGCAACTATACGGATGAGGTGGCGTGTCGGGCCTTTGTATCCACCTTGAGGGGAATTGCCCAAAACTGGTTCTATCAGCTTCCACGAGGAAAAATTACTGGGTATCAGGTGTTGCGAGCTGCGTTTTTGAAACAGTTTTCCAGCATGAGACAAAGCACCAAGACAGCACAGTCGCTTTTTACCATGGTGCAGCGACCTAATGAGACGCTAAAACAATATGTCAATAGGTTTTCCAGCGCCACGTTGGAGGTGCCCTCAGCTACTGATGAGATGAAGGCTGGAGCTTTACACCAAGGATTGAGGAGGGAAGACTTACGCAAGTCTTTGGTCAAAAAAGAAGTAAAGACGTATGATGATGTTTTGGCGAGATGTCATAAGTACGTACAGGTGGAGGAGGCTGAGGATGAACATCGGACGCGTTTTGGCAGAGAGGTCGCAGAGACATGAGACAATATGCCCAGAAGAGAATTGAGGAGAGAACCAAGAAGGATAGTACGCGGGCTCTTGAGCCCGGGTTCTGTGATCAACAAAAGACCAGATGAGAACATGCGAAATTGGAGAGAGGAAGATTTCACACCATTGATTCATCCGCGAGCTAAGGTATTCACTATTATGGAACGCTTGGGCCCAACGCTATAAAATGGCCAAAAGATCGCACGCCTATCCCTACTCATCCCAAGACTAGTTTCTTTTGCCGATTCCATAATAATTATGAGCATTCCACCCAGGTTGCAGGCATCTTAAGGAGGAGATAGAGAGACTTATAAAGGCAGGACATTTGAAGGAAGTAATCTATAGGGAAAAAGAGCAGAGAAGGCTGGAGCAGCCTTTGCCTCCGCCACCCCCGAGAGATCTACCTCAAGATCAGGCCGCGAGACAGTTACAATAGCAAAATCAGGGACGTAATGGCCCGTGAGGGAATAAGGGGAGAATAAATATGATTGCAGGCGGGCCGACCGATGGAGATTCCAATAAAGCCCAAAAAAGGCATACTAGGTTAGCTCGCTTCGGTGCACAGGAGGTCGCTAGTGTGAGCCGACGATCACAGGGGGAAGGGCCGGTCATCTCTTTTGGCCCTAGTGATCGACGCGGAATACAGGAGGATCACAATGATGCGTTAGTGATTGAAGATGAAGTAGCGGGGTATGATGTTGGTAGAATCTTCGTGGACAATGGGAGCTCGGTGAATATCATCTATACTGCTTGTCTCGAGCAGATGGACGTAGAGAAGAAGGTGCGACCTGTGAGTACGCCCATAAATGCTTTTAATGGGGCACAAGTGAATACTGAGGGGGAGCTTACACTGTCGGTAGTGTTAGGGAAGGAGGGATTACAAGCGAAGAGAAACTTGAAGTTTTTGATAGTTCGGGGAAGATCAGCCTATAACATTATACTGAGTCGACCTGCCCTTAATACGTTCCAGGCGGTAACGTCAACTTATCACATGAGTATTAAATATCCAGTGGGCGAAAAAGTGGGAGAGGTTCTTTCCGAACAGCAGGTCGCAAGATCGTGTTATCAGTTGACGGTCAGAAGAGGATTAACGGAGAATAAGCGCGATAGAGATGATGATCCAATGGAAGGAATACTTAGTGCGAAAAAGATGAGGGAGCAGGAGAATTCGGTTCGGCCAAATGAGGAATTAATGGAAATATCATTGGAGGAAGGTCACACAGAATACACTACTAGGGTGGGGACCTTAATACCTGAAGCGCTGAGGAGTGAGTTAATGAGTTTGTTGAGGGAGTTTCGGGATATTTTTGCCTTTGGGGATGGAGAGCTAACGGGAGTGTCTCCTGAGTCGTGCAACACCACTTGAATGCTGACCCGGAGGCGAGGTCGGTCAAGCAAAAGAGAAGGCACTTTGGACCCGAGCTGGATAAAGTGATTGAAGAGGAGGTGCAAAAATTATTAAAAGCGGGTCATATTAGGGAGATCCAGTTCCCTGAGTATTTATCTAATGTCATAATGGTACCAAAGCTGGCACAGAAGTGGAGGATGTGTGTGGATTTTCGCGACCTTAATAAAGCCTTTCCCAAAGATCATTATCCTTTACTGCGCATCGACCATCTAGTGGACTCGACGTCAGGATGCGAGCTGTTGAGCATGATGGATGCCTCACAGGGGTACCACTAAATACCCCTAGCAAAGGAGGATCAGCCTAAAGTAAGTTTTGTCACGTCTACTGGGACGTACTGTTTTGTGTCTATGCCGTTTGGCCTAAAATATACAGGCACGACTTATCAGAGGTTGGTGGATCGGATGTTCAAGGACCTCCTGGGGTCCACCATGGAAGTATATGTTGATGATATGCTGGTCAAAAGTAGAGAGGAGGGATCTCATGTGGGGGATTTGAGAAAGACGTTTGATATTTTGAGACAGTATGGGATGAAGCTTAATCCCAAGAAATGTGCGTTTGGGGTGAGGTCCGGAAATTTTTTGGGGTATATGGTCACTGAAAGAAAAATTGAGGTTAATCTAGAAAAGGTACGAGCTGTTGTAGAGATGCCACATCCCCGCACAGTGAGGGATGTCCAGGTACTTACTGGGCGGATTGCTGGCCTCAGTCGTTTAATTTCTAGTTCGGCATGAAGAGGTGTTTCGTTTTTCAGAGCACTCCGGAAGGGATCTAAGTTCGAATGGACGAAAGAAGCTGCAGATGCTTTTGACGAGCTAAAGAGGTACTTGGCCGAGATACCGTTGTTGACTAAGCCCATGCCCGGAGAGGATCTAATTTTGTACATATCGGTGGGAGAGGTCGCCGTGAGTTCGGTATTGATCAGAGAAGAGGCGGGTGTGCAGAAACCTATTTATTATATTAGTAGGATGCTGCGAGGAGCTGAGTTGAAATATTCTGAGCTCGAGAAAGGGGGCTTTGCACTAATCTGTACTGCTAGAAAACTAAGGCCGTATTTTTTGAGCCATAGAGTGAAGGTACGCACCAATTTAGCCCTTAAGCAAGTTTTAGGTAATCCAAATGTGTCTGGGAGATTGGTGAAGTGGGTTGTGGAGCTGAGCGACTACGACGTAGTGTATGAACCAAGGGTAGCCATTAAAGCACAGGTACTAGCCGATTTTTTGCAGGAAATGGTACGCCCAGCTAGTGCGAGCGAGGAAGTAAAGCCGTGGACGCTGTATACTGATGGCTCAACTATGGTATAGGGAGCCGGATTGGGTAGTGTGTTAACCAGTCCGGAGGGGGAGATTTTGGAGTTTGTGATTAAATTAGTGTATAAGGCATCCAATAATGAGGCCGAATACGAAGCTGTGTTGCAGGGCATCAAGATGGAACACGACCTGGGCGTACGAAAGTTATGGGCGTACACGGACTGTCAATTGATAGCCTGTCAGTTTGGTGGTTCCTTTGAGGCCAAAGAAGAACGGATGGCAGTATACTTGAGTAAGTTACTGGGAGAAGCAACGCGTTCTGAGGAATTTAAACTAGAGCATTTGCCGCGAGCTGAGAATGTTCGGGCGGACCAGCTCACTCGGATAGCAGGGGCCCTGGGGACTTACAATACTCAGAAAGTCACACTAATGGAATTAGGCTGTAGTAACATAGAAGAGGGGAAAGAAGTTATGGAAATTGAAGAGAAGGATGATTGGCGTACACCTATATGGGATGTTCTTGTCAAAGCAAGGGAAGGTGTAGAGAAATTAACAACGAAGGAGATTAGAACAGCAGCCCGTTTTTGTGTAATACACGAAGATTTGTATAAAAGGTCGCGTTTCGGACCATTCCTGAAGTGCTTGACTATGGAACAAGGGTTAGAAGTACTAAAAGAAATACATGAGGGATATTTTGGTGACCATGCGAAGGGAAAAGCATTAGTAGGCATAATGTTGCGGGCTGGTTTCTTTTGGCCAAGAATGAAGAACATGGCTAGCGAGCTGGTGAGGACGTGTAAAATGTGTCAAATGCATGCCCCTATTATTCATATACTGGCTGAGGAGATGACGACGATGAGTTCGCCGTGCCCGTTTGCGCAGTGGGGGATTGATATTGTGGGTCCTTTTCCAAAAAACCCGAGTAATAAGGAGTATATGGTGGTAGCTGTTGATTACTTTACAAAATGGGTGGAAGCCGAGGCTGTTACTGGGATAAGCGAGCAGCATATGATGGATTTTATCTTTAATAATATATTTTGCATGTATGGAGTACCGCGAGTGTTGGTATCAGATAAAGGAACCCAATTTAATGGGAGGAAGATTAGGAACTGGTGCAAGGGGATGGGGATGAGGCATCGATTTGCTTCTGTGGCACATCCCCAAACGAATGGGCAGGTCGAAGTTACTAATTGTATAGTTGTGTAGGGACTTAAGTTGCGGCTGGAAAAAGCAGGGGGACTTTGGGAAGAAGAGATCGCTTCAGTCCTTTGGGCCTATCGAACAACCCCGAGAAATTCCACGGGAGAGTCACCGTTCAGTTTAGTTTACGGGATGGATACGGTTATTACAGCAGAAATAGTGGGTGGTTCGCAGCGCTTGGCGAACTTCAATGTGGAGGAAAACGAGATATTAGCTCGTGGAGCGATTGAGACAATCGAGGAAATACGAGATAAGGCAGCAGCTCACATAGAGCATTATAAACAGCGGATACAGGTCGCTTTTAACAAGCGGGTCAGACATCGCCAGTTCCAAGTGGGCGATCTAGTTTGGAGGCGAGCTGATGCGCTGCATATGGTTAAGAAGTTGGAGCCAAATTGGGTCGGGCCGTTCAAAGTGGTGAAGGTGTTGCAGGGAGGAGCTTATATTCTAGAGGACGCAGGGGGGAAATTTTTTCCCAAAAGTTGGAACATATGCCATTTGAAGAGGTATTATGCCTAAAGGGCGGCGGGGATGTGTGCGGGATGACGCTTCTTGTAGGTCGGCGATCTGGGGAGATCGTAACTCTGTTTGGAGGTCATCTCTCCCGCAAGTGTATGTTTGTGTTGGTGTACGTAGGCTGACGCTTCCATGAGGTCGGCGGGCTGGCTCTTCCATGAGGTCGGCGGTCTGACGCTTCCATGAGGTCAGTGAGGGGCTGGCGCTTCCATGAGGTCGGCGGGCTGATGCTTCCATGAGGTCGGTGGGCTGGTGCTTCCATGAGGTCGGCGGTGAATTGACGCTTCCATGAGGTCGGCGGGCTGATGCTTCCATGAGGTCGGCGGGCTGGCGCTTCCATGAGGTCGGCGGTGAATTGACGCTTCCATGAGGTTGGTGTACTGATGCTTCCATGAGGTTGGTGGGCTGGCGCTTCCATGAGGTCGGCGGTGAATTGACGCTTCCATGAGGTCGGTAGGCTGACGCTTCCATGAGGTCAACAATGAACCATGCGGTCGGTGGGCTGACACTTTCATGAGGTCTGCGGTGAATTGATGCTTCCATGAGGTCGGTGGGCTGATGCTTCCATGAGGTCGGCGATGAATTGACGCTTCCATGAGGTCGGCGGGCTGACGCTTCCATGAGGTCGACGGTGAATTGACGCTTCCATGAGGTCGGTGGGCTGACGCTTCCATGTGGTCAGCGATGAATTGACGCTTCCATGAGGTCGGTGGACTGACGCTTTCGTGAGGTCGGTGATGAATTGATGCTTCCATGAGGTCGGTGATGGGCTGACGCTTCTATGAGGTCAGTGAGGGGCTGGCGCTTCCATGAGGTCGGCGATAGGATTGAGAGATTGGTGATTCGAGGAGAGGGTAATTCTTTTTGGAGGGCAATTCTCCCGATATGAGGACTATTGTTTTTAGTAATAAAAGTTGTTTGAGGTCATAATGAGGATAGTTGTGTTGAGAAGATTAGTTCTTGTGTGGCAGGCTTTTCTCCCATAAGAGGTTTAAGTTCTGGAAACTGAGTTAATTGATAATAAATAACTTTTTGGCAACCTATGGTTATATAATTATGAGATTATGGAGGTTTTTATTTATGCTTAGCTTATATATTCTGCTCTTTGGTGTTTAATGCAATATATTAGTAGATTGGGTTGTTTATACAATATGATTGTTTGAGTTTTTGCGTGATCCAAAGGTGTTAATAAATAACGAATTACATAAATATTCGATAGAGTTAACAATTGTCTGCAGGGATAATAAGTTAATACAGAGATCAAAAATAAACAAGTTGTTCAAGAAGTTTTATTAGGAGGAGGAGCTGGGTGATCAGTAGTTGTGGAGCTTGGCTCAGGCGGGGGAAGCAGGTCGTCCAATGGTGCCTCCAGCTCAGCAGTTAAGTTGGCGGATAGGATCGCTCGACTTTGGCACGATAGCCACCACTGCGCGCTAAGTGGTTGTTTCCAATCACCTTTGAAGCTGCTGAAGGGGGTGAGCTTGTCGATAAGGGCTGGGATGTCAGGGTTGTATGTAACATTTAGTAGTGCGATTTCTTCCTTGATCATCCCAGCAACGGTGGTGACCCACTCCTGGGCGCCGGCTGCCATTGTGCCAAAGTAAATGGAGGACTTCTCGTAGGCCTCCACTATCTCTCTTCGGTACATATCGATGAAGTTGCGGCCTGCTACGCTTGTAAGGAAAGTCCTTCGACCTGCAACAAGGACCTGCTCCCGAGCTACTTGATTTTGTTCTTGCAGTTTTTGGATTTGGAGTTGGGATTCTTCGTTCTGCTTCAGTGCGTTGTCGAGCTCGCTTGCCTTCTTCTGTGCATCTTTGAGCTCGTTGCTGGCACGACTCACCTCATCTTTCAAACTGTTTACCTGACTCTTCATGATCGCTATTTCCTCTTCGCGAGCCTTTAGTAGCTTGCGCGAGCCGTCTAGCTCTCCCTGAGTTAGAGTTAGTTACCGTGTTTGTTGCTCTGTTTAGACTGTCAACTCGTCGATTGTTTTCTGAAGCTCGCTTTCCGCCGAACGGGCTGCTAATTCGTCAGAGAGCTTGGAGAACAAGGGCTTCAGCTGCACCAAAGAATTTTGTGAGTATTTATATAAATGAAGTGAGGAAAATAATGAGATTCTTTTGTGTCTATCTGGTTGAGGGCGCGCTCGTTGAGAAGAGTCAGAATATCTTTGGCATTGTCACACTTTGCTAATATCTTGCTTAGGTCGGGTGAGCTGGTAGAGGTAGCAGCCAGGCCCTTACGAAGGCGACGACGCTTTGGTGCTGGGGGGCTCGGGCTCCTAGCCGCTGGGCTCTTGGTTGCTGGATTCGCTGGTGCAGGATGAAGAGGTCGTTTTCCTTTAGAAGATCTCCTGGCTAGCTGAACCTCCTCTTCCTCATTAGTGGCCACCCCGAAGGCTTGCTGCAACACTTCATCTACATTGATAGGAGGGGGTATGGGTTGAGTTGCGGACTGTGGAGCGGCTGGTTTCTTAGCTTCCTCTGCGCGGGTTGTAGCACAATCTTTAATAAAAGCAACTGCAGAAATTAAAGAGAGTGTTATCAATCTATTTTTCTGGTAATATGGAGTATGGTGTGATCTGAAAACCTACCAAACTCATATTAAGTAATGGCACGATCTGATTCGACCGGACGAGAGTCGATACCCGCATAACGGAAAATGTTGGATCGACTGGTGAGTTGCACCACATCGAAAGGGTGCTTGCTCCATTTCGCGAGCTGTTCCTAGTATTTCTTGTAAAGGCGAGGGCATTCTTTGGAGGTAGGTGGTTTGTATTATTTGGGGGTACAATTTTGTAGCTCAGTTATAAAGGGCCAGTCTTCCGTATTATGAATAAAGAAGTTCTTCCTCCATTCGGGGACTTTGTTGGGAGGGTTTATCAGAAAGCGAGCTAGCCCCGAACGGGAGGAGAGGTAGAAAGAGTTTTGTTGATATTTTATTTGGAAGTAGAAATGAAAGAAGCTTGGGTCAGGCTGGGTGTTATAGTATTTACATAGTAAGAGGTATCCAGCTAGGTACTTCATGGAATTGGGAGTTAGTTTTAAGAGGGATATATTGTACAGGTTGGAGATTTTAATGTAAAAAGGATGAGTCGGGAATCTAAACACTGCTACTAGTAATGTGTCAAAAAGGGTGATGTGGTTAGAAGGAGGTCGCAGAGGGTCTACGTGCGGGCTGTCAGGTAAGACCATTTTAGTGGTCTTCAGAAGATTGAGGATTCGTTTGAACTTCTCCATTTTCTTTGGGTTGGGGAGTAGCCAGTAGTTGTGTTTAATTTCTTTGGTCATACGGGATGAGGAAGGTAGGTCGTCGATAGTGAGGGAGTGAGCTATAGTCACCGGATTTGCCCTAAAGTGCTCGCAAGGTGTTGGATCATTTGGTTTTTGTAAAGGCATACCCTCGGGAATGTGTGCAAGGGGTAGAGGAATAGTGGAAGGATCTTCGGGTATACTATCTATCAAGGCTTGGGCCTTTGTGTGGGTCCTGGTTTGGGTTTCTAGCTCCGACCAGGTGATGTCGCCCTCGGGTTCATCGCGAAGGCTGGGGGAGGGTAAGAGGAGTTGGGTTCGTCTTTTTTCGAGTATAAATGGATTTTCGCTGGGGTTTGAGTCAGGGGAAAGATTTGAGTTTTGGGAATTGGAGGTAGAAGACGCTGATTTTGTCATAAATTTAAAATATAGGGGAAGGGGAACAACACAAATTCATAACAATTCAGCATGTGTATTATATTTACAAATTCAATTATTTTATTAATAGGGATTTGAGGACTTACACATCTTTGGAAGTGCTGTAGGTCGGTGTGGAGCGGTGAGTTGTGGGAGAATCCTGAGAATTTTTGTTAAGTTGTCGAGCTTTATTGCAGAGCGTAAATGGAGATTTTCTGGGTGTATTTTGTGAAAAGGTAGTGAATGGGGAAAATGAAGGGTCTTTTCGTTGGGCGGCGAGAAAGGTGGATGGGACAGGTAGGAGTGGGAAAGACAGTAGGGTTTCGGGGAATGTTTTGGGCATTTAGTTTTTGGGCCCACTAAGTTTATTATAATACGAGAATACAATCTAAAGACACGTGTCCGGCAGGGTGGCAGACTGCATTTAACGAGGCTTAAATGGGAGTAGACATGTAAAAGAAGGTGTGTCTTGACCTTTTGGGTTACTTATGATTGCAATTCTGAAATTATTGGGAGTGAATCTAATTGCAGTTTGTGGAGGGGGCTTTGTAATTTCAGGTCATCAGATGTGGGTCTGGGGACTCAGCTTGGGGACTCGCAGATATGTCTTCTTATAGGATGAGCGAGCTCAGCGAGCTGGTATTTTTGGAGGTCGCAGGTACGCTTGGTAATTTATAGTATAGCTCGGTTCGTAGGGTTATGTGATCCCGATATATGGTTTGGTAAGGTGATTTACTTATGTGTTTTCGTTGTATTATTGTTCTTAAGTGGTTGAGCTCTTTTGATTTTATTTTTTACATGTCCTACTTGATTTTGTACCTCAATCAATTAGAACATGGGGGACTATCTAATACAGACCTAAATGTTCATACGTAATATTATGTGATGTATATGGATATTTGTGGTAGGTGACCTTATTTCCTGGGAAGGGTGTACCTCTAGGAGTTGGGCGAGCTGGATATTATCGTGGAGAAGTGGGTAAGTAGGTAGCGACCTGGAGTATGAGGAYGAGTTCTCATATAGGGTCGCGAYCTCTTATGATTGTGTTGTATATTCGAGCTCGGTTATGGGCCTTGTGAATGTTTGCTTTATGGGTTTAGTAAGAGTATTGGATAAGGGCTTGGTGGGCTATGATGGGCTCAGGCCCGTCCTGGTAATTTAATAAGAGGTTTATTATTTATGGGAACTTATTATGTAGGAGAAATCCTAATAATGAGGTGGTGGAAGAGTTGTGATGTCTATAGAATTCTGGTTAAAGAAGGTAACCCTAGACAAGAGGGACTCCTCGTCTCTATAAAAGGGGGTATTTTCCTCTCATTATGATCATGATATGATACTATTATTATTATATATTGTCCAATCTTCCAATTTGAGTGTTAAGAGTGTTGAAATTGCTTATTAACTTAGGCATCGGAGGGTCTTAACGGGCCTGACATCCGACCCGTTCAAGGCGTTATTTTGCAGGATCATCCAGGTCGCCAAGGGATTCGCGGGAGACTTGGTAGGTCGCTGTGACATTCTGTAGAGATATTCAGGTCGTTGATCTCTATTTTGAGGTTAGTATCCTCTATATTTGGTAGTTCGACTTTTTAGACTTATCAGAAAATTATGGAGATTAGAAAAGGAATAGGTAATTTTTGTTGTATATTAAAAGTTACCTAGTTCTGATCAACTTAGTTTTGAAAAAGGAATTTTAGACTTGGTAATTTTTAAAGTGGTTCAGAATTTCCAGATTTTTTGTTCTTGTGATTTTCGAAACTACTACTATTTTATTTGGAATAGATTTTTGATTAATGTCAAAATTTCCTAGTGTGAAAAATATATAGGATAAATTTCAATTTTAGTAAATTATTTTGGAGAGGATTTTAATTAAAATTAAATTTCCAAATTTATTTATGTGTGTATTTCGAAAATTAAATATGTTGGATTTAGATTTGATATTATTTTATGTTACCTAATTTAAATACTAATAAATATGAAAATAGAATTCTAAATCTTGAAATATTTGGAGTGGATCAAATTTTCAGATTTATTATTCTTGTTATTTTCGAAATTTGTTGTATTTTAAATTGGATRAGGTAATTTTGATATAGATAAATAAATACCAAGAGTTCAATTGTAAAAGGGATTAAATTTAAGATAAGATTTGGAAGAATTTGAAGTGGATCAAAATTCCAAATCCTAATCTTTGTAGAATTCGATCCTTAGATGTATTATTTGGATTAGATTTTGATTTATGTCAAGGTATCCAAATATTATTTAAATTAGGGATGTTTCGAAAATTTAAAATAAATTTGGAGGGTATTTTAATTAATTTTCAGATTTATTTTTTATAATTTTCGAAGAATTACAAGTTTAAAATTGGTGGATAATTTTTTTTTTAATTTCCAATTTTATCTTGTTGTATATTTTCGAATTAATTAATTTAATTAATTGTAAAATTCAAAAATCATAAGTTCATGTATAGTTATCATGTGTTATTTCATGAGCATCATATTTCAATGATTGTTGGATTTGTAGACGGTATTTGCTTGCATGTTTACCAACTATCATGGCTCCGATTTTATTTTATGTGATGTTATGAATGTATGGTTGAATGAATGTTTTGGCCGTATGCCGGTTTGGCTACGTGATTTTTATCCATGAGAAAATCCATGGATTAGGTCTAGGTTTTATTTTATGTTGTTTTAATGTAATAGAAGTAAAATTGTTAGACCGGTTTTTTAGTTGTAATTTTATTCTAGATGTACTAGTTCTTTTCCTTTTGGAATAGTTAGACTGTATAGAATAGAAATCGGAGATCAACTCAAAACAGGAAAGAAGTACAGCACCAAGAAGGAAGGTTCACTGATTCACGTCCCGAAACCCTAAGTTGGAGCTAGGGTTTTCGGTGAGGCGCAGTGATGGAGGCGGCGGCCCAGCTGTTTCTTCTGGAGCTATCTTTCCAGTTTATCTCGTCAATCAACATGAGATGATAAGCCATGATAGTTGGTTTTATTTTCATTGCTTATTTATGTTGTTTGAAGCATGCAATGGATATTTATATTTTATGTGATAATTGTATGTTTTTAAATGGGATAAAATGAAACCTCAAGCATAAATAACTAAGTGGGAGAGATACATACCAAAGTATGTGGAAATCTCATACGGTCTCCATTAATGTGGTTTAATTGAGATTTGATAGGCATGCGCGTTGACATCGGTCTTCCTCCATATCGGATGTGTCATATCATGAAAATCTCTAGAAATTAAATCTCCTCGATGGATAGCTGTAGAGCACAATTAGAACTGACTGACTCCTCCATCTGGAGCATTCAAATTCGAAATTGAGCTCTTGGGGTAAAGATAATGGTGTTCACACTTAGACATAATGTATTGATAAACGTCCACACGATCGTGGCTTATCAATTAGATAATTATGTGGTCGTGTTTTATCCGGCTATTAATTTGCTTGTTGTAAGGAAATACAACTGGAGGCAAATTAAAGGTTTAAAACCTATTTAAAAATGAATTTTATAAACGTCCACACGATCGTGGCTTATAAAAGTTTTTTTTAAGGGTCGGTGGAAAAGTATATAATTCTTTGTGAGGTTTTCTATTATATACTATTTATCCTAAATTTTGTGACTGTATTGCATGTTTTGTTTCAGTTCTTTCCATATCATCATGGCTCTCTCCAATTTGTCCTCTATACTCAACGAAAATAAACTCGTCGGTGAAAATTATAATGATTGGATTCGAAACCTGAACTTAGTCTTAGTTGCTGAGGGACACAAATTCGTACTTGAGGAAGAATGTCCTCAAAGGCCGGAAGAGGGTGCTGAAGAGGCTCAGAGGGTCGCGTATGATAAGTGGGTCAAGTCTGATGAGACTGTGCGCTGCTACATTTTGGCTTCTATGTCAAATGTGTTGCAACATCAGCATCAGACTATGAAGACTGCTGCTGAAATCATGCTCAACGTGAAGGAGGTTTTCGGTCATCAGAACCGCTCGGCATGCCACTTGGTGATAAAGAAGCTTATGAATGTGAGGATGACTGACTCCACACCTGTTAGGGATCACATTCTCGCGATGATGGGACATCTGGCTGAGATCGAGACCTTGGGTGGCAGTCTGGACGCTGATTCTCAGCTTGACATCGTGCTTCACAGTTTGTCTTCGAAGTTTGAGCAGTTTAGGTTGAACTTCTTGATGGTAAATAAGGATGTGACCTTGGCTAAACTGCTCATAGATCTTCAGGCAGCTGAACTGCTTCAGAAGAACGGTTCTGAGGTACACATGGCCGACGTTAGGGCATCTTCTTCGGGGGTGAAAAAGAAGAAGAGGTTCTTTCCTAAGAAGGCTGCAAATGTGGCGCCTAAGGTGAAGAAGCTAAAGCCAAAGATTCCTCCTGAGGAGTTCAAGTCAAAAACCAAATGCTTCAAGTGTGGCCAGTCAGGTCACTGGAAGTCCGTGTGTCCCAACAAGAAGGTTAAGAGAGGTATATCTCACACTCTAGTGGTTGAAACATGTTTGGCTACTTGTTCTGCTCATTCGTGGGTAGTAGATACTAGAGCTACTGGTCATGTTTGCATGTCTTTACAGGGGTTCCTGGTAAAAAGGTAGCTGAGTGAGGATGAGATCACCGTCTACACGGGCAATGCCACGAGACGTAGTTTTACATTTCAGTAGTGATAGAACTCTGGTCTTAAGAAATTGTCTTTATGTGCCTGGTTTTAGGCGAAACTTGATTTCGGTTTCTAGACTTTTTATGGATGGATATTCTGTTTCTTTTGATGACAAGGTTGTTATCTTTAGTGGTAAATATCTTATCTGTTCTGGCACATTAGATGGACAACTTTACATTCTTAAACCAGTGTTTGACACTGCACAAAAGCAACTTTTGAATACTTCGATTATTAACTCTAACAAAAGAAAGGAACCTTCAGAATTGAATCAAACCTATCTTTGGCATCTTAGGCTCGGTCATATTAATCTAAAGAGGATACAAAGGTTGGTAAATGATGGACCATTGTCTTCTTTGGTTCTGGAATCATTTCTTTTGTGTGAATCGTATTTAGAAGGAAAAATGACCAAGCGTACTTTCCAGTCAAAAGGAAACCGATCCGAAGGGCTATTAGATTTGAATCACTCTGACTTGTGTGGCCCTATGTCGATTCAGGCAAGAGGAGGGTTCGAGTATTTCATCACTTTGATTAATGATTATTCTAGATACGGCTATATCTATCTGTTACGTCGCAAGTCAGAATGCTTTGAGAAGTTCAAAGAGTTTAAGGCGGAAGTGGAGAAATGAACAGGTAGAAGTATCAAGTCACTACTATCTGATCGTGGAGGCGAGTACCTTTCAACTGAATTTAGGGATTACTTGGCAGAGCATAGGATTACATCCCAGCTGACTGCGCCTAGAACGCCACAGCAAAATGGTGTGGCGGAGAGGAGGAACAGAACACTGTTAGAGATGGTTAGATCGATGATGAGCTATTCGGAGTTACCTGTTTCGTTCTGGGGATATGCACTGGAGACAGCGGCTTACATTCTTAACTTAGTTCCATCAAAGTCAGTTCCTTCTACGCCCACGGAATTATGGACTGGACGAAAGCCCATTTTGAAGCATATTCGGATTTGGGGTAGTCCAGCACACGTGTTGGACAAGGAAGCTAATAAGTTGGCTCCTCGTACAGATGTAAGGCTGTTTGTTGGATATCTTAGAGGAACGAAAGGAGGTTTATTTTATAGTCCTAAGGATCAGAAGATCATTGTCCGCACCAATGCTCGATTCTTAAAAGAAGACTATGTTATAAACCACAAGTCAAGGAGCCAAATCGTCCTTGAGGAACTAAGAGGGGAAGGGTCGAATTCCACACCAGTTGTACAAGAAGAGGTACTATCAGATACTGCAAAACGTGTCACGGAAGTACAAGAACTGCCTCGTTGCAGTGGGAGGGTTGTACGCAAACCTGATAGATTCATTGGTCTGGGAGAAGATTCGAATTTCCCAGAGGGCTAAATGAATTGGATCCCAGGACCTATGATGAAGCAGTGCGAGACAAAGATGCAATTTCTTGGAAGACTGCAATGGAGTCTGAGATTGGGTCTATGTATCACAATCAAGTCTGGGAGCTTGTAGAACCACGATATGGGATAAAACCCATTGGTTGTAAGTGGATCTATAAACGCAAGAGAGGACCTGATGGGAAGGTTGAAACCTTCAAAGCTAGATTGGTGGCGAAAGGGTATACTCAGAAAGAAGGAATCGATTATGAGGAAACCTTTTCACCAGTAGCCATGCTTAAGTCAATCTGGATTCTCTTGTCTATTGCTGCTCATATGAATTATGAGATCTGGCAAATGGATGTCAAGACAGCTTTCCTAAATGGAAGTCTTGAGGAAAACATCCATATGAAGAAACCAGAGGGTTTCATTGCTAAAGGACAAGAGCACTTAGTGTGCAAGCTTAAGAGATCCATTTATGGACTTAAGCAGGCATCGAGGTCTTGGAACATCCGGTTTGACGAGGTCATCCAGTCATATGGATTGGTGCAAAGTCCGGATGAGAGCTGTGTGTACAAGAAATGTGACGGAAACGTGGTAGTATTCCTCGTACTTTATGTAGATGATATCCTGCTTATTGGAAACAATAAAAAGGTGTTATCCGACATAAGGGTGTGGTTGTCCAAGCAGTTCGATATGAAGGATCTGGGAGAAGCCGGACACGTCCTTGGCATCAAGATCATTCGTGATCTCAAAAGGAGGATACTATGTCTGTTGATTTGTACTTTTTTGTACACATTTTTGTTACCTTTTTGTGTTGCATTTGCATGTGGTTTGCTTGCATTTATGGGTATTAGGAGTCGTTTTGGCCTATTTTGTTAGTTTTAGTATTTTCTTTGTTTTTAGTAGTTTTTCTTGTATTTTCTTAGTTTTTTTTCTTAGTTTTTGTTTTGAAGGTCAACTTTGGTCAAAGTGGGCCCACGATGAGTTCATAAGATGATTCAAACCCGAGAGACTCATTGCCAATCCACGAGATATCTTTGGTGCGAGGATCGATCGGAAATGACGAGAAATGTGGCCATATTCATCGTTACCTCACGGATTCGCTCGGTGGATGTCTCAGTTGTCGTAATACAAGCATAACTCCAAAACCACTTGTGTCATTTGCCTCCACCATATATCATTGGAAATCTGAGAGAGATTTCTAAAACTCTTGTTTTTACAACAATCCCAAATTTTGAGTCTAAGAATGGTAAAAAGCAACTTTAAGTGGAGACAGTTCGCCGTGGCCTCGCTTGTGGCAGGTTTTGGTGCGGAGCCCATATCTCTCGGATGAAAATTCTAAATGACACAAATCCAAATCCAAATGAAATCCAAGAGGAAGGGCTAAATTTCATATGAAGACATCGATGGTTGATTCCATAGTTTGTCAGTAGATCGACTGGATTGCAGTCGATCGTCTGCTCGGCAGTAACTGGGGCGTTTGAACAAGGCAGTCGATCGACTGAAACGCTGATGATGTGTGGTTTTGGCAAAAAAAGACCATTTTGCCCCTTATCTACCCATATATGATTCACCCGTTATACACACAAAAAAAAACAACTCTCCTTGGTGGTTTTGGACCTAGTTCCATCTCCTCCAATCATTTCCTTTCTCTTGCAATTTAAAACCCTAGCTTAATTCTTAGCTTATGTAGTTTAGTTAGCTTAGTAGTTAGTTTAGTTAGGTTAGTTTTAGTTGGCAAGTGTTGGGGAGGGTGACAATCTCTTTCACTTGTTGCTCTTAGTTGTATCGAAGATTTGGTTGCTTTTGAAGGTTGTAATTTGGATTTGAARCTTTTGGTGTTCAATGAAATTGGTAGTTTTCTTTCCCTTTACTTTTATGCTTAGTTATTGATTTATTGTTCATGTTGTTGTGTTGTGTTTGTTAGTTGAATTTGCTTAGGGTATGTTGTTAGATTTAGTTTGTCTTGTTGTTCTTGCAATTCTATTCCTCTTGCCTTTGTTTTCTTTCAAAACTCCATGGATGTTGGTTTGAAGCTTTTTACCTCTTTAGTCTAAACAAACTCTTGGGTTCTTGAAAGATGTATGAAGCTTTCCTCTTTGGGTGATTTGACTTTTCTTTTCAATTTAATGCTTTTAATCAATTTCAATTTCAAATGCTTTTAATTTCCCTCCATGTCTTCTCTTTTAATTCCAAGCCTTCTTGAATTTAGTAGTTCTAAGTTTATTTAAAGGTTTTTAATTAGGTTTTAATTAATGTCATTAAATATTAATTACTTTCAAGCAAGCTTTAATTTGCACTTGATGAATTAGTTTTAGAAATTACGGGTTTAGGGTCTAGGTTCGTTTAGAACCATTAATCGGACCTTGTCGAGAATTGGGATTGACGACCCCAACACTTTGGTCGACAATTTGGGATTTGACAACCTCGAATCGTGGATTAAGTGCTCGGCAAAAACCGATTGATCGTGGAGACGAACCGAACACCCTAAACCCTCATTTTCATTATTTTCATTAAAGTCTTCTTTTAAATTCAAAACTCAAAACCCAACCAATGATTAATGCTTTCTTAGTGTAGATTTAGTTTAATTGTGATTAACAAGAGAGTAACTAAAAACACCGACCGCCGATAACATCTATCCTCGAGAGACACGACTCGGGAAAACCTTACCACTCTACAATCGACTCCGTACTATTGCGGAGACGATTTCTTAGTGTTGTGATTTGTAGTTACATTGAAAACCTCAACCCACATCTTTGAAGATCCGAGATTGACCCTACCAAGGATGGCAAACTACCGAGCTAGTTTGCCATACGATGACCCTTATATCCAAACTCCCGATTATCCAAATTCATACACCACTCTCCCAAATTATCGGGTCCCTTCAATTTATGATGACTCGTATTCTTCGAGCTGTCGAGAATGGGTCCAGACTTTCAATGCCCAAGCCCTTCTTATTCTCCACCGGTTTCATATTCTTATAATCCGAGCATGGATCCTTGTTCACCGCCTCGTGATTCTTATGATCCGGGTTTTGGCAATCCCTATTCTCCACTTGACCTGCCTTCTTCTTACCCAGAATTTGACTCGTATGCTCCATCAATCTATGATTCCTATTCTTCGAGCTACGATTTTTACAATCTACCCACCTCAAGCTTGTATACTTCGAGCGATGATCCTTACGCCACACTTTCTCAAGAATTGTCTATGCCCCAACTCCCGGACTTTGAGTCTCTCTCATCCAAGCTCGTGGAGGCGATTCGACAAATAGATGAATGCCTTGCTCGCATGGAGATTCAAATAGAGCAAATTGCCAACGATGTGGACGAGCTAAAACAACCTTGTGTTGACGAGATGCCCATCTTTGATGTGGTGGATCCCACTTTGGTTTATGGAAATTCACGCTTTGATGGTCTTGTGAAAGAGGTGTGCAATGAGGTGGAGTTAGAAGGTGAGGAGAAAGGGTCGGAGGTTGGTGTTACCCCTCTCGTGCTTATTGAAGACGTTGTAGTGGAAATTGAGGGGGAGTCACTTTTGGGGTCTCCAACGGCACTTGGAATATCGAGCCTACTTGCTTTTGGCGAGGATGAGGAAGTTGTGCCGGTTTTGGAGGATATGAAGATACTTGAGCCTCTTTTGCCACCACCCGATGCCGTTTGTATACTTGATCAAGAGGTGGTGGAAGAGGTAGATGGGGAGAGAGAGGATATTACGGTCGGGGAGACGAAGGAGTACGTCGACCCATTTTGGGACGATCACGTTTGGGTGGTCGACTACGCCCTCTTCCGACCACCGAAGCAAGCCTGCTCTTTTATTGGTTTGACATTCCGGCTTGCCCGACATGCCTGCCTTGGTGATTTATATCACCCGGTGTGTCTACTCGAGAACACTAAGGCGTGGCATGATCGCCACCTCTTCTTGGATCCCGGATAGCATCTTTTGTATAACCGTCGAGCTATAGACGTTAAAGTAGCGCTTATTGGGAGGCAACCCAATTTAGAAAAAAAAAGAGAAAATAAAAAAAAATGATTTTCACCTTTTTGTATATAACTTGTTTTTGCAACCCCCCGTTTGTTCATTCCTTGTAGATCGCTCGCCTCGACTCCTGGAGAGGACTTATGCACAACCGCATCGACACAAGCTCGGAAATAGGGGCGTTCTCTTTTCCCTACACTTTTTACTGTTTTTCTTAACTTAATATGCAATGAGGACATTGCTAGGTTTTAAGTGTGGGGGTGGTAGTTAGGGTTCGTCTTAGGATTTTTAAGTTGATGCATGCTTGCTTGTGTTGATTTGAGTAACGTGTGTGTTATTTTTGCTTGGATCCTTGGCGAAGTGACGCGGTTTTGATTATTTGGTTAGTGAGTTTAGATTGTCGATCAGATTTAGTGTACTTAGGTTATTTGACTCGTTGGGAGATTTGTTCGGCTTTAGCTTCGTGCTATCCTTGAGCTCATATAGAACTAGTGCCTCAACTAGCCTCGTCGTCGAACACTCTCTATAGGATTTTTGTTTTGCGTTTTGGAGTTGTCAATTGCTCCATGTGCTCGATCGAAAACATTGTAAGTTGCTAGTAGCATCGTACGATTGGAGTTGTTGATTTCTCTTTGTATATCTCTTGTACTTAAGTGCCTCATCTCATTGGGTACCAAACCAAAAAAAAAAAATTCCGAAAAAAAAAGAGAGAAATGATGATGAATAAACAAGGATAAGTTATAAATCATTGTAGTTATTAAGTAATAAACTCCTCCTTTTCCTTTTTTAGATTTTTTTGTTAAAGAGAGTGTGGACGATCGGGGCTAGTAGGGAGCTGATTAACGGTTCGACCGTGGATAGACCTTAGCCGGGGCAAGGACGAGGGGACCGACTTGGAGGGTTACCTAATACTTTTATATTTCGGGAGTCGATCTAAACTTTATTTGTCAACGCATCATTGTCGTCCTTTTAGCCAAGTTAACAAGCATTGTAGCATATGACGTCTCGAATTAGGTTTGTGCATTAGTTTAGGATCATTCGGGGTAGTTTCGTAATTCTAGATTAGTATTGCTTGAGGACAAGCAATCATTCTAAGTGTGGGGTGGTTGATTTGTACTTTTTTGTACGTATTTTTGTTACCTTTTTATGTTGCGTTTGCATGTGGTTTGCTTGCATTTATGGGTATTAGGAGTCGTTTTGGCCTATTTTGTTAGTTTTAGTGTTTTCTTTGTTTTTAGTAGTTTTTCTTATATTTTCTTAGTTTTTTTATTAGTTTTTGTTTTGAAGGTCAACTTTGGTCAAAGTGGGCCCACGACGAGTTCGGAAGATGATTCAAACCCGAAAGACTCATTTCCAATCCACGAGATATCTTTGGTGCGAGGACCGACCGGAAATGACGAGAAATGTGGCCATATTCATCGTTACCTCACGGATTCGCTCGGTGGATGTCTCAGTTGTCGTAATACAAGCATAACTCCAAAACAAAAGAAGACTTTAATGAAAATAATGAAAATGAGGGTTTAGGGTGTTTAGTTCGTCTCCACGATCAATCGGTTTTTGCCGAGCACTTAATCCACGATTCCGAGGTTGTCAATCCCAATTTGTCGACCAAGTGTTGGGGTCGTCAATCCTAATTCTCGACAAGGTTCGATTAATGGTTCTAAACGAACCTTGACCCTAAACCCATAATTTCTAAACTAATTCATCAAGTGCAAATTAAAGCTTGTTTGAAAGTAATTAATATTTAATGACATTAATTAAACCTAATCAAAAACCTTAAATAAACTAGAACTACTAAATTCAAGAAGGCTTGGAATTAAAAGAGAAGACATGGAGGGAAATTAAAAGGCATTTGAAATTGAAATTGATTAAAAGCATTAAATTGAAAAGAAAGTCAAATCACCAAAGAGGAAAGCTTCATACATCTTTCAAGAACCCAAGAGTTTGTTTAGACTAAAGAGGTAAAAAGTTTCAAACCAACATCCATGGAGTTTTGAAAGAAAACAAAGGCAAGAGGAATAGAATTGCAAGAACAACAAGACAAACTAAATCTAACAACATACCCTAAGCAAATTCAACTAACAAACACAACACAACAACATGAACAATAAATCAATAACTAAGCATAAAAGTAAAGGGAAAGAAAACTACCAATTTCATTGAACACCAAAAGCTTCAAATCCAAATTACAACCTTCAAAAGCAACCAAATCTTCAATACAACTAAGAGCAACAAGTGAAAGAGATTGTCACCCTCCCCAACACTTGCCAACTAAAACTAACCTAACTAAACTTAACTACTAAAGCTAACTAAAGCTACATAAGCTAAGAATTAAGCTAGGGTTTTAAATTTGCAAGAGAAAGGAAATGCTTGGAGGAGATGGAACTAGGTGGGAATCATATATGGGTAGATAAGGGGCAAAAACGGTCTTTTATCTGCCAAAACCACACATCATGCAGCATTTCAGTCGATCGACTTGGGAGTTCAGTCGATAGACTGCCTTGTTCAAATGCCCCAGCTACTACCGAGCAGCAACGATCGAC
>BMAC01001124.1:47968-61769 GCA_014905375.1 Phtheirospermum japonicum
AAAAAAAAAAAATGATTTTCACCTTTTTGTATATAACTTGTTTTTGCAACCCCCCGTTTGTTCATTCCTTGTAGATCGCTTGCCTCGACTCCTGGAGAGGACTTATGCACAACCGCATCGACACAAGCTCGGAAATAGGGGCGTTTCTCTTTTCCCTACACTTTTTACTGCTTTTTCTTAACTTAATATGCAATGAGGACATTGCTAGGTTTTAAGTGTGGGGGTGGTAGTTAGGGTTCGTCTTAGGATTTTTAAGTTGATGCATGCTTGCTTGTGTTGATTTGAGTAACGTGTGTGTTATTTTTGCTTGGATCCTTGGCGAAGTGACGCGGTTTTGATGTATTTGGTTAGTGAGTTTAGATTGTCGATCAGATTTAGTGGTACTTAGGTTATTTGACTCGTTGGGAGATTTGTTCGGCTTTAGCTTCGTGCTATCCTTGAGCTCATATAGAACTAGTGCCTCAACTAGCCTCGTCGTCGAACACTCTCTATAGGATTTTTGTTTTGCGTTTTGGAGTCGTCAATTGCTCCATGTGCTCGATCGAAAACATTGTAAGTTGCTAGTAGCATCGTACGATTGGAGTTGTTGATTTCTCTTTGTATATCTCTTGTACTTAAGTGCCTCATCTCATTGGGTACCAAACCAAAAAAAAAAAATTCCGAAAAAAAAAAGAAGAGAAATGATGATGAATAAACAAGGATAAGTTATAAATCATTGTAGTTATTAAGTAATAAACTCCTCCTTTTCCTTTTTTAGATTTTTTTGTTAAAGAGAGTTGTGGACGATCGGGGCTAGTAGGGAGCTGATTAACGGTTCGACCGTGGATAGACCTTAGCCGGGGCAAGGACGAGGGGACCGACTTGGAGGGTTACCTAATACTTTTATATTTCGGGAGTCGATCTAAACTTTATTTGTCAACGCATCATTGTCGTCCTTTTAGCCAAGTTAACAAGCATTGTAGCATATGACGTCTCGAATTAGGTTTGTGCATTAGTTTAGGATCATTCGGGGTAGTTTCGTAATTCTAGATTAGTATTGCTTGAGGACAAGCAATTCATTCTAAGTGTGGGGTGGTTGATTTGTACTTTTTTGTACGTATTTTTGTTACCTTTTTATGTTGCGTTTGCATGTGGTTTGCTTGCATTTATGGGTATTAGGAGTCGTTTTGGCCTATTTTGTTTAGTTTTAGTGTTTTCTTTGTTTTTAGTAGTTTTTCTTATATTTTCTTAGTTTTTTTATTAGTTTTTGTTTTGAAGGTCAACTTTGGTCAAAGGTGGGCCCACGACGAGTTCGGAAGATGATTCAAACCCGAGAGACTCATTTCCAATCCACGAGATATCTTTGGTGCGAGGATCGACCGGAAATGACGAGAAAATGTGGCCATTTTCATTGTCTACCTCATGCATTCGCTCGGTGGATGTCTCAGTTGTCGTAATACAAGCATAACTCCAAAACCACTTGTGCCATTTGCCTCCACCTTATATCATTGGAAAGCTGAGAGATAATGTCTTAAAACTCTTGTTTTTACAACAATCCCAAATTTGAGTTTAACAATGGTAAAAAGCAACTTTAAGTGGAGACAGTTCATCGTGGCCTCGCTTGTGGCAGGTTTTGGTACGAAGCCTCATAACTCTCGAAGGAGATTTCTAAATGGCACAAAATCCAAACGCCAAATTAAAGACAAATGGAAGGGCTAAATTTCATATGAAGCACATCGATGGCTGATTCCGTATTTTTGTCAGTCGATCGACTGGATTGTAGTCAATCGATTGGATTGCAGTCGATCGTTCTGCTCGGTAGTAGCTGGGGCATTTGAACAAGGCAGTCTATCGACTGAACTCCCAGTCGATCGACTGAAATGCTGATGATGTGTGGTTTTGGCAGATAAAAGACCGTTTTTGCCCCTTATCTACCCATATATGATTCCCACCTAGTTCCATCTCCTCCAAGCATTTCCTTTCTCTTGCAAATTTAAAACCCTAGCTTAATTCTTAGCTTATGTAGTTTAGTTAGCCTTAGTAGTTAGTTTAGTTAGGTTAGTTTTAGTTGGCAAGTGTTGGGGAGGGTGACAATCTCTTTCACTTGTTGCTCTTAGTTGTATTGAAGATTTGGTTGCTTTTGAAGGTTGTAATTTGGATTTGAAGCTTTTGGTGTTCAATGAAATTGGTAGTTTTCTTTCCCTTTACTTTTATGCTTAGTTATTGATTTATTGTTCATGTTGTTGTGTTGTGTTTGTTAGTTGAATTTGCTTAGGGTATGTTGTTAGATTTAGTTTGTCTTGTTGTTCTTGCAATTCTATTCCTCTTGCCTTTGTTTTCTTTCAAAACTCCATGGATGTTGGTTTG
Source organism: Phtheirospermum japonicum (assembly GCA_014905375.1). Classification (NCBI taxonomy): domain Eukaryota; kingdom Viridiplantae; phylum Streptophyta; class Magnoliopsida; order Lamiales; family Orobanchaceae; genus Phtheirospermum; species Phtheirospermum japonicum. The sequence continues at coordinate 50,315 of BMAC01001124.1, forward strand.
AAACTTTTTACCTCTTTAGTCTAAACAAACTCTTGGGTTCTTGAAAGATGTATGAAGCTTTCCTCTTTGGTGATTTGACTTTCTTTTCAATTTAATGCTTTTAATCAATTTCAATTTCAAATGCCTTTTAATTTCCCTCCATGTCTTCTCTTTTAATTCCAAGCCTTCTTGAATTTAGTAGTTCTAGTTTATTTAAGGTTTTTGATTAGGTTTAATTAATGTCATTAAATATTAATTACTTTCAAACAAGCTTTAATTTGCACTTGATGAATTAGTTTAGAAATTATGGGTTTAGGGTCAAGGTTCGTTTAGAACCATTAATCGAACCTTGTCGAGAATTAGGATTGACGACCCCAACACTTGGTCGACAAATTGGGATTGACAACCTCGAATCGTGGATTAAGTGCTCGGCAAAAACCGATTGATCGTGGAGACGAACTAAACACCCTAAACCCTCATTTTCATTATTTTCATTAAAGTCTTCTTTTAAATTCAAAACTCAAAACCCAACCAATGATTAATGCTTTCTTAGTGTAGATTTAGTTTAATTGTGATTAACAAGAGAGTAACTAAAAACACCGACTGCCGATAACATCTATCCTCGAGAGACACGACTCGGGAAAACCTTACCGCTCTACAATCGAATCCGTACTATTGTGGAGACGATTTCTTAGAGTGCTAAGAAATCTTCGATCATCTGTCTCAGGCAACTTATATCGATACAGTGCTAGCAAGGTTTAGCATGGAAAATTCCAAGAAAGGTTTTATACCTTTCGAGGATGGAATTCATCTATACAAGAAAATGTGTCCCCAAACACAGTCTGAGATAGATGACATGAGTAAGGTTCTATATGCTTCGACAGTGGGGAGCTTAATGTATGCTATGCTATGCACTAGGCCTGCTATATGCTATGCAGTTGGCATGGTAAGCAGATATCAATCTAACCCTGGACGAGGTCACTGGACTGCGGTCAAAGGCATTTCAAGTACCTTAGACGAACTCGAGATTACATGTTGGTATACCGCTTTGATAGTCTAGTACCTTTCGGTTACACGGACTCAGATTTTCAATCCGATAAAGATCAAAGAAAGTCTACCTCGGGTTATGTGTTTACACTGTGAGGCGGAGCTGTTGCATGGAGGAGCATAAAGCAGAAATGCATTGCGGATTCCACCATGGAGGCCGAGTATGTAGCCGACTCTGAGGCAGCTAAAGAGGCGGTCTGGCTCCGTAGTTTCCTGTTGGACTTGAGCATGGTTCCTGATTTGCCAAAGACTATCACGATATACTGTGATAACTCTGGTGCAGTGGCAAATTCGAAGGAACCTAGAGCCCACAAAGCAAATAAACACATAGAGAGAAAGTACCACCTTATATGAAAGATCGTTAAGATAGGAGATGTGGTGGTGGTCAAGATTGCGTCTGGGGACAATTTGGCTGATCCATTCACGAAGAGCCTTCCGACTAAGACCTTTCATGGTCACGTGGAGAAAATGGGGGTGAGATGCAGACCCGGTGGCGTGCTTTGAGTAGATAGTTAGATTGGAGAGTTAGCCAGTTTGTTATTATGCTTGAAAGACATGCTTCAAGTATAAGTGGGAGATTGTTAGTTTAGTATACTGGAAGGACATGTCTTAGTATACTTATACTGATTATTTATGATGATATGAAATAGTTTTGCATTCACTGTTTTCATTTTAGTTTATTTTTCATAATCGTTCTAATGCAAATGTTCCATATACATACATTGTAGATGATATGGTGTGGGGAGTCACATGGTAAGATCATATCATCAGAACCTTGTATTGTATTAAATGCTCACGGCATAGATGGTCCTGAACACACCATTGATAAACCGTAGAATAATCTGACAAGTCAGTTTGTCTTGATTGACTGATTATTCTAGTACACTCCGTGTAGTGTATTTGAGGAAAGGATCACGATAGGATATTATTCTCTGTCTCTAACCCAGATAGTGAGAGAATAAAGATCCACAGAGTTTGGGTTCTGAACTCATGTGATACTGGCAAGCATAAGAGTGCCATGCTCATTACTTTGACATATCAAAGGGTGAGATCTTTTCGTAGATCAATAATCTCGATATCTTGAGTAATGTCAGTGCATGCTTGATGTTTTGAGCACTATATATGAGCATTGTGTCCTGGTGCGCCAGGTTGATGATGTTCTCTTGAGGAAACACAAGTTCATGTTGAAACCCTGCAGGTGGAATTTATTCCGTACATGATAAAGCTTGTGTGGTACTACTCAAGGTTTATAAGTTAATTAATTATAGTTGTCAGAGACTTACATAATTAATTAACGAACATTGAATCTTAAACACGGGGAATGTCTGGACTAAAGGAGAAAGCATATTCAGAAATATGTATTAAATTGGTAGGTCAGTTTTACTTTTTTAGTGGAACAAAATTAAAACTTAATTTATTTAATTATATCCTAAGTTTATTGTATATTAGATATTAAATAAATTAATGGGACATTTTGATATTCTTCTAGATCCCTATAGTAGCCCAACATGACTGTAAGTGGACTGGAGATAGAACATAAGATAGAGGCCTAAACCCAGTAGGGTTTGGAGGCTTGATTTTCGAAAACCCCTAATATAAAAGGGGGTGTAATTTTCGAATATCACACATATATTTACACAAAAAATCAGCCCCTCTTGGTTCTTACCTGATCTCCATAGAATTCACAATCCTATCTGTAGTATACAGCCCACTCTGTATCAGATACGCAGTCCGGGAATACAGCAGAAGATTCGGAAGTCGAATCTGCTGAGGAAGTGGATGATTTTTTGGGGAGAGAGAGGCGCCGAATTCATCTTCATTCAACAGCAAGAACAGACCTTTGATCTTGTCCTCAGACCTTCTGATTATTGTAAGTAGATTCAATATTTATGTTTTCGCTTTATTAAATTTGAATCTGCCGTACATGTTTTAATCCGGACGTGTGAATACATTCATATGCATGAAAATATGATTTACATGAATACATAATTAAAATATGAATATCCAATAGATTCTGAGGGGCTCAATTCGAAAAAACCCCAACACATTCTTACTCCCCCACCCAAATAATCAATCTTTTGTGGTATCATCTCTTCTTTTGTCATGTTTTGTAACTCACATATTTCTCTCAATGACTCGATGTTACTCTTTCCCATAGACAACACCACTTGATGATGCCAAAAGCTTAATCCACCAAGTATTGTGATCGGAACACCTCAAATTTCCTTCTCAAACTAAATTGACCTATAAAACAACGTCGGGGGAGTCTTGAGGGAAACTCCAGTGCTTAAGTTAGAAAACATATAGCTCTGAAGAATAATAATAGCATAATAATAAGGATCTATTCAACTTAGGATTTATTATGAGACATAGATCCCATATATATAGATTTTAGGATGTGTTCCCAAAGATTAGGGTTTCCATCTCTTATGCATCAGAATCCTTGAAAATTAAGAGTCCAAGAACCAGTTAGGATTCTAATTTCCTTCTCCAACTGGATTTGAATAATTCCCCTAATATGAAAGATATTATTACCAAAATACCTACTTAGGATCCAGAACCTTCTAGCCTATTCAAAACAACTCTCGTAAAGGTTAAATCATCATGTCTCTATGGAGCTCTTCTCTTAGTCATGCTATCCATTCTAAAGGAAAAGACTGACCTAGGACTGATGTCCCAACGACTTCTAAAGGAGGTTGCAACGTAACCGAGCTCCATTCCCTCTTTGAATAAAGCTCTCCTAACACCGAGCTATCTTTATAATCTGAACTGGACCAACATCGATTCTTAGGTATAAAAAAGCCAAACTAAAATGGATGTTATATCAAAGAATTTTTTAAAAACAATTTCCTGTCAAACACCAAAATGATAACATAAGATAATTACCTCATAAATAATTACCTTAATAATACAAGTTCATTTTAAATTGATTTGTAAATTCTCAATTAAACTACAAAATAATAACCCAGTCTGAACAAAAATATAAAATTTGCCAACACTTAGAATTTAAATCTACAAATAAAACTAAACTCTAAACCAAGTTTTAGAATGATTTTGGGGCAAACATTATCATGCAATATGCATCATAAACTCACATATTTATGAAAACAAAAGTGCTTGAAATAATTAATATGATCCACCCTCATGGCTGTTAATCCCTCACACTAATGGAGCACCACGTGCTCGATGAGAAAACGGATCGACATTATCTCTGGAAGAGGCTTATCCGTAATGTAAACTCAAGTGAGGGAACTTTCTTGGATGCTTGAAATTAGACATTCTCAATGCATTGGCAAACTAACCAAATCGCCGGTTTGAACCGGTGGTCAATGATTCAGTTAACCATTGACCATGATTTGAACTAGAATTGGAACCACCAATAAGATGGTCCGATTCTGGTTTGAGGTAATTACAAACTGCGAACCAGCGGTTGTGGTTTTGTTTTTTTTTTTCTTTCACCTATAAATATCATTTTCTTAGTCATTTTTTCTAAAACCAAACTCGTTTAATATTATGAATTGGTGGTCAACAAGAAAAACACTTTATTTTATAAGTAACAACCCCCGCGATTGTGATGGAGATATTAGTCGTTCCTGGATCTAGTAACGATTCGATAAATTGGTGATAACCTATGTCTCTCGGCCTCTCTAAGGTAAGTAAGATAAGATGTAATTATGTGGACTTTGATTATTAAGGTGGGGAGTCGCAAGCTATTTCACTTTTTTAACAATTTCAGATTTTAAATTCGAGTGCTTGAAAATTGACTATCCACCCCATTTCAAAGTTCATAAATCATGTATGCTTCTCATATATATAATTATTTGAAATTAAGATTTAAGATTTTAACTTCAAATATTTGTAGATAGTTCAAGCCCAATTTATATTTAATTTTTATTTTGAATTTATTTAAAATGTTATTTCTATTTTCTCACTTGTCAATTCCATGCTTATTTTCTTTTGCGGCATTTCATCGAACACGTTTTGTGCATACTTGCTTTTCATTGTTTATTCAATTCGCTTTTAATTATCACTTTGTAAATTCAATTTGATGCTTTGTTTGAATTATTTATTATCTTAATCTTAGTTTTAAAGTGAAATGAACAAATAACTAAATTTGATCGCATGCTTTGTTTGAATTATTTATTATCTTAATCTTAGTTATTAAACTGAAATGAACAAACAACTCAATTTGATCGCGTGTTTAGTTTATATTTATGTTTAAATTAATATTTCTAAATTCCGATTGTCATTCCTCGAGAGATTCGACTCGAGTCAAACTTGCCACTTACAACTGCTCCGTTCTCTTGCGGACGAGCTTTTTTTTTAAAATAAAAAGTAAGTGTTAAAAAGTTCGATTCAATCTACTTTGAGCATTGTCATAATGAATTGCAATACTGGTTCAATGTGCAAGCGGTCTGTTATCAATTATTTGTATTGCACAGTCTTTGAAATTGAAGCACACTATACAATAATGACGATCTTTTAACACAGTGAAAAAGACTTATCATTTACATACGATTAGCACATGATAATGTATATTCACCAAATCTTTATATAAACACACACACACACACACACACACACACACACACACACACACACACACACATATATATATATATATATATATATTTACTAGATCCGCGTCATCAATACTGACATTGCTCATTATGCTCAACTCATTATCAAGCATATTATTGAAAGATTTCTTGCTCTCATCCTGTTTATATTTTAAATCTATTTCCATCTGATCCTGCATAATTAGTAGTTGATAAGTATGGTTTTTGTCTATAATATTTAACGATATATAAATTTATCGAGTACTTACACGAGGCATTGTTAGGTTCTCCAGGTGCTCTCCTCTTATTATCAATATTTAGCTTGAGGCACCATGAGTCGATGATGGTTTGGACGACCCACTGACTTTCTGAGAGTGTGTAGAATTCGTGCCTTCTTAAAACCATTCCAAACCTATCGAATAGTACTTCATTGATATTTAAATAAAACATAGAGATAGTAAGAGGAGCGCACCTAAATATGCATATATCATCACAACAAATATAAAAATTCATCTGTAATCCCATAAAAAAAAGAAGAAATCCCATAAAAAATATCTATAAGTGATATCATCATATAGATCATTAATATATCATCACACAAAACATGGAGCACATATCATCACAAATTATATATAAATTCATCATCAGTTCTAGTAAAAAAAAAAAAGAATAACGTATTAATATATCATCACACAAACCATGAACATATCATCACAAATAATCACATATCATAAAAAACTTCATAAGAATTCATCTATAATCCCAGAAAAAAAAAATACACTCATAATTGATATTTCATCACATAAATCATTCATATATCATTACACAAAACATGGAGCACATATCATTATAAGTTACATATATATATTCATCATTAGTCATAGTAAAAAAAGAATGATATATTCACATATCATCACACAAACCCTGCACATATCATCATACAGACCATGAACATATCAGCACACAAAATATGCATATATTATCAAAAACTTGATTAAAAAAATCATGTCATACCAAAAATAAAAAGAAGAATAAATTCACAATTGATATGTCATCACATAGATCATACATATATCATCACACAAATATACATATATCATCACAAATTTTATATACATACATGTGTGTGTATATATATATATTCATCATTAGTCCTAGGAAGTAAAAATTAAAAAAAAAAAAGAATTACTTACTTTTCTGTTTCATGAGTAAGAATGAATATTTTGAAATGAGTTTCTCCTTCATTGTAACAAGTTTATCTAGTTTAAACTATTTCCAGTCCAGAAAGAAGATTTGAAATTTAATGACAGATTTTTGCACTTTCTCTTAGGGTACTTTCTATGAAGTACATCCACAATTTCATTCCCAGACTCGTACAGCATGTTGATTTATAGAATGAGACAAGAAATAGTTGTTAGTTTGTTCATCAATGCAAATAGTGATGCACTTCAGTTTTCAAAAGTAATATATTGTTTAAAGATATTACAGTGAATACCTTTTGAAATTCGCTTCATCGAAAATGGGCTCACCTTCCTAACTTCATCATCATCATCCATGTCCTCTTCAATAGTCTCATCAATAATGGTCCCAAATTTCAAAGGTTCAACATCACCACCATCATCTTTATCAACACTATCACTATCATCATCATCACTATTACCATCATCACCATCACCATCACCATCAATATCACCACTAAAAATTACCCATTGGTTCTATATCTTCTATTTTAAAGAAAACGTAGGTGGTGATATTCGTTTGGCACCTCTCTCTTTGTTAGCTTTTTGGGTTTTCACAATGAATCCCATAACTAAAAAAATCCAATTGCAATCTCTGGATCATCAAACATATCATCATCTAAGATACTACTGATTTTTTGGGTTTGCATTTTTTCAGTTGGTGATTTATGGCTTGGTGGTTTTTTAGTTGGTTCTATTTGAGTTAGTGTTCTATGGGTTGGAGATTTGGGGATTGGTGATTTATGGTTGCTCTTTAGTTTGCTTCTTCTCTTTAGAGCTCAATATCAGTTCAAAGAGTGTCATAAGGATATCATTTATTGATTTTGTTTTTCCGATTTCATCCATGATACCTCTGAATTCATTGCCTGCATCAGTCATCTTCCCCAAAACCATCACCAATTTTTTGATGACTCTTCTTCATCATGAACAGGGTCAGAGTTCTTCTGTTCAAAAAATGAATATGCAAGTTAAATATTTTAGTTTTCAAATTTAGGGTTCATTGTTTTTCATTTTAGAATCAAACACATACCTTTTTCTCATTGTCTTCTCGCTTCTCCAACCTCTTAAAAACCTTTCCCATTCTAAATTCCCAAGATTCCTTCTCCCTTTGCACTATCATCTCCAGCTCACTTGATTTCCAATTCGAGTAAATTGGGAATATTCGTGAATTTGCTCTCCACGCCTTGAAATTCATCCAGTCAAGGCAACATAATTGAATAAAAGATATTAATGTTAGAGAATTTTATTTTTTTGTATTTTATATCTCATTATTCAATAGCAATTCACTTATGCTTACTAGCAAAAAAATCGCAGGTCCTGCAAAAAACTTGTTCAAGGTTGTACTTGTCTTCCACTCTTCAATTGACGAAACCAGGCAGTGGATAATGAAGTTTCACCAATTGATATTCTTGATATTGTTCACAACTTGAAGACAATTAAGAATCTTATAGTTTGCCTTTCGATCCTGATGCGATTTGAACATTGTGGTGACAACAAACACAATAAGCCACGTTTGAAGTCATCACCATAGTCAACCCTTGCCTACAGAGCCTCGATAATCTTAGATGTAAACGGTGCAATATTTGTAACTTCCCACCATCCTTGCCATTCTTTCAGTAAATATTTGTACTTGTCATCATCTTTTAGAATATGCATTAAAAATAATATTATTAAGTATACACAAGGATAATAGCGTAATGAAGGGGAATTGATATAATTAATGTAAAAAATTTACGAATACCTTTTCTAACTGAAGCTTCTGTGATCGATTTTCCCCCCATCGGCAGGTCAAACATTGGAAGTATATCCTCCTCCTCTATTTTTAGCTCGTCATTCTCCATTCTGATGGAGCATTTGCAACAATCAAACTTCTGTAATAAAAATATTGTCAACTCAACATGATTTTCCCAATTTGACAGCTACAACATGCCACTAAACTCAATCTCTCTCACTGGCGCTTTTTGTTCGTTAGTCAGATTCTTAATGAGCTTGAAGAGGGGGTTGGGAGACGTCCTGAATCGGATATATTCCTTGTTCCTTTTACATATCAGTTTCTTCTTCTTTTGAGAAGGACTTGCTAGATCAGTCCTGGGTTATTTCCGTTTACGAATCTGCTGCAACACAAGCTGGAAATGAGATAAAATAATCGATAAATGTTAATATGAGTAGATATGGATGATGAATATGACAGTAATATGTGACTACAATATGAGTAGATGTGTATGATGAATATGACAGTAATATGTGATGATACGTGGCAAGTATATGTGATGATATGTAGCTGGTATATGTGATAATACCTGATAGAGATTCGTGATGGGTTTGAGTTTTCCATTTTAGGGTTAATTTTTGATTTTAGGGTTTCGGGTTTTAGGTTTAGGATTTAATTTATTTTGATGATACATAGCTCTAATTTGTGATGATATATGGATGAAATATGTGGTGATATGGCATTTACATGTGATGATATGCAATACCTATGTGTGATTATATGAGGTAGTAATATGTGATTAAAAAAAGAGTAATATGTAGTACCTTAGCTGGTTATATTCTTTTTCTTCTTGTTGGTCAACCATTGTTGCCTCTGTTTGTGGTTTATCCATTGCAACTTGTAAATCGATGGTATATTGATTATCAATATTATTTAACTTTTTAGGATTCTATTACTGCCAAAAAAAAAAAAAGTGCAAAACCTATTTTATTTAATTTACTTTGGAAACTGTGTTTTGCGATGCTTCACAACTGCAGCTTCCTTCTCCTTATTTGTTGGTTGCTCTGTGACCACTTTCTACACTTGAGCACCAGGTTAGGCCGTTTTAATTTTCTTTTGCTTCTTATTTTGCTTCTTCTCAGCAGTTTTTGTTGTTGGTACTACATTCATTTCAACCTGGAAAAGCAGTCACATTATATATATTTGTACAAACGAAGATTGGTACGTCTATTTGTTTTGCAACAACTTTTTGGTATAATAACTTTTTCATTCTTCGATATTACTATAATCTCATAAAAAATACAAAATGAATAAACTAAGAACCAGACCTTACAAAAATAATATACCACATTCATCACAAAAATAAAAAAAACAAAAACTCATATAGTCCATGCTCAACACTGCATACTCATACAATTTCATATATCATTACAGAGGTCATATACATACCATCACACATATCATGCACACATCGTCACCCATAAAGTGCACATATCATCACACATAACGTGTATATATCATCACAAATGATATAAAAATTCATCTATATTCCCAAGAAAAAAGAAGAATAAGAAATTTATAAATGTATACCTTCACACGGAACGTGCACATATCATCACAAATTACATAAAAATTCATCTATATTTGCGGAAAAAACAGAATTAGAAATTTTTAAATGATATATCATCACACAGATCTTGCACATATCATCACACATAACGTGCACATATCATCAGAAACTACATAAAAATTCATCTATATTCCTACAAAAAGAAAAAAAAGAATAAGAAATTCATAAATAATACTCCCTCTATTTCACAATATAAGTCATTTTGGAAAAAATCACACTTATTAAGAAACCTAGATAAATGAGTAAATAATTAATTTTTTGTTATCGTAAACTACCCACCTTCCTTTTATCTTACTCTCTCTCCTCAAATATCTCAATTCCCAATTCACTTTATACCTTTTTCTTTCTCTATCTCCTCCAATATCTCAATTTCCAATTCATTTTTTTACCTTTTTCCTTCTCTCTCTTCTCCTAAATTTGTGTGAAAAAAGCAAAATGACTTATATTGTGAAACAAGAATTTTACTCTAAACGACTTATATTCTGAAACAGAGGGAGTATATCATCACATAAATCTTGGACATATCATCACAATTCCAAAATATAAATAACTTTGCATTCAAAACTCTGAAACTGAGAAATTCTAATAAATTCATAAGATTCTAAAATTGCATTCCCTAGAATCAGAAGCATATAATTAAAAGACATCAGGTTTTATGATGAATCAACATCAATCGATGACGAAACATCATCAATCGATGTATGAAGTAATGAATGTTTAAAGGAAAAACAAAAAGAGTAAGAAATCAAAAACTTACTATAAAAAAATTTTGTCGCAGGATTGACGAACGAGAAACTGTTGGAGAAGATGGAAATCGCCGATAAAATTTGTTTTTTCTGAATTCTTTTACTTGTTTTAGAAATTGCGAGTGAGGGGGTTGAGTGTTTTTACTTTGCGTGAAAAATCGAAAAGTTTATTGTGAATAGGGGTGTGCATCGGTCGGTTCGGTTCGACCGATGACCGAATTCGGTCGTCGGTCGAACCGAACTGACCGAAAAAATATGAAAAATCGACTCTTGACCGAACCAAAATTTTTTGGTCGGTTTTGGGCTAACCGAAATTCTTTTTTTTTTTTTAATTTTTTATTATTTTCTAAGCCATAAAAATAAATTAAAAAAATTTATAATTAATATGTAATTAATATATTATATATATATATATATATATATTATATATATATATGGACTGGGTTCAAATGAGAACCCCGTCCATTATATGTGAACCTAAGGGGGACTAATCCTGGTCCTTAGATCTAATAATGTTGTGTGGACCAGATTTTTTCTATTTTTTT
>BMAC01001124.1:62905-130082 GCA_014905375.1 Phtheirospermum japonicum
AAAATTAAAAAAAATAGAAAAAATCTGGTCCACACAACATTATTAGATCTAAGGACCAGGATTAGTCCCCCTTAGGTTCACATATAATGGACGGGGTTCTCATTTGAACCCAGTCCTATATATATATATAATATATATATATATATATATATAATATATTAATTACATATTAATTATAAATTTTTTTAATTTATTTTTATGGCTTAGAAAATAATAAAAAATTAAAAAAAAAAAAAAAATATTCGGTTAGCCCAAAGAAGAAAATTTCACCGCAGAAATCTCCGCAGAATGCTGGTACATTTTTCTTTTTTTTTTTTGTGAATTTGTGATGACTCAAAATCCTGAAACCCTAGTTTAATGTTATTCAAGGATGGCTAGATATGGCCTGCATTTTTTGTGATGATTCAAATAATGCAAACGGTCCAGACTCCATAATAGTRTTAACCTAGTATGCATTGTGTTTATAATTACTGTGACTTAACCAAATTTCTTAAAATATTACTCAGCATGTCAAGTTAATTACATTTAGTATACTAATCTTGCTAAAAAGGAAAAAAAGAGTTCAACGTAATAGGAGTAACTAACCTTTTGGGTTTTGTCAATCGCCAAATTTATTTAGGAGTATAAAATAAAATTAATAGGGGTAATGCCAGCGAACATAATAGTAGTTTGTATATAAAAATATGGGTAACTTATTTAGTATGACCAAGGAGTGTTAGTGTTTGAGTTCAGCGTAGTGTCGTTGGTAAACAATGGGATAGAGGTTGTGAACTTGGTTCTATTGGTGACGATGCTTATTTTTAATCAAAGATGATGGGATGTTTCTGTTTTTATATATGTGAAAGATGTTGTAATACTAGCGGGTACAGTTTTTGAAATAGGAATTACGCAGGCATTTTGTATGTATGAAAATATGCAAATCATTCTAGAGGAGCCTTTTCACTTCATTTCTTTTGCCTTTTTAGTTTGATGTGTGATTTTAGCATTTAGACTAATTGAAATTGAATTTTCAACCACCACAAAATTTATTATGTTTTGGTCAATAAATTATGTGTGTTATTGTATACATGGTTCAGTTGATACTTATTTAGCATTAAAACAATAGACGTTATATTATAGATATTCCTTACATCTGCTTAAATTTTTCTGGGTAGGGTTTGTGTGAATTGCACAATGCATTAGATACAATTATAATGGCGAAGTTTTTAATTTTCTCGTGTGTGAATCCGATTATGTTCATTTGTAGGGAAGTGTAAAAAGAAGGCAGGTATTGCCACGAAGGACAAAGGTGTAGTTTCTATGCCTTCTGATCCTCAGGATTTGCCAAATAAGAATGCTGGTATGTTTTCTCTATTTTGTTTTAACACTTTTCTTTTCAAGAGAAGCCTACATTTGTGGTTTTGTAAGTAATGTAGCAGAAAGCGATCATCTCATTTATATAAGGATCAAACTGTACATAATAATTCATTTGTTTGTTTTATGCATAAATATACTGAAATGCTTTCTTTAATCATCAACATGTTATCATTCACTGTAAATTCTACTAACAGGAGATTGATATTCTCAAAATGGTATTTCCTCAACTACAAAATCTGGAAGTTCTCTGTTAGTTCTTTTGTGCTTCTCTTACTTTTCAAGGATCTTTGGGATGAATATTAGTTTTTATGTGGTCTGTGTATATGCACTATCTCAAATTAATGTGGCACGTAGGTGTTGGATCATGTGTATTTATTTTTGTGAAGTTTATTTTCCTCATGAAATTCAAATTTGTGCATTTGTAGGTAAGGGTAAGAAAAAGACAGATATTGCCACGAAGGGCAAAACTGTTGTTTATATGCCTTCCGATCCTCAGGATTTGAGTCCTCAAGATTCATTGCAAGAGGTAGAAGTATGAACGAAGAAGAAGGCAGATGTTGCCGCGAAGAAGAATCCTATTCCTGGTGTTTCTGCTCCTCTGGAGTCAAGTCCTCAGGATTCAAGACAGCAGGTTGAATTACAAATGAAGAATAAGGAAGATATTGGCATGAAGGGTACAATGCCGATATTGGGTTCCTTTTACGTGCCTGTTGCAGGAGAGAATACTGAATTGGTTCCCGGGGCTTCAACTAAAGTAACCAAAGTTCAAAAAACAAACAAGCAAGGTAATAAATTTAGGCTTTTGGGTTTTTCTATTTCTTTTTTTGATGATATTTTGGATTTTTCTCACCATCGGTTTTTATAAGGAATGATGATATGTACATGGTAGTGCAAATAAATGTATTGTAATGTGAAAATTAATCTTCACTAATGTGCAAAATCCATTGCATTGAAATGATTTCAAGCTTTTAAGGTGTATATTGTAGCTGTGCAAAGAAATGAACTGTAATGTGCAAAAAAAATTCTAGTAATGTGCAAAGAAATGTATAGCATATGCACAGGTGTATTCTCCTTTTATGGTCTTTTTTGATATCTTTTGTGCTTATTTTTTGTAATACATTTTTTATATGCATAGGTGTAATTACGAAGAAGAGGAAGATTGATGTCATTGAACCGAAAAGAAAAGCAAAAAAAAACAAGGTGTACTAAGATGAAAGCTACAGAACAAGGTATTATTATTATTATTGCTCTTCAGTCTATATTATACTTATTTTTATCTTTTTTTTTTACTTTATTCTTTAATTGTATTATTTAGCAGCAGATGATGATGACTTTGAGAGCCCCATACCTGCACGTGCKGATTGTGCTACCAGTCGCAGCGATGGCCCCAAGTTTGTCTTTCACAATAGGTCATCGCCTGGGGTTTTTGTAAGAGCATTGTCATCATTAAATGAATGACACAAAAAAGATGTTGCAGATATTAGATTTGGTCCTCTTTCGGATTTATCAATAACTTCAATACCAGCAAAGATGGGGTACTGGTTAGTGAAAAACTTCAATCACCTTGATCGCAAGCTGAAGTTATACGATGGGTTTGCACATCAAAGAAGATGATGTGTCCTCTATTTTTGGTTTTCCCCGTGGGAAGATTTCAATCATTAATAAGAAGAAAAGGAAGCAGTCAGAACTCGATCAAGAATTCAAGGGTTTTTATGAGCCCAGTCCTTATGGGATAACCCCAATAAATCTTGCTGTGAAAATGAAGGAATATGTTGACGGTGGCGACTGGTTCAAGAGACACTTTGTTATTTTGCTTGTTAATTGCTTGTTTGAAGCTCAGATTAATGGAAAAGTTCACACTAATGTATTGCATCTTCTTGACGATCTATCAAAGATTAAGGATATGAATTGGTGTGAGTATATGATCGAGTTCTTGGTGAGGACAAAGATCTCTTGGGAAGATAGCGGGGAGAATTGGTACACAGGACCTCTCCTATTTTTGACGGTCAGTGTTCTTAACACAAGTGTTGTTTTCATATATAATTAAAATTTTATGCAATAAAAAATTTTAATTATTTTTTTAATGTGTAGGTGTTTTATGTGGACAAAGTTGTGTTATCTATACGCAATGTGAAAAAAAGTTTTCCAACTTATAAAGGATGGACCGACATGTTGTTGAAAGATAGAGAAGTTGCGGAGGAGAAAACTGGTGCATTTGGGAGGGGTTTTGTGGATGAAGAAACAGAATATGAGGTGCTAAAAATCCAGAAACGATGGATGCTCCTGAAAAAAGAATGAACGAGGAGCAGAGTACTGGAAATAAGAATGATGGAAACAAGGAGGCTGGTCACAGGGAGTCTGTACAGGTATTTGATGTGGCTATTTTTGAATATAGTTGTTATTTTGTGCATGTAACTATGAACTGATGTGCACTTGAGTATGAACTAATGTGCGATTTTATGTGCAAGTATTTTTTAATAGTTTTGTATATAGTAGCTAGTTGTGCATGTAATTATGAACTAATGTGCACGACTGCATGAACTAATATGCAACTTGATGTGCATGCATTTTTTAATAGTTCTGTATATAGTGGCTATTTTGTGCATGCAGTTATGAACTAATTTGCAAGAGTATATCAAATAATGTGCAATAGGTTCATTATTTTTATGGCTAATGTATATTTGTTTCTAAATGTTGTCTATATTAGACTTTTAAATATAAGTATTTGTGAAACAGGTTTTTGTTGAGGAATTTGCTACAAAGACCAGGTTGCTTGCATCTACTGGTCTTGAAATACTAGAGATGGTGCAAAGAGCCCCTCAACTGTTATTGGAAGATAAAAAATTTATGAAGATGCAAGATGCAGCACAATCATTCCTTGGCATTTCACAAACGCAAGAGCGTGTCAACAGAAGCCAAGAGAATGTCAACCAAACACAACAGGGCATCAATGAAGAACATGGGGACATTGACGGAACACAATCTGGCATCGACAAACCAGAAGAGGGTACCAACAAAGTGCAAGACTATCAATGCTATGGATGAAATTTTATAAGCAATTGCAAGGAGGGATGAGTTTCGAAACATCACAATTACTATGCCTAATTTCAGCTTAGGTATATCTGAAGATGATGAGGATGATAATGAACTTCCACGAGATTGTGGTAATCAAACAAATGATGGTTGTCAATCTGAAAAGGCCCCTTCTGCCCATGTTGATGTACACACAGGACATGCAACCGTTGATGAGCAGCCAGAGATCATCACTCAGCCTGAGAATGCCACTAACGCCCCTTCAGCTGCAGAACATGTTCAAGGTGTACAAGATGTTCCAATGAGACGATCTAAGCGATTACCACCAGAGGATGAGCTGTTAGAAAGGAGAGAAGTTGCTAGAAAATTGAAATCACCATTCAAGATAAGGGGAACAAATATATTGAAGAAGTTGGATGGAAATCAGAAAATGGTTGCTAGCAATTTGAAATCACCATTCAAGATAAGGGGAACAAATATATTGAAGAAGTTGGATGGAAATCAGAAAATGGTTGCAAACTAGGTTTTGAAGAATGTTGACGCTGAACAGTAAGTTATATATACTTTTCTGGGTCTTTAATAGTGTTTATACGATATTTTTACTAGTATATATACGGTTATTATCTATCTTTTTCTCTGCGTATTTTTTAATGCATGTGTTCTTGTAATACAGGAGTGAAGTTATTTTCAAGAGAAATAATTTTTATATTTCAAGAGATGTATTACAAAGCTTAAGGGCAGGTGAACAAGTGAATAGTCGTGTATTGGATTTATGATCTGTTTTTTTAAATGACAATGAAAAGTTGAAAGGTTGGGCGTCTCCAAGTAGATTTTTTGCAAGCATTGGCGCTTGTAACAAGGTTAGAAATACTTAATTTATATTTCATATTTTTTCTTTATTATTATACATAATATTCTTTTATACAATTTTACATGTGTGCAGCTACTTTTTGTTGGTGCTGATAGCAAAGAAAAGAAATATCAGATGTTTACTCAGGCCTTGGATGTAGACTTGAAAAGGATGAAAACGTTTGAAACAAAGATATATCACTGGTACGTTATTTCGATATCATTATACTAATTTTCGATTTAGTTTTTTAAATATATATATATATATATATATATATATATATATATATATATATATATATATATATATATTTGCAGTTTTTCTCCCCGTTCACACTGGAAACTACTCGTACGTCATGTGGCTTTTCAATCAAGGCAAAACGATTTGATATACTGGAAAGCACTGCACCCAATGACGTGAATGCAAAAACACATAAAGAATATGCTATGAGTTTGGTAAGACCAATTTTAAAGAATTTACTTAGTGCATCATAATATATTTTGTTGTTTCTGTGTCTTTGTTTCCCTAATAATAAAAATATATAATAAAATGGCTTAGGGGTGTTTTTGGTTTTTTATTATGAAGCACTTTTTTAATGTGCAAAATAACTCACATTATTGATTTAATGTGTAAAAATTAAAGCATTAATGTGCACACACTGGAACATAAATGTGCACAGATTGAAACACAAATGTGCACACACTAAAAACATGAATGTGCACAGACTGAAATATAAATGTGCACAGATTGAAAAATAAATGTGCACAATAATGTGAAATAATGTGCAGACATAATTCTTTAGCATTGTAACATTTTTAACAAATTATTTTCCTTTTTGTTTTTGTCCACATAAAATTCTTTTTTTTTTTTTTTTTTTTTTTTGCAGAAGGATGTGTTTTCGAAGTTTCTAAGAGGACAAAACATGGTCCACTACGCCAATGTGGTTTCAAAACTTCAACCACATTTTCTCGAGATGTCATGTACAACAGGGGTAGAAAACACAGATTCTGGTGTTTTGACCATGAGACACATGGAGACATACATGGGGGATGGATTGAAGGGAAACTGGACGTGTGAGATTAGAAGCGGGGATAAAAAACAGGTGAATTGAATCCGTAAGAAGTATTGCCATACCTTGGCATGCGCCTAGATAAACGATTTGAAGGATGTAAACATGAAATTTGCGAAACAGTATCTCCCAGTTTACAAGGCAAAGAAACTAGAACAAAAGTCTGTATTGAAGAAATGATCTGCATGTCGATGAATTTTATTTTTATTTGGCTTCTGTAGGAATACTTTCTTAAGTAGAAAAAACTGGAACGGAATGCTTATTTTCTTTTTTTTTTTGATGTCTCTTTTTGTTGTGTAAGAATTCTTGTGTAAGTAGACTGGAACATAATGTTTATTATGTTTGATGTCTATTTTTGTTGTTCTGTTTGTTCGTAAGTAGAAGAAAATTTACGACTGGGAAAAGCTGTTATTTGCATATTAAATTTTTTTAATAGTTGTCCTGGTGAGGGAAAGAGAAATATTTAAGTTTCCAAGATTTTAACTTCAATGGTTGCACTTTTTGGTTGTGCATATGTTATTGCATTATTTGTGTAAATGATATCATTAAAATCCGACCATCGGGTTGGATTTGTCATTAGATCCAAATTAAGCACTGTTGTCGATGTACGATAAGAAAATATGTAAACATATTTAATTAATTAAGTTTTGCCAAACCAGAGCTTAGAAAACGCCAAAAAGGTTTTATTTATGAATCTCAGTCAAAACTATATTTTCAATTTATTTGTACGACCCAAAAGACCGTCACCTAAATTGGAATTCATTAAATATCACTGTGCACAATTTAATGCACTACTGTGCAAAATTGATTGATCTGTTGTGCAGAAAGTCATACTTGTTTGTGCACAACCTACTTCGAAAAATTAAGAGTAATAAAAATAAGAAAATAATATGAAGGGTCTTCAATGCTGCAGAGCTTAGAAAATGCCAAAAAGGTCTTATTTTATTTCTGAATCTTAGATAAAACTATATTTCAATTAATTTGTACGAAAAGCCCAAAAGACCATCAACTAAAATAGGAATTCATTAAGTACCACAATGCATAATTTATTTCACTATTGTGCAAAATTGATTGATCTGTTGTGCAGAAAGTCATACTTGTTTGTGCACAACCTACTTCAAAAAATTAAGAGTAATAAAAATAAAAATAAAATATGAATGGTCTTCAACTCTGCCAACTGCTCATCTTTTTTGCTTCAGTAGCTATCAACGCAGCAGCAAATGTGACACATTTTTTGTTGTTGTCAATCCCCGTGAAAGGTGCAAACACCATATTGTACCTGTAGCAGAAGAATTTTTTATTGATTTAATGTGTAAAAATGAATGCATTAATGTGCACACACTGAAACATGAATGTGCACAAATTGAAATATAAATGTGCACAGACTAAAAATATAAATGTGCACACACTGAACTGAAAATTAAATGTGCACACAATGAAACATGAGTGTGCAAAGACTAAAACATGAATGTGCACAGACTAAAAACATAAATGTGCAGACACTGAACTGAAAAATAAATGTGCACACACTGAAACATGAATGTGCACAGACTAAAAACATAAATGTGCAGACACTGAACTAAAACATAAAATGTGCACACACTGAAACATCAATGTACACAAGCTATTATTTGTAAAAATAATGAAATTTAAATTTTTTCAAAAAAATGAATATGTACCTGTTAGTTTTGTACGTTGCATCAAATGAAACCACATCACCAAACACGGCAAAGTTTTTTCTAGAAATGGGATCAGCCCAAAAAACTCACTATAGCCGGTCACACTCATCAAGTTCATAGTCAAAGTAGAACGCTGAACTGACTTCCTGTCTTCTATAACACTTGTCAATAACCAATCGTGCATCAACCCCTGAAATATATGCTAACAAGTCTCTTTTGTAGTTTTTGAAATCGACACTAGTAGCACCGATATTCTGGTAGCCTCCAACAATTTGTTTGTACAATCTAAAAGACTTCAGTGGACCAATGTTTTCCCTTATACAATTCAACACAAAATTCTCATGTCCGACATTTATTGCTCGGTTTTCTTTTAAAAATGGTAAGCACTCTTTAGAAGCCAATGGATGGTGATGTTTCTCTTCAAACAAATGAACTAAGTATCTGCTATTCCCATCCAATCTTAATACGAACCTAACTTTGCACCCAACTCTATTTGTTACCCGACGCCTAATTTGATGTTCAACAACTATTGGTGTTGCTGCTCTTTTTGGTGTGAGGGATACACTTGTTGTGGCTGCCATTTTTGCTCCAGGTGGGTTTCTCTTATTCTCATTTTTGTAGTCTTATTTTGAGCACAGTAGATACTGCCAAACCACTACACCATCATTTGATTTTATTTTTGTGCTATGACGGACGTCGAAACAAACCTCCTTGGCATAAGACTTGTAAAACTGTATAGCTTCATCCAAGCTGTTGAATTTCTGATTACATAAGGCTTAATTGAATCTTCACATATCGGAACCCAATATTTTGTAGAGCTAGGTGTCATGACCATAGTTTGTCGAACAGGCTCACAATTGTGGGAAGAACATTCAACATTACCTGCAAAAGCTCGCATTCAATTAGTGCACAAAACAATACATGCCACATATATAACAGGACATAAAAATTATTTAAAACTTCATAACACAGTGCAAAACACCATTCAGCACGGACGTGCACAAGGTAACACACTAATGTGCACAAACTGAGACTGAGTTGTGCACAAAACAAATCAGACAACAACCACATAAGACGACGACAAGCACATATTTTTTTAAGACTTCACAACACGTGCAAAACACCATCCAGCACGGGTGTGCACAAGGTAACAAACTAATGTGCACAAACTGACACTGAGTTGTGCACAAAACAGACAACAATTAGCCTAAACGCACATCAGGCGAGTTTGTAAATCAGATGCACTGTTATAATTAGATGAATTGACCTAATTTAAAAGAAATATTACCTGATTCGTCCAAAATCGAAGCCATTGGTGTGCAAGCAAAATTAAATTGTAGAAAACAGAAAAAAAATCCGAGCAAGGACCCACCAAATCGAACCAAATCTGCCTCGAATTGTTGAAACTCGAAGAAACCAAATGAAATCGAACAGTATCGTGCCTCCAATATCAGATTTTTTCCCCAAAATCGAATAGAATCGTTTTTGAATAAAACTTAGAAGAGTGGGATTGAAGAGTTCTATGTCTTATTCGAAGGGCGAAGCGGAGCGGGATGCTGTTTAGGTTTCGCGGGTTACCCAAATTCGGTTTCGCAAGGTTCCGCAGGCCCAGAATCTCGTTCGCAGCGCAGCAGGTGGGTTTTGTTTCGCAGCGGGTGGGTTTGGGTGGATTTTGTTTCACAGCGGGTGGGTTTAAGTTTTGATTAAATCTAATCAATTAGATTAGATTAGTTATAATGACTATGATTCATACTCATTTCTCACCCACGGGACCCATTCTCACCGGAACCCAACCCTATATATATATATATAATCGGTTGGTTCGATTATATCGATTTTTTTGGTAGTCAAATCGAAACCTATCGAATTGACCGAATATTTTACAACCGAAAATCGAACTGTACTATTCGGTCGATTTTTTGGTCGGTTCGATTTTTGGTCGAATTTTGAACACCCCTAATTGTGAAGGCCTATTTATTTCTGGAGAGTGAAAATGTGACGGATGCACATTTGGAAAAAAAAAAAAAAAAGCCATATAAATTGGGTGTATGACCGAGTGCTCCTAGTCACTCCCGATTGACTGCAACTCTTCGAAGGGCGCTTTTAATTTTTGTTTTCCTTCTTCAACACCAACAAACCAGCCACACTGCTGCAATGCTCTGCCTCTGATCAACTTCTACGCATGGCGCTGTCGCACCCCCTCAAGGGCAAGACGTTACTATCCCGCTTGAAACCCTTTCTTGAGCTAGAGGTGAATGTTTGAAAGCCATTTTCATTTATTCTTTCAGACATATACTCAAACACTTGTGGTTCCTAACTGCGGTCACACAGTGTATTTAATATATACGTGTCTGTGTAATTTTTCGTGTTTTACAGAGGTACAAAGGCAGCCTAATTGAAGACGGCGGCCGAATTCAGTTCTCTTCTAATACGGGTGCATGTTCTGGCTCAGGTCCTCAGTTCTTTAACAAACTTGAGATGGTGTTTGGCATTAAGAAATTTAAGCCTTAGATTTTAGTCAAGTTTGAACAGATTTATTAACCAATTCAACTCCATGGACTTAAACTAAAGATCCCAACACATTTTAAACGTTTGGTTAAGTTGTATTTTTACCTGTTCCATGTTTAGATAATATAACCTTTTGGATTTTGTTGGCCAGTTTGTTTTAACTTATTTATGTATTTATTTCGTTTAAGCGGAAATTCTGTTTTACCAGTCTCTTAAATTTGACATGATTGTATGATTGTACTTAGAAGCTGAAATGTTTGATGATGTCATAGGTCAAGTTGAGTCTTCAAAATGGAGAAAGCTGGACTCCAGGAATTTGGGGATAACAAGGTCAATGATACCTGTTCCTTCCTGGATGGTTCTAAAGAATCTACGAGACGCAGGTGCTCTTCTTGTATGAGCTTATATGTAGCCTTCTTTTTTTCCATTTTTGTTCTGGGCATTGAGAAAAGTTAATCTTTTTACTAAAGTTGAACTCTTTTATCTTCAACTTTTTTCTTATATTGCTATTTATAAAAGTAAGTTTCTCAGTCAAAAGGTGACCCTCGAATTAAGCATATATTTCATTTATCTGTAGTTTTTAGGATGCGAATATTGTTCTGTTTGGGGGTGATCATTCTGTATTAAGACGTTTGTTATTCCTTGGAGCTTTGATAACATGTTATAAATTTTATTTTAGTGACCAAAACAATATGGTACTAGACATTGTAGAGTTTGAGCACATAACAAACCTCAATCTGACGATATTTTCTAACTTAGGCTTTATGCTAGTAACATT
Organism: Phtheirospermum japonicum; assembly: GCA_014905375.1. Lineage (NCBI taxonomy): Eukaryota > Viridiplantae > Streptophyta > Magnoliopsida > Lamiales > Orobanchaceae > Phtheirospermum > Phtheirospermum japonicum. The sequence continues at coordinate 74,179 of BMAC01001124.1, forward strand.
TTTCCTCGGGAACTCACGTAGTATTTGGTTTCTTTGTCAATTGCCGCCCTAAGTTCATTCATATTCTATGTTGCTGCACCACAGTAGTTCTTGATTGAGTTAACTTTATCTTATCTAGCTTTTCACATGAAGTCTTTCCATAAATTGTACATATAGAGAACATGAATACTCCTTATTGTGTCTTAAAGATCACCTTCTGCAAAGTTAGAGTAAAGGGGCATATCTGAGTAAACATGTCTCATTTTTTGATGACAAGTGAAGATGATTAATACACAACTATGGCATCTGTTGGCCCTTCATCAGTTGGGAAGTGGTAACTAATATGCATTGGGATATGGCAGTAGCATCTAAATGTGCAGATGTCGTAGCAAGGCAGGATTGGTCAAATCGTCTGCAAGCACATAAACTACTTGAATTAAAGTTATGGACACTTCTTTGGTAGAAGTAATTCGATCATGTGAAGTGCCCATTTTGGTTCTTAAGGTGCGCTGATAAGTGATAACCGACGACGGTGGGCATTCTATCCAATAAGGCCGATACTTCTGATCTGGTTTCCAAAAAAATGGAAATTATTGTCAGTAAGTAGAAGTATGTCTTGTTCATAACATCTCGGAAGAAATGGAAATTATGCGCAATTAATTATAATTTGTTTATATGTAAAAGCATTTTTTCAAAGGCTGTTCAATTTGTGAACATTCATTGGAAATTTCCCTAAAAGGTCGCTTGAGCTTAATATTTGGACAATGATGTTTGCATTCAGTTGAAATACGATGAATTAGTTTAATGGTGAATGCCATACAAACATAAAAAAGAAATATACATAAAACTCAAGCTCAAGAGTGACCTTTAAATAGGTTCATAATAAGGTGTTGTGTTCTTGGATTTTTTATTTTCTCTCATTTTCTAATGGATGTGAACAGGGTTTTCACACAATTTACATACTTAAAGTCTATCACCGAATCATACAGGATGTAGAAGCATCAACATTAATTTATTATAGTTTCTGTTTTGCTTACCCCAATTGTGTGCCTGTTTGTGGAGTTGTCTGGTTGTCTTGTTATTGAAGCTAAAATGTGCAGGGTTTGACGCCTACTTAGTTGGTGGATGCGTAAGGGACTTACTTCTAAACAAAGTACCCAAAGACTTTGATGTGATCACTACAGCAAAACTCAAACAGGTCCTTTCATAGTATCTTAAGTTGTTTGCTTGCATCAGCATATGAAACTTTAGTAGCCTGCTTCAAACAAAAGTCAGATGATTCATGAATGTGTACTTTTGTAGGTAAAGAAGAAGTTTCAGCGTGCAATAATTGTTGGACAACGATTTCCTATATGTAGGGTCATTATAAAAGGCTCTCTAGTGGAGGTTAGAGCTGATTATATATATATATATATATTTATTTATTTATTTATTTATTTTTATTTTCCTTTTCTTTCTGCTTTCATCTCTGTTGGTTCAGGGTTTTCTTGTTTGGCTGGTCAACAATCATTACTATTCTGATAAATTGGTAACCAATTTCCTCCTTTTTTCCAGGTCTCGAGTTTTGACACTGTAGCTGGAAAATCCATGAGAAAACAAGTTGGCAGTTCTCAAATGCCAACAGGTTGTGATCCAAGGGACTTTGTTCGCTGGAAAAATTGCATGAACAGAGACTTTACAGTGAACAGGTATGCTCCTTTGCTGTATCGTGTGCAAATTACTTTCAATCGGATTTCTTACTTTTCTCTTCCTTTGGAGGAAAGTTACACTTAGTGCTGTCAATCTCAATTCAGCTATTGAATATCAGCCCTGCAGGTTTTGATTATACTTTTGTGTAGTGAAATAATAAGTTAGCTAACATGTTGCAATGCAAAACATCTTCCTTCCGAATACCTTCTTAGACTTCGATTGACTATCATGATTTGTTTAAGTTTTAATATATTCTTTACTTTTGTGCTTACTGCATTCTTATACATGCGTATACTCTCAATGCATCATTCTAATGTTGTTATGCACCTATAACTGTATTTGTAAGATTAATTATTTTCCAAGAGCCAAACTCAAGTGAGCGAAACTGTACGAGAGCTATCTTGTCGTGCTAATTTTGTATTATGTGTAGTTTTTTTTCCCCTCGAGTCTCTCTAGAAGACTAGAATAACATTATACTATTTTCTGAATTTGAAACAGCTTGTTTTTTGATCCTTTTCTGAATACAATTTTTGACTACACCAACGGAATGATGGACTTGAAATCTTTAAAGGTGAACTATACTGCCGCAGTACCATAAATTTCAAATTGTGATTTAGAAGTTTTGCTAAGTTGTTATTTTGCGTCACAAACAGCTAAGGACGGTAATGCCAGCCCACTCATCATTTCTTGAGGACCAAGGTTGTTATTTATATCTCGTACGTTTATGAACAATTGCACTAGCTACGATTCAGCATATATATCAGTACTTCTCTTATTCAAAAAATTAAACTTTCAGCCAGGATTTTGCGTGGGTTGAGGCTCGCAGCTCGTCTTAACTTATCGTTTTCAAAAGAGACTGAGGCTGCTATATATAGCCTCTCTTCATCGGTTGCTGAACTTAGCACGGTAATTTTATAATTTCTGTAACAACATATATTCGTAAAATGTTCTCTTTAAAAAATGATTTATGGTCCACTTAGTGTTTATAAAATGTTATAAATAGTGAAACTCTTCTTCCTCAGTCTCGATTAACTCTGGAGATGAATTATATGCTATCATATGGGGCTGCTGAGTCCTCCCTTGTTTTGCTTAAAAGGTTCAAATTGCTCGAGATTTTGCTACCATTTCATGTAAGTTTATTAATCGTGTTCATTGTTAATAGCCTTTTAGCTGAGTGTGTCTGTATAACTCCCAAGATATTGTAGGCAGCATACCTTTCTGAGCAGGTGGATAATCGACTTGGCTTGCGTTCCTTAATGTTAATGGTTAGCGTTCTTGTCCTGCAGCATCTTATTGACATGTATTATAAACAACACATATTGCTCTCTCTTGTCTTCAAATTCTACTTTATCCCAATCATGTTGTTTTCTTTTATCAGATGTCTTCTTTTGACGTGTAATCGTTTCTATTACTCTCTTTTTCAGAAGTTATTTTTCAACTTGGATCAGTTGATCACTTGTGACCGGCCTTGTGATCAAAGTATGTGGTGAGTGTTTCTTTTCAGTATATCATTCCTTAATACTGAAATAAAATGGTATATGTGTGTGCGAGTGCGTGCTAGCATATGATGTGTGGATTGTTAACCTACAACATGGAGGTAGTAGGTTAGCACAGTGCCTATCGTTTGCCTCAAAGTAACTTTGAACAATAGTTTGAAGGAAGGAAGATTTGGACAATCAGGAAAGAAGGAATCTAACCCAGGAAAATAAATAAATACACATTACATAGCAGATAAAAATACATTACGTTTGGACCAGGGTCCAGATTACAAGGTGGACCTGGTTCATGATATAATTTACCGCGCACACCCTGATTTATGCCCTACTCTGCCAACCTTCCTTCATCTTTTCAGGTTGATCGCATAAATAGATTTCCCTTCCACTCTCTTTGTACCCTCTGGTCCATCTATACAACTCCCGGCACCTTCATTGTTATCTTCCACCACCGCCACCAACGTCTATGTAGAAATCGGTAGGTTATCTTTTTTTATCTATTCTAATCAGAAGAAAACAGCTTATTTTATGCACAACTAGGTTGCAATTAGCTAGATACTAAATAGGAAATGGCTCCTAATTTACAGCTCCTAATTTCTAATTTGTTGCTATATTTCCTCGTCTATCTTAGAAAAAGGATATTTATATTCTCATAAATGCAAAGGGTTTATTTTCAGTAGACCTCCAAGAAGTTGGATTGATTTTGCAGGAAAACAATCCTTCGGTTCTAAAGTCAAATGAAAAAGTAACATGCACATTAACGTCATGGATGAGAAACCATTTTCAACCCAGTGAACTTTTCCTTCATGTAACCTCTTCTTGAATTGTGGTAGAATATGCTGTGCTAGATCACATTAGCTTCAGATTTTTAACTTACAATCTTCGTCATCATCTCTTGGGATTGTAATTATAAATGAGCTCATATTTTTCGTAGTAGCTGTTAGGGCCTTAGGGGAGAAATAGCACAACCCTGCCACCTCAAGAAAAAAATTGAAGCTCAATTTGTTCCTTACCCCCATAATCAGCAGAAGCGGATTTTGCTGCTAGGAAAAAGTACCTTGAGGAGGGATACTATGCCTTTTATTTTTGTTGATTATGGGCAATGACTTTTTTTTTTTTTTTTTTTTAATTTCCGTATCTGTTGGGCTTTTCAATTTGCACTTGACATTATGGAAGAACCCTGGCCTTCAATGACCCTTTAAATTAAATATTTATGTAATTCTCTATGGGTGGAAAAGATCTGAAGTAACTTGTAATTGGGACCATTGTTCATTTTACTGCACTGCACTTTGGCAGCTTTTAATTCATATTGTTCTCAAGTACTCTTTGGACAGTATTCCTTGAAACATACTACTAGATTCTTTTTTATTTTCTAATAATATCCACATGAATGTTGGAAGTAAATTATTGAAACTCATAAATAGTTAGGCGCATTAAATCCTCGACAATTTAATACTCGATTAATTAGTAACCTCGTTTAAATAATATTTTTTGTTTGTTCCGACCTGGGAGCAACGTGTTAAATTAGTATCTCGATTTTTTAATATCTCGCTAAATTAATAAATTTTGGCGGTCCCAATGATATTAATTTATCGAGGTTTTACTGTATGTCTTAATAAATTATGAGATTCATAAACGTAGAAATTGCTCGAGAAATTGCTTGTTAATATTCTTTCTTTCTTTCGGATATATATTAAACAGGGTTGCAATCCTAGCATTTCACATGGCACTATTTAGTAATCCTCAACCTGCTGTTGTGGTTCTAACCTTTGCTTCACTTCTTTATCATCAAACATGGGAGGAAAGTATCGAGTTTGCAAGACGAAGTGCTCTAGCTACACAGGTTTATGTGCCTGAGATTTTAGATGCTCATCGCTACCTATCTGATGATGAAATAGCTGAAAGAGTAACTCAGTTTGCTGGGCAAGTAGTAAACACTGTAAATGTTCTCATCAACAAGGACTGCCTTTTTGAAGCAATGGCCAGATTCCCAGAAATCCCATGCTCTGGTCTGGTAAGTAAAGAAGGTTTTACTCTGCTCTATTTTGGTTACACGTCACTCATGGTACGAAATGAATACATACTATATAATTTAGTTATCCCGTCATGACTGATTTTTTCTGCTGCCCTGATGACCTTCAGGATTTAGTGAAACATAAAGTTGTCATAAACCCTTCTCCCTATTCCATCGCTTTCTTCTCCATGTATTGGATTGCATAGAAAATTAAAAGTTTTGGTTAACACACCCCTCCCAGATCCCAAACTGACATTCACACAGAAACAAACTCACCACAATAGCAAAAAGAGTTGAAATCGTGCTGGTGCTCTTCATGGTCATTATGATACACTGTTTTACATGTTAAATGAGTGGCAGTGGCTATAGATGCTATCATTGTACATACTAGATGGAAAAATCATTTTGCAATTACACATAATTCTTTGTGTGTGTGTGTGTTTGTACTAGTTTAACACTCGTGCACACGGGTTAATTAAAAGAAGTTTCAAATATAAAAAATTCTTGTAGTAATCCTAAAAATATTTCAAAAGATGTCCGTGTCTTGTACCTGTGTGAAATAACTATTGTTAATTATTATTATTATTATTATTATTATTAAATAATTTTACATTTTGATATTTAGATTAAATTAGTTAATGCTTTTATTTATATACTTCGAATAATTCAAAAGATGACATATTCTCAACCCGTGCCGCATTGCACCAGTCTAATTAATATTTATGAATTATTATTAAATAATTTTATATTCTCATGTTCAAATTGAATTCATTAATAATATTTAGTTACATAACTATATTATCTTGTAAATAACTTGTAAAATTATAAAATATTTTGTAATTAAAATAAATAATTTAGAAAATTAATAATTTCAGTAAAATATAATAAAAAAAATTATTAAATTAGGTAGATATTAGGCTCGGATGACACATAATCAACCGAAACACCAGAATTCTTTATTTAATAGGCAAATCATGGGAAGCAAAGACATATATTAGGATTCCAAACCTCCAGAATTTGCCAAGTCAGCACATGAACCATCAGAAAATTACACATCAGCCCAAAGCCGCCTTCTAGCCAGACATGTATGATAGGGATCTCTTCATTTAGTATATGGATGGGATGGGACATATATTTTTAAGAATTCTCGGATTCCTACATATATATATATATATATATATATATATATATATATATTATAATAAATTTGTAATACGTAATAATTACTACAAATTTGGGATTTCTATATTAGAATTCTTATATTTTAGGTAGCCTCCAAACCTCTAAAATTCGCCAAGTAAGCTCCGAACCACCAGAAAATTACATGTAAGCCCGAAGCATCCTAGGTAGACATGTAGGATATGAATCTTTTCATTTAGTGTGTGTGTGTATATATATATATAGAATTAGGTTCAAATGAGAACCATGTCCCTATATGTGAACCTAGGGTCAATTATGGGCCTTAGATCTAATTAAATGGATGGATCAGATTTTTTGTGTATTTCCTTATTTAATTAAAAGCATTAGGATTGTATAATAAAAGTACTGCTTATATAACTGAAATATTAATAAAGCACTATTAATAAAGCACTGTGATTGTATAATAAAAGCAATGCTGGTATATAATAAAAGCGCTGGTTCGCATATAATGACATGGTTCCATTTGAACCCACCCCTATATATATATATATTTTCATACGAAATTTAGCTGTGTAAGAGGACCTAGCGACACGCATATCTGATGGTGTTTTGAAGGCCCAACGCAAACTAAATAGGGCTGCTGATTGCACAAGGGTTATCAAGTACTTTAAAATAACATATCGAACAATATGTAACAAGACCATAATAAAGAACTTATCAAGTACTTTAAAATAACATATCGAACATTATGTAACAAGACCATAATAAAGAACTCATCCGATAGCAAAAGCATCAAGACTTATTTTATCCAACCTAGCAACAAGCCCTTGAGATTTTGCCTTTGAGTAATTTTTATATTTTGTATTGATTTCTTTAACTTATAATAACTGTATAGTAACATTGAATTCGAATGATTTTGGTGTCACTACTATTATTATATGTTTTTAATCATACACAAAAATCTAGATTATCAAGCTTCTTTTTCAGAAAATAATATTGCTATTACAACAGCATAGCCTTTGTAACTTTTGAGAAGTTAAAACTATTTAAACTTGTACATGAAATGAACTTGACCTTGGATTCAATTCTTCACTCATAATTAGGCCGACTGATCTACTATGTACATCCTTTTTTCTTAATTTCTTAGTTTTTTTCTCTCCTCTCTCTCTCCCTCTTTATGTTTGGATCTAGGAATTAAGGACAAGATTACTGACACATTGAGAGCCATAAATGTTTCTCTTAAAGATAAATAATTTTGTAATAATAGTTTGTGTAAGCCACGTGACCATGAAATATTTTGATTATGATATAGAGTGTTTTTTGTGTTTCAGTTTTCTTCTTTGTAACCCTTATGTCAATTGCTTGTATTACATTAGCATGACTTTAATGGACTCTTCACTAGCCGACGTAATATATGATTCCTCTGCTTTTTAGTTTTGTTTTCTTTGATAGATCTGTGATTACGGAAATGGACAAAAAAATACATTAACCATAAAGTGTTTTATTCTTCAAGTTGCATAATTTTGTGGGTGAATTGTGAGCAAAAGCCATCCATTACCATGGATTTATTTTGATTATGATAAAGGGAGTATTTTAAGTTTTATGAATGTTTTAATTTTCTTCTTTGTATCATCTCTGTCAAATGCTATACATAATAAAATGGAATTAAATCAATTTTAAATCAATAGCTAGGATAAAATGTATCAAGGAATACTCCGTACAAGTTCATTTTTTGTGATGCTCATTCTCGTGCTACTTGTTAGCCTTGTTTCCCTTGTAAGTAATCTCAAAAAGTACATTTGTATCAAGTTTAAATGGATGCTTTATTAGTGGAATGACTAATAAAGCTTGTTGTCATCTTTGTCTTATTTTGGTATTTATTAGGGGAATGACACTGTATTTCAGGTTCTTGTATCCCAAAAAATGGGGCAACAGGTTAAGCATATTTTTCACTTTTTAGCAAAAGATGTCACTTCTTTGAAAGCCGGCAAGAGATTTTTGGACATTGATTACAGGTTGCTGACTGCGGGGGAACTAGATCAGGTTAGGTTTGTGCTTGGAAAGCTAATATTGGACACTCTTGTGTATGGGCCTACTGCGGAAAGACGACTTACAAAAGCTAAGAAAGATAGTATAGAAGCAAAGAACTCTATGGTTAAGGGTGAGAACAAGAGTTGGACTTCGCCATCAGATAACAAGCGGTCGCCGGAGAGTGCTAGTAAGACAAACTTGTTTCAGGACAACAGTAGTGTAACGGACAGCAGTTTGAGTAGAAAACTGTACAGCTACAGTTCCCATCCACATCCAGATAATATCTCAAACGATGAGCACGTGAAGGACAAGTATTTGCTTTCCAGTTTGTTTTAAGTGAACAATGGAGATTTGATTTTGTGCGGGACTTCGACTTCCAGGGGGTGATAAAAAAGATCATAATCCATACATCTCTTCGGGAAGAAATATATGCATTATGATATCGTTGGTGATGAACTGTGTGAAATCGACAATGGGGAAGGAAGCTTTAGGCTATAGATTTTCTTTAGACCATACATTTATTTTTTTCTTTCTTTTAGTATAAGAAGCTAAGCTGCAGTTGCACTGAATTTGAACAATTTTTCTCCACACTCAAATCATGGTATGTTGCATCATTCTTTTGCATAATAGATGAGTGGCACATTTACGCCCTTTCCAGGTCGCGGTTTTACGAGAAAACTAGATAATTGGATGACTGTGCTTTAATATGCATGTGCACACGAGCCTATTCTTATTTCACAAAAACTGTTGTCAGACTGTCTAACGGAAGATTTTTGCTGTCCTCACTCAATATTTTTTTTACTAGGATAATTACAATAACTACCTTGTCTAATTTAAAAGAACGCAAATGATTGTGTGAGACAGTCTTACCCATTCTCTCGCACTCACTCTCCCCCTCGCTCATACACAGAAGTTCGTCGGCCGATGTTTACTGTTGTGGTCATTGTCTGTCGACAATCGAATTTAACAAAACTTTGTCATTTGCTGCGACTTGTCGCCCTCCTTTAGTTCTGAAATTGAGTTTACGATTAATGTCCGATCACCATATATCTAAGGTCAAAATTATGAATTTTTTAGCTTTGTCCTCAGATCTACGACGATTCACAGGACCAAATATGTATCGACCACCACCATTGAATCCCATCGTCGCAATTTGCAGTAGTACTGATTTGCATTTTCAAACTGGTGCCGCAATAAGTACCGGTGACTATAGGCTAAATTTTATGTCATGGTTGTCATGGAATTGGGAATCCACTTTGTAAATTTGTTTTGTGTGTGCGTGTTTGTGGGGTGGTGGATGGTCGGATACGCAGGGTTCTAAACGGTAAACACAATACACGCCACTTGTTTTGTTTTTTTTTCATGGCCACTGTCTTTTTTTTTTTTGTGTGTGTGTGTGTGTGGGCGTGCGATTAAGGGTGGTAGGTGGTTGGACATGTGTGCATGCGGTTGGGGTGGGATGGTCGGATATGATGAGTTCGATGACAGTTGGTGGTATCACAAATTCAGGTATAAGTACCACATATGATAGTTTTTTAATGATATTTACAAACTGTAGTAAAAGTATTACAAATTTAACTAAATGTATCATAACTTTAGATAAAAGTATTAGTTTATATCAAATTATCGCATCTGGAGCTAAAAGTATCACAATTTTAAATACAAGTACCACATATAATAATTTTATATAAATATATTACAAAAATGCATTAAAAATATCATTATAAACATGTTATATTTTAAATATATTTTGTGATACTTTGTTCACCTTTTATTATACTTTAAGTAACAAGTGTAAAAACCATATCTCCCCTATATATTCATACATATTCATTCTGATCTATGTGTCTGTTTTCAATACTTTGGGCAAAAAAAATAAAATTATGCTGCTTCAATTGCTTGTGTGTCATCCAAGTCTAATATCTATCCAATTTAATATTTTTATTTTATTACATTTCGCCTAATTTAATCATTTTTTTTATTATATTTTACCTAACTTGATATTTTTCTTTTATTATATATTGACAAATTATATCATACACCCAGTTGAACCATGCATTGTGCATCCGATCTTATTTAATTACTCTCACACATTCACACGTGTGGATGTCCAAACCTAAGCTCCAACTCTCTCTGCTACCAACCCAAGTTACAACAAATTTTCTCAGGTAATTCTCTGGCGATTGTAGCGGCGATGAGCTTGGCGAGTCTCCAACTTCACTTCTCTCTTAGCTCCATCCACATTTCTCTCTCTTCAACAACGTTATATCTATTTATCCCAATTCTCCGGCGATTGTAGTGTGGCAAGATCAATTCTCCAGCTATTGCAGTTCGAGGAACTCAATTATATTTTCTACGAACCGAGCTTTGCTCCAATTGCAATGGGCAAGCATGAATTGCAGGGTAACCTCTTTTATTTTTGGTATATCTTTTTTTGTATTCATTTAGTTTATATACTCCCTCCGTCCCACAAATATAGTCCAATATTCCATTTTCGTCTGTCCCACAAAGATAGTCCAGTTACAATATTTAATATATCATTAAATTCTCATTTCCACACACCCTTAATTAATATTCTTGAAATACTAGTTTTCTACATAGTAAATCGAAAATTGATGATTACAATGTAAAATCTTACTATCCCAATAACAAATATACTAATTGCAACACTGCTTTCTATAAACATTAATTGACACTAATAAATCCAAGAAGAGTATAATAGAAAAATACTAACTAAATTAATGACTTAACTATATAAACTACTCATTTCTTAATCTGTGTGAAATCAACCGTAGGACTATCATTTTGGGACGGAGGGAGTAAGTTTTAGTTTTGATTTCAATTTTCAATTTCTTGCAGTTGGTTCGATTCTCCTTGGGAATATTCTCGTTTCTGACGGGAACTGTTCTGCAAGTTCAAACATTCTTAAGATTATTTTCGTTCCCAATGCAAATTGTTCTACTTGTGATTCTTTTATTACATGTTTGTGCTTTCTATTCTTTTTTTATTTTTTGCTGATGAATATGAGCATTACATGTGATGATATTCAACTGTTATATGGGATGAAAATATGGTTTGCATTTCTGGGATTTTTTCATTTTTCTAATGAATATAAGAATTTTATATGTGATGATATTTGACAGTTATATGCGATGAGAATATGGTTTGTGCTTTCTGGGATTTTCATTTCTACTGATGAATATGACAACTATAGTTATGATATATGATAGTTATAAGCGATGATGACAATTATATGCGATGAAAATAGTTTGTGCTTTTGGAGACTTTTATTTCTACTAATGAATATGAAAATTATATGTCATGATATATGACAGTTATATGTGATGATATGACAGTTATATGCAATGAATATAATGAGTAATTAGAAAAGGTACACAGCCAATTGCAGTAAGATTTGACAATACTTATCTAATTAATTATTATTATTATTATTATTATTATTATTATTATTATTATTATTATTATTATTATTATTATTATTATTATTTTCTATAATTGCACAATACTTTATTTAACGGGTTGGGGATGATTTTTTTTTATTTCCTTTATACACCAATTTATAATCAAGCTAATAATAATTATAATAATTATTATTATTGCACAATACTAAAATAACTTTAGATATTTATATAATTATTAATAATAATTTCACAATACTAAAATAATTCCTAGATATTTATCTAACAATTAATAAAGTGGTGAAATTAAAAATAATAATAATATCTAACAAAACAATAGTGTAATTTTCTAAAATAATAAAGGGGTTAAAATAAGAATAAAATCCAAAAGCTCCATGAGCTTATTTGAAAAACTTGTAATAGTAGCATCTGAGATAAGCTTAGACTTTTCAAATAAGCTCATGCAACCAAAAAAAGGCTCATTTAAATACAGAGAGCTTATAAGTTCTCAAAATAAGACATAAGTTAGTTTATTATGCTTACCAAAAATATACTAAAAGTTAACGTACACTTTATTTATTTCTTTCTTTTTTCTTTTCAAATCATCAAACTCATTTTATAATCCAACACCATTTCTTTGTTTTTTATTTCATTCTTTTTTTTTTTTTTTTTCAGATTATCAAATCTCATGTTCTAACCCATTGTTTCGTTGTTTAAAAAACTCAATTCTAGGTTTTTTCTTCAAATCATCAAATCTCGGGTTCGCTTCACGACAAAAAATTAAGAAAGTTTTATTTACAGTTGTATTGATTGAAATGATTTAAAGAGGTCATAGTGATGATTTTTAGTTGATAACTAATGGATGGTAGCTGATAGATGTTTTTAGATTATTGTTTGGTAAATTGGTTGATTAAAGTCAATTCAAAGTTAATTTACAAATATAGACATATTAAATATATAAAAATATTATACATGAACAAGAAAAATTTAAAAATATTAAATAAATAAAGTTATAATAATAAACAAAAAAATTCTAGAATAATGTTTAAAAATAAGAAACGTATATGAAAATTATTAAAATAATAATAATAATAATAATAAAAGATAAATAAATAAGAGTTCCTTATGTTTAAAATCAATACCTTCGTAAAACGTAAAATAATATGTTAGTTTATAAAAAAAAATCTTTATTACAACAAAAAAAAATACAATTGTAGGGTTTTTTCTTTTTCTAAAATGAGCTTATTAGGCTGAATAAAGTATGGAAAGTTTATTGGGAGTTTTTATCAAATAGTCCCAAGAAGCTTGTTGAGATTTGGGCTTCCATTCTAGGCACGTTTGATCGCGGGCTTTTTTGGACCGGAACGGGTTTGACCCCTTTTTTTAGTTTTTTTTTTAAACTTTATTATAAATTTAACATTAAAATTTATATTGGTTAAAATTGAAATTAAAATTGCAAATATTTTTGTATTCTTTTGTTTCTTGTTTGCCCGTTAAAAGATTTTAAATATGACAAATAGTTTTTTAATTAAATTTTAACATAAAAATGAAGTTTTATATATAAAATATGGAAATGTCTACGGTGCACTGAAGACATCATTTCTCCCAATCTTCATTTACATACGTCTATTTATCAATATTTGTAACCAGTTTTTGATCTAATGGTTTTGATTAAGTGAAAAATGGTACCCTCACAACACCGCAAAAATTGCCGTAATATATATATATATATATATATACACACGTACCACGGACTGGCCCGTTGACTTACGGGCCTTCAATCGTGGGCCGCAAATTTAAGTTTTACCAGTACGGAAAAAAGGGTTAGGCCCGTCCCGCGTCGTTTTAAAGCAGGCCGCGGCGGGCTTGTTTGACACTACTCTACTCCCTTTAAGCTAAGGCGAAAGAAGTGATAATTTTCCTATTTTAAAATTTGTACCCCTTCACGCCTGGCGCCTCTTCCAATTTCAGAAAAAATCGGGAAAATGAAACCAGAGGACCTCCTTCGTCACCCTCTTCCGGCCCAGACCCCCAAACTCACTCTCGGCTGCCCCCTCCTCGACCACCTCCTTGGCGGCGGCGTCCCCTGCGAATCAATCACCGAGATCGTCGCCGAGAGCGGCACCGGCAAAACCCAGCTCTCCCTCCAGCTCCTCCTCTCCGCCCAGCTCCCACCCTCTCACGGCGGATTCTCCGCCGCCTCCCTCTATCTCCACTCCGAATTCCCGTTCCCTTACCGCCGCCTCCTCCAGCTGTCCATTCACAGACCCCATCTCCCTCAGAACCCTCTGGATCGCATTTTCGTCGAGCCACTCCATTCCGCCGACCAGTTGCTCGACGTTTTGCCTCGCCTTGACTTTTTGGTCCCGAAGCTGAATATCAAGCTTGTGGTCATCGATTCGATCGCCGCGCTGTTCAGAGGGGAGTTTGAGAACACCCCGCTTGAATTGAAGCGGAGATCGGGTATTTTTTTCAAGGTATCGTCGAAATTGAAGCTCCTTGCGATGAAGTTCAGGTTGGCTATTGTGCTGACGAACCAAGTGGTGGATGTGATGGGTGGTTCGGATGGTTTGAGGATTGGGAACTCGGCGTCGCTGTGCTCGTCCGGAAGGAGGGTTTGCGCGGCGTTAGGGTTGTCGTGGGCCAATTGTGTGAACACGAGGCTGTTTATGTGGAGAGAGGAAGAGAGAATGGAGGAGAGAGAGGAAGAGGGACATTTTCGTAATTTTCAGACAAGGAGGTTCGTTCGGGTTGTTTTTGCGCCCCATTTGCCGGATTCGTCTTGTGAGTTCGTAATTAGAAGAGAAGGGGTTTTGGGGGTTTCATAGTTGACATTTGGTTCGTAGAAAATGATGCTGGCGGAGTGATATATTGTAGATACTCGTTCGTTAGCGAGGAGATCGACTTATTGAAGTTTGATGGACACCATGATTTTGGTAAGATAGTTGAGCGTTGTAAATTGTACTTGTTTTCTAGTAGTTTAGATATCTGTGATTATCTGTTATATTTGCACGTGTCCAAAATTTCTAAGTGCTTAATTACCTGTGATTTATCTGTTCTGTCAACTGAATATACTGAGTTCCTTTATGTAAGTTGAATGTAATCGTATCTTGACAAGCTTAACAAAGGATGGTGATGACCCTAGCTAGTACAAAGATAGAATGTCATTGTGCTGAGTGGAGTCTCAACTTTGACCGTCTATTAGTACTAACGAAAGATATCATATAAGCACAAAATGACCCTGCACGGTTCATCACTATATGATGTTGCATCAACTCTGATAATAATGAGTTCTCATCTCTTGCTTCGCTTCAAATTATCTATACCAAATCTTGTGAGGCGCAGGAAAAAAACAGCAAACACTAGGATAAACATATTATAATGGAAACCTATCATCAGCCATTGACTTTTGAGAGTAAATGGTAAATAGTGTGTAGGAGAAACTTGGTTTCTCGCTAATGAGATGGCTGCAGTGTATGAGAGCCTGAAATATTTAGAAATTGCAGAAGGGAGCTTGAGGCTGAAACGCGCTGACATTACCCAAACATCAGAGAGCATGCATTTTACAAAAGTTCACGTACCCATCCTCATTCAGGTAAGCATAGGTTCTTGATGGTTTGATCTCTTAGGTAAGCAGCCTACAAAAGATTAGAAACTTGAGAGAGATCTTACCATCACTTTGTCCTCTCTCTTGCATCATTGTCATACCGAATTTGTGGTCTGCCAAGGAATGTATTCTTACAATAGATCAAATGCAGGTGATCAGTTAAGGTTTTATCAATGACAGACAATGTGCATTGGTACAAGATCTTGATTCAATCGATTCTACTTTTGGAAGATGAACGACCTTTTGTATGTGAGCGAATGGGGTACACCCTTCATTGGGCACTTAGGAGTCCTTTTGAATGCCACGTGTCATAATGTAATTTATACCGTTCAGTTATCGACTGCATTGTTTAATTGCATTCAACGGATGTTGTATTCATATGCACTTGTCAAACGTATCATTGTTTTAAAAAAGGACAGCTAAATGTCGTTGCTCTGTTCCCTTGCCACTTCATTTTAGTTGAGACTTTCAAAATAATGCAAATTCTCTCATGACACCTGTTTAATGTGATGCTTTTCCCTTTTCCCTTTTTTATTTTTTTTTTAAATTCTAAATTTTGGTTTTTTAAGCCGTGAAAAAAAATGAAAATAATCAATAATTAGTTATTAGAAGACTTTTTTTGCCAATTGTTACATGGTGCATGGTACACATTGCATGGTGACCTCAGCACCAAAATGATATATTTTCCTCTTCTTAATTGTAACTCTGCGCAAATCCTGCTTTCACGAGTCATTTGAAATCCTCTGCAACAACCGCAATTCCCAAGTCGGAGAAAACCTCCATCAAGAAATCCATAAAAAAATCACAAATTTTTGTAAGTGTTGTTTTCATTGTACAAATACATTGTTTCCTCCGATTTTTTCCTTCAATTTTGCAGATTTCTACAGGTTAAAAAAAAATCGTCAAAAATCTCGTTTATTTCTAATGTGTTTCAATTTTGTGTTTTGGTTGTGATTCAATTTCGTCCATCACGCTAATTATACAATTTTTTTTGTGGGCTTCGGTTGTACTTCACCCAGATTTTACAACTTCTATTTGCTTTTAATATTAAATTATGTTTAATTTAATGATGATTTACAATGTTCTTTGGTTTTTGTGTCGATTTTACTTTGATTCACATTGACATTATAGATTTGTTTTGTTTTGTTTTGTATTGTAATTATGGTTAGTTTTTAGTTATGTTGCTTTTATATTTCACTTGATATCACTGTATACATCACTCTGCAGTTGTGTGTACATCGTATGTTCGTCATGTGTTTTATTTCCCCTTTCACTGTCTTGTGTACATCAGATGTCATTTATGCATACATCACTGTGCCTCTCTGTATACATTGCAAATATAATATTTTATATATTTCTAGCACTGTGTTATTTACATCACTTGTGTGAATAAATCCCTTTGTAACTGCTTGTACATTACTAATAAAATATATTTTTGTTTACTGCGGTAAATGTTAGTGAAATAAAAATATTACCAGAAAACATTGATGACATGACATTATTTACATAGAGGAGATTGAAGCTCCATTAGGCAATCCAGATATATATATTTTTTTAAATATGTAAATATTTTGTATGTGGTAAGTATTTTTTAAATATGTAAATATTTTGTATGTGGTAATGACATCGTAAACATCCAATGTACTCGCTCAATATTACGTTAAAACACCTAATATTTGTGTTACGTGTGCATTGCATTTGTATTATATATACATCATATTTATGTAACATGTACATTTTTTTTAATAAAATGCGAAAAATATATTAAAAAAAAGAGAAAAAGAAACGGGGGGCCGAGTACCTTACAAGACCAATTAGCATCAAATAGAATAATTTTGGGGGGCCGAATCCCCTACACGCTCAATCATACTCTAAATAAATCTACGATTGACTGGCTAATGGATGCTTGAGCGTTTCTTGACGATGGTTTTGTTGGCTCATAAAGAGTAGATCATAGTTTTGGTGGGCTCGGGCTCTTTCTCGAAAGAGGGTAACTCCGGCAAAGTTCACCGAGTTGGAAAAGATGCCAATTTCAACCTCATTGGCAAGAGGAGCTTAGTATCCATGATGGCTGGCGTCAAAGAGGTCCCCCTGAAAATAGGCCACGTAAGGGATAAGTTTCTCATTGGGTTTGATTCAATTATTTAGGTTAGGGTTTTAAATTTTTTAAAACAAATTATCGTGTTCTACTCTGGTTCGTAGCGGCTGGAATGACAAAGAGATGAGTAATAACAAAAATCGGGCTGGAGGAGATGATGGAGTCAACGGGTTGGGCCAGGCTGAATGGGTCGAGCCGGAGTGAGCGGGTCGGTTTGAAGAAAGGAGGAGACGGAAGCAGCAGAGGGCTGAGGTTGCCTCTTCTCAACCGAGGCAGAAGAGGAATCAGGAGTAAAAGAGGGTTTAAGAATGGGGGGGGGGGGGGGGGGGAGACTTCATATCGGCGTCGGACTGTAACACATCGAAAGCGTTAGAAGTCGTCAAGGGGGGTTGATTGGGGTCGGAAGTCGTGCGGAGATGCGTACGGGTACTGGATGTAGTCTTCGTAGGGTCCGACCGTCGACGGCGTCTGTTGTTAATCATGCGCCAATCGTCCCCTTTAGCATTCTGCGCGTTACGGGATTTGTAGGAGGGTCAAGAACCAACCAGGTGTCCCACCGTTTTGCAAAAGGAGAAAAAATCCGGTAGGTTCTCATACCCGATGGAGATATATCCGCAGTATCCCTCTCGCTTGATCATCACCGTCTCGTGTAGGGTATTCCCGAGGTTAAGCTCAACCAAAACACGAACAAAATGGCCCACCGAGCCATTAATAGATCGCTCATCAATTTGTAAAGGGGTTCCAACGACTCGAGTGTATATTATATGTACACCATATTTACATCGTGTGTACATTATTTATATTTATGTTATATGCACATTAAATTGTACATCCCATTTATGTTCTGTGTATATTATTTACATGATGAATGTAAATCTTTATACATCATATAGTTTTTATATTTGCATTACAATTATATTATATGTAGATCAAGATTACACTAAACGTACACCATATAGTCTTACTTACATAAGTACATTATTTTTTAAAATCATGTACAAAAATAAGATAATAAATATAAATCATATAAACTCACGATGAACTTTAACAACATGGTAAATATACATCGCATAAGTTGCACTAAAATACATCACGAAAAAAAGAAGAGAAAAAGATAAATTAATCATGTATAATAGGTACATTTGTGAAATATACTATGAACATCAATAATGCGAAAATTCTATATCATATAAACCAATCATGAACTCTTTATAGTTTATCCTTATAAAATGAACTAAACTTTAAAATTGATGTAAGATATCCAGTACAATTGCTCAAATCAAAACTTCTAGCAGTTGGGTGAGGAAGATAAACATCTCATCAATTTTAGAATTAATATCCTGCAAAAGATACAACAAAAATATCAACCCGCATGATGTAATACATCACATAAACCATATAATTAAATGTTGGAAAGCACATGTACTAAATCATGAACTGCTTTCTGAGTTCACAATACGAGCGTATTAGTATAACTCAACTTTTGAAAATCACTTTAATGTATAACTAACATCAAAGTGATGTATCTTAACACATGAAACAATGTATACACTCAACTATCCAACTTCACCAATATATAAAAACACCACATAAAAGTGATGTATATCGTTTATCACAACGATGTGTCGTAAGCACAAACTTAATGTATATATTCCACTGCAACAACATCAAATAAGCCCACAAAATGAAAAATCTAAAAAAATTGAAATTATACCAAAATATCCAGAAGAAAATGACTCATGATAGTGGTGGAGTCCATACTTTCATCAACAACCATACTTGAAGAAGATAGCGCAGGCACAACGATGGAATCTATCAATACATCTAAAATCAAAGTTGATGAAGAAGCATCAATATCGTCGGAATCAATGCCACCAAATTTGCTTCTTCATTCGAAGAATACGAAGGGAAAAAAATGGACACTCCAATTTTCATAACCTATGCACAAAAATTGAGAACCACAAACTTAAGACGAAGAAGAATTAAAAATTAAATGAGTAAAAATATCAAAAGGAAAATAAAACAAAATTCTCATCTGAATCTGCAAAAAATCGAAGAAGGAAACCCCACGATGAATTTGAGGAGAAAAAGAGAAAGATTGAGTGATAAAAAAAAACTCAACTCTCACCCGTGTGAATTATGCCTCCAATTAATTCAAACGATGCCATTTTACACCCACATGCACATTGCATGGTGCACCATATAATTTACGGAAAACTCTGCAATACATTTATTATTTTTAAAGGTATCATACTCTCAATTTTAAACCAATAGTTTGCTGCCACATCATTTAGTAAAAATGCACTTGGATAACTTTCCCCATAAAGGTAGCTAACATACAAATATATATTTAAATTATATATTAAAATTATAAATAAGTTATAAATAATTAATTAATAAAGAAAATAAAACAAGAAATTATAAAATTATAATAAAATCATTTTAAGGTTTAATTAATGTAAAATCATATTCTAGGTCCAAATATTATTTATCAGAATTTAAAATAAAAACATATAAAATATTATAAAAATATATAAGTTAAAACTTGTTATCTTGTCACATTTTATAAGAAGTGTCGTTTTATTACAACAAAATAAAATACTATAAGAATTTATTTGTTAAATAAATATTGATAATTATAATTGTTTTAACATGATGGATAAATTATATATTATATTATTATTTTCAAATACTGAAAATTATTCTACAAAAAGATGAAATAGTATTATTGAACAAAGTAATATATGATATAATTTGAGACACGATACTCTGAAATATATTAAGAGTATTATAGGTTGAAATTTAGATTATAATAGTCAATAAAGTTAAAATTATGAAAATATATGAAAGGCAAACTATACAAAGTTTCTATTATTGACAAAAATTTAAACATAGAAATAAAATAGTACTTTCCACAATATATGTCGTAATTTAATATGTAATACTTTTAGTTAATAATTATATTATAGAAACGAGTTATATATATATATTATTTTTAAAATGTTGTAAATTCTTGTCATCGTTAATTATAATATTATATGAAATAACTCTCCATTTTTCTCTTTGCGGTTAATTTTTTTAACAAAATAATCTTAATCTTATGACTAAGTAATTATTTATGGACATTTGTGTATATTAATAACTTATGAATAATTACTATTATTTTAATTTACATGATAAACTCACACACACACACACACACACACACGTGTTTGTCTGAGATGATTCGGGTTGACGTGTAATTTTTTGATGGTTCGCATTCTTACTTAATATATTTTGTAGGTTTTGAGAGTTGTTAAAATATAGTAAGTATAGTATTTAAAATTTAATATATTTCTTCAAATTATATTTTTCCTAACTTATTCTTTTACTTTTATTATATTTTGCCTAATTTAATATTTTTCTATTTATCATATTTTTTCTAATTCAAATTTTAATTTTATTCTTCTAATATAAGAATATAACAGAAAATCATATATAATTAGAAAGAAAAAACTCTAAATTAGTTATCTTGATTTTACTTCTAAGATAATATTAATTACAAAAAAAAAAAACCTTAATTATGAAAATAATCAAAATAAATTGTAATAATACTAAAAGTTTAAATAATTTATTTTAAGTGTTTAAAACATAAAATAGAAGTAAATTAAGACTTGTTTATAATAATCTAAGTATGTAACTAAATATTATTAACGATTTAAATCTAAACATAAAAATAATAATTATATAATAATTAATAAATATTGATTAGAACCAGCACAATACGATGTTTTCGGTGCCAAAAGATGTGAAAAAAAATGAAAAAAAAATAAATAACACGTGGGGGATAAATAGTTCCAAAATATAGTGATAAGGATTACCTGCTCTAATCCACATGCTTATATTGTTTCAATACACCAAATCCAAAAGTCACTATTAAATCTTAGCATTTATTGGTGTAAAATAAGAGCAATGCAATGCATGGTACATAGGGGTACGGTAGAAGCTCCCTAAAGTTTGTCATAATTGTAAAATCTCAACTTTGACAAAACCTAACCTTCCCGTCTCCAAGTCCCTTTTAGGAAATCAACCTTGAAATCCCCGATAGAACCTTTGGAATATTCCAACATACTAGTAACGTACGGTAACAGATCATATCAAACTCAGAACCACCATATATAGGAATGTCATCCTTGTATTTTAAGTTGCTCTACAAAAGTAGCCATCTCGCAATACATTTGTCAAATGATAATACAAGGATTCATATATCCGAACATTGCAACAGATATTTACATATATTCACAAAATTCAAAGACACGACTAAGCAATCAACATTACCAGTCTTCTATCTCGTCATCATCAATCTCATAATCTTTGTCATCCAAACACATGTCGTGATATTCATCTTCAGTGGAGTTTGCTTCGTTTAGGACTTCGTAGCCTTCAATGTCTTCAGTTACTCTATCTCCAAGCCAGTTCAGTGTCGGCTTAAACTCTGTGGCGAAAACTGAATGATTGTTCCATCTTATATTAATATGATCAACTCCACTTTGCCCGAGCATTCGACACTGCAAGTCAGTAAGCAGATGAGAAGATCAATGTGGATTAGAAATAGGGTTGATTATGAGAATAATTACTAAGAACCCCAGTTATTATTTTAAATTGCAAATATCCCATTGATATTTGTTTTTATATTACAAACTGCAACCTCAATAGGAGGATATTTGTTTAGAAAATACAAGCCTCAAGGGGTGGTTGTAATACCTTAAGGAGGCATTTGTAACTTTGAAAGATAATCGGGTTTTTTGTAATTACGTCAAACCTCAGGGATTGTTTTTCCAATTATCCCTTAAAAATAAACCAAAATATCTTTTCAGAATAAATGAAGGTAATGACCACAAGATGTGGATGAGTAGGCCCAGGTCTTGTGTGCACAAAATCTAGAGCTTCATCAAAAGCTAATGTCACGAGGAGAGGATGATTCTATGGAACCATTTTGTAAACATGCTGCATGTACTAATGTCAAGTAAACCAAGAACAAGGATATGATTTTCATCATAAGATACAATTATATAGCTTGCTAAATTAACCTTATTGTGCCATAGTGACTGCTCAACCTGCCAGAGCATCGGCCGGCGAATAGAATGCCACCTGCATTGTCAGAATGACTATAAATAAAGACATCATTCGCCAAACCAAACAAAACTTATTCTTTGATACCATACCTAGAAGACACTGGATAACAGTTCCCAAATAAAACTCCACGCACAGCAATTGAAGCAGCAATAGATTGTTTAACATTCTCAACTTCAAAGCTTCTACTAGAAGTTCCACTTGATAGGGCAAGAAGCAAGTCAGTGTCACTCAAATATTTCCCAATGACCCATGCATCCTCAATTACCTCTTCACTCACAAAATCTAGAACTGTAAAGAACAAACATCAAACAAAAAGAAAATTGCGGATGGTCTACCCTCTGACGTCAATTAGCAAGTTACTAAGTAAAATACTACAAATATAAATCAACAAAGTGAAACTATCTTATTGATTGCCGAAACTAACGATGTCTTCTGATATGATCTTCAAATGCTGTTATATTGCATGTGGAAAATAAACTACCAGTTTAAAAACAAGATATGCACTGCATATTTTACCATTTTCATGAAGAAAATCAGCAATAAGCCTTGCCTGCCCATGTGCCTGAGATAGAACCAACTCTGGAGCATCCATTTTTAGAGGACATCTAACAAGTTTCTCCTTAAGAAGAATTGCATCTCTATCTACATCAGGACACACAAATATCAGCACAACAGTTTTATAAAAATCAATTGACAATGAAATTGGCAATTTTCCTCAGCAGCCATCGCATACTTATAGACCGAGAATTCAACCATAAAATACTAAATGATTACTTAAAGATTTCATTTTAGAATCCTCAACATCTCAATACCTCTTAGCTGTTTGATAAGGGTTGACCACAAACAAGATAAAGGTGCTTTATTTTCTCAATCCCATTTAACGGTTAAGCAGTGCACAGTGGTCTAGGAATGCGGAAACTTCCCAGAAAGTAACAACCTCAATTATTTAATAAAAACAGGATAGTTGAATAAACTACAGCAAGAAACCCTTTTTATGAGATGGCATATTCTAAGAACCAAAATTACACTCCTGGGGTAATCTAAGTGGCCCAAAATGCACCCTTACATTGACAAGTGGCACCTCGCCCAACTAGAGAGCATCACCAAGGTGGGCTTGGGACATCTGTAAGGCTTTAAGTTGGATTAATATCTGTATCGACACTGTAATGTGCTCAGAAAAGGCATAAAACCTATGTCGACAAGCTAAACCTAAGAACTCGTTCGTGAAGAAAGAAATGAAAATGTAAGAACGCTAATCAACCAAATGTAGAAGTTGGTGGACACCAAGGTGAAGTTATTTTAATACTTACTAAAACTCGGTACATTGTGATTTGTGACTGTAATTTGAATGGCATATGCTATACAAGAGTGATTGCCACCAATTTGAGCCAAATTTTGGCAATGGGAGCTGCAAAAGTAGCTCCAAGGAGCCTTTTCGCAGCTGTATGACATATGGGAGTCCATGCAAATTGTACCTAACATCTAGCTTGGTCCGAGAAAAATCGTGTTTAGGGATCCAAAGAGGAACTGTGATATTCCCAGACCATCATAGACACAGGGTAGTTGTTGGATATTTCATTCCTTATATTTTAGTTGGTTTTAACAGTTCGGGACTCATTCTTTATTATTTAGAATATAATAATTCAAGCAACTTCGGATTATAAGTAGCATTCTTATAATATACCTGATGTAACTAAGCTTCCAGTCTCCCTTTTGTTGTGCAAAAATTTTCCCAATGCATGAAATACTGATAGAGTTGCATCTTTTCCATATGGCAGAGAAACCCCATCATCCAAATGACCGCTCCAACTCCCTTTCTCTTCTGGATAATCTTTTGGAGCAGATAAAAGATGCCTGGGACGTGGTTTCAGAGAGATGTACTGTAAAGATGTAATTGCATGTCGTATATCTCCTCCGCTGGCTTTTGCTATAATATCAATCTGTTCGTCACTAGCTTCAAATCTTTCCTCTTTGCGTATTTTTTTAAGTACTCTTTTGATAGAATTGACAGTAATTGGATTGAATGTCACCTAAAGATCCACAATGTTTTCACACTTCAGCAAATAAAAAGGGTTAGGTTTCTATACGACAAAAGTAAGAAAGGCCCACCTTACAAACCCCAGCATTTTGTAGAGCTAGCTGGAGTTCTTCCCAGTACCGGCTGTGGTGCTCTGCAGATTCAGATCTGCCAGAGTCATTGATTAATATGGCCGTAGGGAGACGAACAGATTGCACAAGAAGATGCAAGCACCTCTGAAGCCTTCCATAAGAGACCTTCTCATTTACCACAGGAAGATCATCAATCAAGAGTATAACTGACAGTGGATATACTCTGGTCAAGGATGAGCAAACTAATCCATATTTCCTTATCCTTTCAACAAAACTTTCAAACTCGTCCAACTTTGACATATAATGTATCCCTAGTTCACAATCCAAAGAGTTGCATAAGAAAAGGGATAATAATAAATTGAGAAAAAGAACTATCAAACCATCAATAGCAACCCTAAAAATCCTATTTGGTCCAAATATGCTTTATGTAGATGTACTGACAGAGGAAAACAACATTACTTAATTTCACGAAAAGCATATAACTATAAAGTGTAGAGGGGACATGCATCTTGCCAGTCTGATGCTAACTTGTAGTTGTAGCTTACAGTACCTATCAAGTGTCACCAAATTGTGGTCACATTCAAAATTTTAGGCACAAATTAGTGTGATGATGAAGTATCACATGACCTGCACCTACCTTTCTGTATCCAATCATACTAACAAGCATTGAGGTCAAGTCGCGTCCACCTCATACAAAGTCACTTGTCACATTTCAATTACTAAATTTGCAGTTTAAGATCTAACAAATATTTGCGCAATGGCTATATTGGCCAAAATAAAAGGTTAAATATGCCAATCTTCAAATAAATTAATAGTGCATTTGGTTTGTGGTTAAGTAGAGTTGACACAGAAAAACAAAGGTAGGGAAGGGAAGATTAAGAGGACAAAGGAAGTGTGCATATATATGTATGTACACACACAGACACACAAGAGAGGATAACAATAAGAATTTTATCTCCTTTCAGACTTTTAACCTTAAATATCCAGGTTCGACCTCCATATACTTATGCTCTTGTATTTAAATATCAAACAAGGATATGTCAATTTCTCCAGTTGTCCCAGTTTCCTCTAAATTAAACATAAAAGGAAATGACAAATTTGAGTGTTGCTCAATTCTAACTTCTAAATTATATAAGCAATCATTTTCAATTCAATGTATTATGTTTCTCATTAAACATAAGATATGAATATCTACTAATCTACATAATAATATTAGTTTTGTGGTGGCAATCATGTGTTGACTTTAAAGTCTTAAACAATAGTGATACTTAGTACCACTGCTGAGTTGAAACTCTATTTTCACCATTCTACATACCATTTTGTACACGCGGGTATGCTTAATGGTTACAGTGCAGATGCATACATCTTGAGAGAGACATACACTCGCACATTATAAATACCTGAATTAGAATTATGCAGATGCTCTTTCCATATCGTTGGGGTAGGTGTGTTCCATTCATGCACTTCCACTCCAAGATGACGTGCAATAGCATATATTGTTGCCTATAAGATGATGTCATCCAATAAAATAAATTCATGCAAGCCAGGAATAGTCAAGGTACTAAGAACAACTGACTGAAGCGAACAATAATATCCCACTTAATGCAGACAAACATAATTATATACAGAAGAACAATAGTGCATACAGATTTTCCAACCCCAGCTTGCCCTGAGATGAGGATCACATTATTGTCTGAATTACCCTGCACATAATCCGAAACAATAGTTGAGTTACATAAATGAAGAAGGCAGGAAAACAAGATGTTAATAGCCCCGGCTCTAATGGTCAAAATGATTTTTGAGACCCTAAGACTAAGGACACATTTGGACCAAACATTTTTCATTTTCATTTCGCCGGAGAATATTGATTAGTGGCACTTGTAACAAGTGAATCTATATGGTTGAACATTTTCTTAATGAATTAAAGTTTTTCAAGCATGAATCCATGAAGCATATTTGTTGTGGCAATCATGCAGAAGCCCTACACATCGTGTTACGGATGATTTATATTTATTATTTCTATAGTTATATTTTATTTAAATTATTTTAATTAGGGTTAAAATAAAGAGATGGGCTTTTGTTCCGGAGCCCTAATATGTTTAGAGTAATTATTTTGTTATTTTAGTATAGGGTTTCAGTCGGTTAGAGGCATCGAGTGATCATAGAAAATAGGGCATATTATTTGCTTGGGCAGGAAGTCACTTCCTGAGAAAATACTGCGCTTGGGTCAGGTACCACCTGTTCATTTCTTTTATTTTATTATATTTTCATATTTATTCTTTATTCGTAAACCCTTGACTCTATCACATCGCATGATTCGAGAAAAAACACATTGAAGTAGATTGTCATTTTGTTCGAGAAAAGGTTACCTCAGGGGATGTTTCTACTTCATTCGTGGGCTCGATTGATCAATTAGCGGATATTTTCACCAAATCCTTAAGGGGCCTAGGATTGAGTATATTTGTAACAAGCTTGATCGTATGATACATACTTCTCCAGCTTGAGAAGTGGTGAGTGTCATAGGAGTTTGTTATTGATATCTAGGAGCCAACTACTAATATTGATGAATTTACATTTAGAGATTTACTAGAAATGGTAATTTAGGGATTAGGAGTCGGACTACTTAGTTGACGAGTCTTTTCCGTATTATAATTTATAATTAATGTGTATCATTGGTTTTAATAAGGAGATACAAGTTCAATAGCATATATTCAATAGTTTTCATACCCATCAGATACCACCAAATCTCTCCTGCCTGTTCACAATTCTGAGGCTTAGACAATTTTAGCATATGTTAACCTGCTTAAAATCCTGTGACCCTGCTCCTTAGTTGAATTTGGAAGACTGTAACATGTACCATGCAGACCAAAGTAGGACGTGCATCCTATTTATTGTTGAAACAGTTTTTGTTTTTTCTTTTTCGGTATGGCATTCCTTGCAGATATTGTGACATCCCAATTTTTTATAGTTTGAAAATAAATGGAAAATTTGATTTTATAAAATTACATGTTTGTCTAGATAAGAAAAAATATTGTCCCCCTTTCTGTTTTGTGTTATTATTAAAATAAAATAAATAAATAAAAATGAAACCATAAAAATTTGGGGTGTTACAAGTATGCTGCCGAAACAGGTAGGAAGAGCACAAGGTAATCTGCATCCTGATACCAAAACAAAATAAGCACAAGCTAAGTGGAACTATTATCAGACCCACCCAATTATCATCTAAAGTTGATAGGACTGTTGCTTCAGCAAATAACAGTATCAAGAAAGCTAATGAGAAAAATACTATCAAAGAAATATGCTGTAATAAAAAAAAATTGAAAAAGGAGTGAATGAAAAGAGATACCGCAGAATTTCTTAGTCTCTCCTCAAACCACATTCTAACTTCTTCAACCTGCAAACCAAGATCAGCAAATACTCATTTGGTAAGTTGGATATCAAAAAACAAAAACAAAAAAAAAACAGACGTGAATACCTTCTTCTTATGAACTGCAAGCTCCTCCAAGCAACTAGGCTTATACTTTTCAACCCACAGATCTTTGTTACAACTAGAACCTATACGCCACCAAGTTCAGAAATAATTTTAAAAAAGATTCAGTGTACAGGAATATGAACCAGCCCATTTAGCAGCAGGACTATAACAAAATGACACATGGTATTTGAAACAACCTACAGGTCAAACAGAAACACTTCTATATTTAAATTTATTGTGAGCGCAACTTGATCAAGATTCCAATGCTCTCATAAAGCCAAAACATGTCTATAAAGCTGAACAATGAATTCAGAATGGATGCATGAAGAACAATACTGAACCAGAAGAGTCATTTGACCAAAAGTAATAAGAATACATAGATGATAATAAGGTGAAGAGTTATAAATTGTCTGGGTTCAATCCTCAATAAACTTTATAAAAACAGGAAACGGAATCTCAATTTACATGTGGGCAAAAAATTGTAGCTCGTCAGAAGATATTTGAAAATAGCATACCAGATGTTACCTTGAACTGAGTAAACCCTTGATCGAATTCCTCACATATACGTCTAACCTGCACTAAGCAAGTAGGGTGTCAGTAAGAAATCTAGGTGATGTATGGATGTGTTTCTATCTCAATTTCCAATTTCAAGCGGAAAAAGTGATAAATGAAAATTTGTTGGTTTTCGTGTGAAAATGAGATTGTGTTTGAATGAGTATTTTTGTAATAGATTTTTTTTTATATAATAAATTGAAAGTTGTTAGTGGTGGGGTCCATTTTCAATATTTTAATTTGAATATATAATATAATATTAGTAAGATTGTAGAAGGTGGGTCCTATTAGATAGATATAATTTAAAAATAATAATATTTAAAGTAGATATTGGTGGTAGTGGTGCGCCCTACGACCTTAAAAGATTAGATGTGATCGATAGATTTGAAATATTTTGATGTGAAAAATGAAAATTGAAAATGATGATTTCCAATGAAAATTTGTAAACAAACATGATTCTAATTTTTGAAATAGTTGGAAATTGAGAAATGGGAAATGGAAAATGGAAATGATTCCACACATGGCCCTAGATTTGCGACCTGTTGCGCATCGCAATGTCTATAAGTCTTCCAATCCAATTATATTATTTCCCTACTCACATCATCTGTAAGGCCTAAATAAATAAGCCATGACACAGTGAGTACTCTACAGAGATGAAGGGATTTATTCAAACCCATTAGTTTCTCTTATTATGCTATATCACTAATAGGAGCAAATAGAGTGCCATTGGTCCATCTTATACGCCTTGGATACATAAATTTTTTGAACACTCACTTCCACAAATGAACTCTTCATTAATGGCAAGCAATGTTTTAAAAAACGAAAGGCAGATACGAGGAGTTTTGCTCGGATGAGGCGAGGCATTCGCCCCAATTATTTTGGGAAAAAATTAAAATAAAAAACCCAAAATAATACAACTATGCAAAGTTCAACAGTAACTATTAATCATCCTAATAGTTCAACAAAAACAAGAATAAAATCATCAAAATCAATCTTAATAAGTAGCACCAAATTCATCACACCTAGAACACAACACAAAGCAATTAAGAACAAGAAAAGGAGTCCAAGTTAAGTAGCAAAACAAATTTAAAATGATAACAAATTTTTATTTTCTTTTAAAAATGCAGAAATTAAAGAAACAGCATTTTCATAACAATATAAACCACATCTAAATTAAAAACTAATTACAATAAAATGTTATGAAATTTAACACAACCAAATAACATGAAATTTCATCATCTGGAAAGATTCTAAATATTACTTTCCAACCATAACAAAACCAACACTATTCACAAGAAATGTTAAGAAATCTAACAGAACAAAAAAACAACAACATAGAATCTCATCAAACAAGATCAAATTCAAAACTCATCACAAGAAAATGTCATGAGATTTCACATAACAAATTAAAAACATAAAAATTTCACAACTTTAATAAAAGTTCCAGAAAATCACTTTACACCATAAAAAGGGGGGGAAAATTGATTAATCATACCTTCCCATCACTATTTTTATCCAAACAATCCATTTCACCCGCATTAAACTTGAAAACCCAATTTTCACTGTTTTGGTAAAAATCCCCCACTCCCAATTTCTCTCTCATCCACCCCTAGTATTCTATTTAACTTCTTTTATACTTTTATTAATAACAAGAAATAAAGAGAAAAGAAAAGAGGAAATTATATATATATATATATATATATAGATTGAGGCGGACGCTTCCGCCGCCTCGACACTTTGAGGTGCATGTTCCAGCTATAGGAGTTCAAGGCATCCGCCTCGAGCCAGTTAAGCACAAAAGCGCCTCGAGGCGTACGCCTCGACCCTTTTTTTAAATCAATGATGGCAAGCATTCTTGCCACTAAGAATGACCTGTTTCTCAATCTTCAACTGTCAAATTCTTGCATTGATTATATTTTGAAACAAAACATTTTAGGGAAACAAAAATCTCACAGGAAATAAAAACAAACAATAGGGAAGAAAAAATTGTCAAGGCCCTTGAGGGCAATTCAAGTGTATAGTCAAAAAACACATATCGGACAATTTCGGCTTTACTATATTGCAGATCAAGTTGACTTACCTACGTCAACAATGTGGTATACTTTGATGATGAATACAGTCACAGTGAGATAGCAATCTTGAATGTAAATCTATTATATAATCCAATAGATCAACTTCAACAGAAAGTCAAATCAATTACATACACCATTATGTTGAATCTATAAAAGAATTCACAAAATGGTAGATCTAATCACTTTCTGAATAACCTACTACACCAATAACTATAGCTAAAGAGCTTTCAATGGTCCGATGTCAATCTGAACATTCTCATTGAGCATCTCATTCAACAAGAAGTAAAACTACTAGACAGGTGCATTCCCTAATTATCATTAAAATCACAAAGAAAAATAAAAAATAACGCCCACTAGTACAATTTATACCATTCACCAATTCATGGAATTTACGACAAAATGAGGGCTGCAACCAATGACGGGCCCAGGAATTTCATCCAGTGGGGCAATTAGTTAATTAAAGTCGACGAAAATCATTTTTGCAAAATTAGTAGAGAAAAGTCATCGAAAGTCATTTTGGAAAAAGAAAAAAAAAATGGAGCATTTAATTGCCAAAAGATATTCAGAAGCCATTCTGGAAAAAAAAAAACACAATATATTAGAAGTTATAGTATTTAATTGCAAATTTTTGAGAAATTAAAACATGATCAAACTCCGGCATGACATATAGGAATTTTGGCTAAATCCACATAAGCCAACTTTTTAAAATAAATGAAAAATTAGAGTATCAAATTGCAAACGTTTTTAAAGGTTGGGCTGTAATTGTGAAAATACGATAATTAGGAGTGTTTTTTAATAATTAATTCGAAGAAAAAATTACTACATCAACTTTACAATATACTGCAGAATAGTACTTTTTAATTAAACGAATGTATTAATCATAGAAACATTCAACTATTTCATAAATACATACATACATACGTACACACACACACACACACACACATATATATATATATGTATG
Organism: Phtheirospermum japonicum; assembly: GCA_014905375.1. Taxonomy (NCBI): domain Eukaryota; kingdom Viridiplantae; phylum Streptophyta; class Magnoliopsida; order Lamiales; family Orobanchaceae; genus Phtheirospermum; species Phtheirospermum japonicum. The sequence goes on from BMAC01001124.1 coordinate 105,933, forward strand.
TATAAAATAGATTTTTAAAAAAGGTTAAGGGGGTCCCAGTGCCCTCACTGTAATGCCACAAAGCAATATTGTAGCATGCGTCACTCTCTCAATTCCAGTGAGAGAACCAATAACACAAGTGACCACTGCAATTTGCGTAGGATGAAACTTTCCAAATTATTCTGATTCTATGTATTTTTAAGTGTCAACAACTTGTCAGTTAACCTGAATATATCAATCTCAACAGCCTTTGACATCTGATGATGCTGGTGCAAGCATATATCTTATAATTCCAAGCAAAGCCTGGGAGTTGGATGACTTGATCAATGATTGAAGTGGTGTGGACTTTTTTTTTTATGTCTCTATAAGAACTGGGAAACAAAACAATGCTAGGATAGTTAATACTCCTTATCTAAATTATTTCTGCAAAATATTACCACCACTACATATAATAAGACTGAATTGTAGGTTATCAACTGCCCATTAGTCCTCCAGTAGCAAAGAGTTTCACCGAAGGAGCCCCAACCCAATCACAGAAGAAAAACCAAGGATATAATTAAACACGTTTTAATAGCAAATAATCGAAATGTACCTCATCAAACCCAGTGGAACCAGAGGGTGGAAACGGGCGTGGACACGAACTCGTGAGCGAAACCCTCTTAGCCCTTTTAGGGTTTTTCCTGTTGGGAGCTGATTCTGAAAAACGGTAACCTGTTTTCAATAAGAAGTCGGTATCTTTGTCATCATCATCATCGGACGATGAAATAACAATGGCCGGGTTCCTTTTCCCCTTCCCCATCGAAGACTAATTCTGGAAATTAATACCGGCGAGAGAGCAAATAATATGAAGTTAAAATTTTAGAAATACATGCGCTTGACCCTATAATTACAATTATACCAATTTTCATATTTCATTCATTCATTTATTTTAAATTTATATATTTAATGAATATTAAGTACAAATAATTAATGAATTATTAGTGTTGCAAATAAAAATAATTAGAAATTAGATAAAATTTAATATTTCAATCACACTAACTACTTTTTATTAGCCTATATAAAAATAAAAAAATATCTATTTTTTGGAACAGATGAAATATATCTGAGAAAAACTCTTTTCTCTACGACATCATTAATATATATATATATATATATATATATATATATATATATTAAATGACACAACTATTCCACTACCTAACCACCTCACCTCACCCCACCCTCAATTGTCCTCCCACCCGCCAAAAATGGAACTTTTAAAAAAAATGTTGTCGTTTTCATCTTCCCCAAAGTTTCGAACATTAAAAAAAAATTGAAAATGGAAATTGAGAATCCGACCTCCGCCACTAGCATCTCTACTGAGAATCCAACCTCTGCCACCGTCCTCGTCGTCACCCCGATTCCGCCCCCACCGATGCCACCACCACCACCCCCACTCCAACGCCGCCACCGATGTAAATCCGCCTCCCCAAACGGTAAGTAATCAGAAACATTATTAATCTTCCCAAATCGTGATTAGATTTTGAATGTGTGGATTTAGGAATTCATTTTATATTGGGATTTGATTAATTTTATGATTTGTATACTGGATTTCGTGATTTGTTTTGGAGTTCGTGACTTGGTTAACTTTGTAATTTGTATATTTGAATTTCGTGATTTGCTTGGTAATTGATTAATTTTGTTATATATATATATATATATATATATATATATATATATATATATATAGATAGATAGATAGATAGATAGATAGATAGATAGAGAGAGAGAGAGAGAGAGAGAGAGAGAGATTCCGTGATTTGTGTTCTGAACCAGTTCTGAGATTTGATTAGGTTAATTTCGTGATTTAAGTTAAATGTTTTGCTTTTGTGATTGTGATTGTATATTGGGATTTGATTAATCCGTAATTTGAGTGAAATATTTTAATTTCGTAATTTTGTGATTTGTATACTGAGATTTGATTAATTCCATGATTTGACTCCATTCGTCTCGTTCTATTTGTCGCAATTTAAAAACTTTCATGTCTCATTCTATGTCACATTTATATTTTCAAGATACAAATCATTGTTACTTTTTACTTTCGCAATAAGAATTAAACAATACTTTACTAATTTTACCTCTACCTTTATTAATTTATATTTTTAATTATTTTAAACAAAATGATATTATGGTCATTTGATACCTATACCAGTCATCTTTCTTAATCTCCGTAAAATGATCAATTACGACAGATAGATTGGGACGGAGGGAGTAATTGTTTTGATTTCGTGATTTATTATTTGTACAATTGTGATTTGATTAGTTCCATGATTTGAGTTCATTATTTTGATTTGGTGATTTGTGATTTGTATATTAGGATTTGATTAGTTTCGTGATTTGAGTTTATTATTTTGATTTCGTGATTTGTTATTTTTATATAACTAATATTTGATTAATTCTATGATTTGAGTTAAATGTTTGGATTTCGTGATTTATTTTTTGAAGCGTTTCCTAATATTGGTATATGTCTAATACCAGGAACTGACCGATTCCATGACCTGACCCAACCCGTGAATTTGCCAGTTTGTTTTTATGACATATAGTTTTTTTTGTCACATGTTTTATACATTTATATTTACATGTTTATTTTCTTTCAACATTTCTAATTGAGGATTGGTGTTGGAAGAGACCAATCATGAGAGGACGATGTGGTATATAAATTTGTATTTGAAGACTTCGATTATAGAAACAATCAAGAAACTTTTGACAGATGTGGCGCGTCCTGAGAGGTATGAACAATTCGAGCGGTGTTGTTTTGAACTATATCTTTTATACAAGCAGTAGGGTACATGTTCCAATTCCGCCATACATGTTTTGTTAGGGCAACAGGTTACAAGCTTTGTATTCGAGTGGGTGAGCAATTCACTAGGTTTTCGAAAATAGAGTATGTGTTGGTGACTGGTTTGAGATTTGGACCTGTGAATTTTAATTCGAATGTGAAAGACGATTATTCGGAGGGGTACATGGAAAGGTTGAGGGTCATGTATTATATGAAATCATTCGTGATCATTTTTCTCGTGGTGAGTATGCGAGTTCAACTAGTGATCAAGTGAAGTTTGCGAAGATCTTGTTTGTGTATGGCTTCTTTTTTGGGATTGATGGGCCCACTAATGCGATAAAACAATGGATTTTGGCGTTGATCGAGGTGATGATAGGGGAGGTGGGGGAGTTTTCCATGGGGTGCATATACATTCCATATCATCATCAACCAGTTGTCTACTATAGAGCTGAGAATGGAATGTGATGAACATTTAAGTACCATTTCTACGATTTCTCCTTGGTTTTTTTGGTACGTCTTTAATCTATAATTTATAATTCCATGTGTATTCATTTGGAACTTATAGAGACATTTTAAGATTTGTTTCACTATAAGATTTGTATGGATTTTCTTTTATTCTTATTGATTTTATATATTTGTTGAGAGTTTATAAAAGTTGTGTGAAATCTCATGTTTAAAGATGAGATTTGGTAGTGGGATTTGGTGTATATAATTAACTTAGAAGTCTAGGAAAATCCAGTCAAATTACAAGTTCAAAGAGTATTTGACTTTTTAAATACCTCATGACAATTTAAGATTTCAAAATATCTCAAATGAATACCTTGACACTTTTATGGACATTTAATAATTCATTAGAAATCTCAATTAAATACCTCAAGACTTTTATAATTTTAAAATATCTTAATTAAATACACCAGGATTTTAAAAATCTTAAAATGTCTTTAAAAGTCCTAAATGAATACACCCCCTAAATTAGAAAATTAAACTACCCCACACTTATCGGTTTGTTCGTCCTCGAACAACGAAAAGAATCAAGAGTGTACATGCAATGAACATTATGTAAGAAAAGAAACCCTTGTGCTTATCCTTATTTATATGATGATAGTATCAACATAGACTTACTATCATCAAGCATTGCTCGTATTACTTTTTCTCAAATGCAAGCCAAATCGATGACTTCCTCACAAATGGAATCTTGAGGGTGTTCGCTCAGTTCGCTCAAGTGTTTGATATAGGACGTGTATACGCTCAAGCCGGTTAATACATGCACCTTGTCAAGATTTCACAAATCGAACGCTCAAAATTGCTTATAGTACATGATCAAATAAGAATCGAAAGAGGTCTTTGTTATGAGTTGTAATGTTGACTCTTTGGTAAGGTATGAAATATATGGATATAGTGGCTAACATACGATCAAACGTGATCAATAACACACAAAATCCTATCTTCTAAAACCCGAAACTTATAATCGCTTCACCTTTCCCAATTCACCAAACTCTCATTCGAAACCCTTTCGTTCACTTACTTTCCCGACTTTTATTTCACAACACTTAGAAGCCTTTTTTTTTTTAATCTGCTTTTTTTTTTAACTAGAATTAGCCTTTTTGAATTAGGCTTTTTACTTGAAAGCACGCTTTATCACTTTTCATGATTTGTGTTGGAGTATTTTTTTTTATTTTTTTTTTGTATAAGCAATTCAAAATCCAAAACCCACAATTGATTTCCCTCACATTTCGTGTCAACTAATCATACACTCTTACTTCACAATTTATGAAGATATAAGAGTTAAAATTGAGCTCGGCTAACAAGAAACGGGACATAGGCTCAAGGGGGCTCGTTTGGGACTTTTAAAGTAGCTTAAATATATGGATAATGTTGGAACAAGGGTGATATATGTGCCTCGAGGTCATTTTCGAATTCAATCATGTACGAGCAAAATCAAACCTCATCAATGCAATTTCCATAAAAATGCAAGCAAACCGATAAATCACACAAGGCTACTCACTAGTTTGCATCGAATTTGGGAGCAAAATCAAAAGAGATTTTAGAGCTTTGCAATCTTTTCACGAGTAAATGTTGATTATATATATAGGCGGGTTTCGGACGAAGCAGCAAAATTCAACCCCTTACACAAGAGGCCATAAACATGCAAAAACTCGACTAGTAAACTATTCAAACTTCCAAGTACGTAGAGTTGTTCAACAATGTAATAAAGACACAAACAACACAAAAATCGACTCAACCATATAAATGCGCAAATAGTAAGCGTCACTTCGCCAAGAATCCTTCACTTCGCCAAGGCTCGAGTTAAGAACAACAAAACATGCTTGACAAAAACCCGGACCCTAACAACCTACCCACCCCACACTTAAACCATGCAATACCCTTATCGCATTTTAATAAAAATCAAGTAAAAGGAAGGTGAATAGAAACTTCCTCAACTGAGCGAGTTTAGGTAGAGCTCGGTGGGGTCCACCTAAGCATCCAAGCAATCCAAGTGAACATCGATCATGGCTAGTATCTCCCTGCTTCATGAACACTACTAACTTATCAAATCTCCCAAGGTTGAAGTGAAAAAACCAAACCTAGAAAAGAAAATCACACAAAATCAAAAACATAATAAAATATGTACATAAAACGAAACCAAAGGTTCAAAAGTAATAAAATAAGAAAGTAAGAGAGGAATAAACGAGAAGAACTTGGGTTGCCTCCTAAGAAGCGCTTGTTTTATGTCATTAGCTCGACGAACTCCCTTTTGCTAAAGGTGGAAAGATAACGGGAGGGTCCACCAACACAATCTCCTCCTTGTCGGGAGGATCCACCCTTTGGAACATCTTTGGCGCATTGCGTAGCTCATATAAGATCCGCTAAAGAGTAAACGTTCCAAATGGGCATTTGAAGCTTGTATCGGCTAGGTCCTCGGGTGGAATGGTGGTTTTTAAGTGGCCCGACGACTCATCCAAAAACAAAAGGAGTAATGGCCGGCTAGCTGGTTCAATCTTTTATCGAAAAATGGGGAAGGGAAATGATCTCTCTTGGTAGCCACTTTCAACTTCTTAGAATTGATCAACGTCCTCTAACCCATTGTAGCCCTCGTGGCCAACAACCCTCCTTCTTTATCCTCAAGAACTAATAAGCCACTCGTCTTGGGCATCAAGTCAATGGGCTTCACCCACTTGCTTTTGGACATCACGAACATCAAGTCCTCCAATAACAACCTCCACGTCCCAGCTCTCCCCGTTTCATCAAAACTCGAATTCAAAGGGATAACTCTCTCAATCACTCCGGGTCTCCAATCAATAGCACTCTTAAGAACATCAAGCCCTTTAACCATCCTCTCCTCCTTTTCTTCTCGATGCGAATTTGCAAGGATAATAATCGACTTGCCCTCCTCTTCCTCCTCAAGATATTCGTCAATGTATTCAATCTTATCCTCAATAACCCCCACCTCCCCCTCTAAAAAGTTGTCGTTGCCCTCAACGACCCATAAAACATCTTTGTCACACAAGTCTTGGGTACGTTGGAGCATAACGTATTCATCATGTACAACAAGGGGCTCAACAACCTCGAAATAATCCTCAATATCAACGTCCGCGCCAACCTCCCCCTCATGGTACATATCCTCCATATAAGCTTTTTCGATCGACTCTTGGGCCACGTCCATACGTAAGCAAACCTCGAAGGAGTAGCTTGATGGATAGGGTATAGGAGCATCGGGAATATTCTTTGCAAAATTGGGAAGGGTAGAATCGGGAAGAGTAAGAATACATGTAATAGAAACCACCTCCACCTCGGACGGTGGTACAAGCTCATTATCAACCACCCCACACTTATCAAGGATCGTGACCGCAAGAGTATGTGAAGGTTGGCTTGGCAATTCATCTTCCTCATTCGCTAGCTTCAACATAGTCACATCACTTTCCAATTACTCAACTATAGTGCTTAACTCGTTCGTCGAAGCCTCAAGAGCGGTGAACCGAGCATCAAATAATGTCAACATAGCTTGCAATTGTTGCATGATCAACATTAGATTTGGATCGGAGGCCGGCGGTGGAGCATTCGTCGGGATATGGAGGGCGGGAGGGGTATTTTGGGCATTGGAGTTCACATCGCCAAACAACTCATATGGATCAGGATTATGAGCACTATTGTTGGCACTAATCGGGGCATGATCAAAATTGTAAGCATGAGGACTTCCATACGGCTCGGGATTCGGACTCGGCGTATTCGGATAATATTGTGGAGTATCATAGCCATATGGGCCGGAAGTCGGGGCTTGCATGTTCAGATAGAAATATGGGACTTGCACGTTCGGATAGGAATTTGGAGTGCCTAACCACACAAGGAACCATTCACGCCCGAGAAACTATCAAACCCGACATGGTTTGCACCATGCCCTCCCATGCCGGGTTGCCCATAACCAAAACCACCATTGGCAACGTGGTTTGCACCATGCCCTCCCATGCCGGGTTGCCCATAACCGAAACTACCATTGGCAACCTGGTTTGCACCATGCCCTCCCACGTCGGGAATGTATCCACCAAAGCCATAAGTACCTAACACACTTAACAAAAAAAAAAAAAAACGTTAAATAACAAAGAAAGCTAAAAACACAATGAAACAACAATTAAATCGAAAGCCTTAACCAAGCCGAGTCGCAACGGTGCCATTTTGTTAGAAGAGTTTTTAGTGTATCCCCGACAACGGCGCCATTTTGTTAGAAGATTTTTCGTGGTGATGAATGAATCATCGGGTTCATGGCTTGGTATTATCGGAAATTGATTCGATTGTGAGAATCAAAGTGTTTCAAGCTTTGGAAATAAAATGAAAATTAAAATAAAGCAATTAACCTATCTAAACTAAGCTAAGAAATGAAATTGTTTGTATAGTTTTAGTGGTGTTGAAATATATCAACGGGTTCTTGACTTTGTATTATCGGAATTCGATTCAATTGAAGGATCTAAAGTGTTTCAAACTTGGAAAATAAAAGGAAAATAAAAATAAAACAAATAAACTATCTAAACTATACTAGGAATTGAAATTGCATGTTGGTCGGATGCCTCAATATGGAAATGCAAAGCAATAATGAAAATAAGCAAGAAAATGCAATGTTTCACCAAGTACAAGCATGCAAGCACAAGATACAACTATGCATAAAATCCTAAATAATGCAAATAAATAAAAATTGAAAGCATGGATGTGAAGATCAAGAAAAGTTGACATGAAAGTTTAAAACTTTAAGGAAAATAACAAGCATCAAAGTGTATATCTAAGATTTAACCTAAAACTATGCATGAAAATAAAATTGCAAATAAAGCACAAGAACAACTCAAAATCAAGATGATCTAAGACTTGATCTATGATCTAGATGTGTCACTCATCTAGATTCCATATCCAATTCTTAAAACCTAACAAGAATTCAAGGTGCTAAGGCAAAAAGCATAACATGAAGAACAAGCATGGGAATGAAGAACAAAGCATGGAATTAAAGCATAAAACATTAAATTGAAAGGAAACTTACTTGAATTAAGAAATAAAACAAAGCTTGAATGTAATTGCATTAAAAGAAACAATCCAAATGAGTATTTGGATTCTTCTTAGGCTTACAAACCCAAGGCCAAGCATGAAAGTAAATCTAAAACTAGGAAAAGAAATTACATCAAAGCTTGAAACTGAATCTAAAACCTAAGAGAGAAGATTATCCAAGAGCTTGATTGAAACTTGATCCCCAAACCCAAGTTAGGGTTGGGAAGGGAGTGATCTCTTCAATGGTGCAAGGCGTGGGCTTTATATAGTTGTTTGTAGGGGCAAAAACATCAAAAAACACCAAAATTCCCGCAGCCCTCAGTGTTGCAGTCGATCGACTGCAGGGGGTGTCGATCGACTGCCAGTCGATCGATTGAAGGGCAGTCGATCGACTGCTATGCTTGCAAGACGTTGGCTACTGCCCAGCAGTCGATTTGGAGCTCGTTCAGTCGATCCTGGACAAGTCGATCGACCACCAGTCAATTTGGCAGTCGATTTGGGGCTTTTCAGTCGATCCTGGATGATTTCGGCTCGAATTTCTCGTTTTCCAGTCCAAAACGTCCTCCGAGTGAATATAATCCTTTTGGCCACCTACAAAGCAATAATTCAAACTTAAAAACCCAAAAATAGCACAAACACCTCACACTTCGTACACTTTAAGCCAAAAAGAAAATCAACGAGAAAAAGTCTTAAAACCTAATGAAAAACGACTCGATACTACTAGAAACAACGCTAAACTCTAACTAAAAATACAAGGAAAAATACAACAATTACATGCAAAACACTCACCAACACATACTCATCTGTGCTCGCCTTCATGTAGTCATCAGTAGTGGATAAGAGCACACATGTTGACGTTCTCTCATATATTTTTATCTTAGTTATTGGAGGGAGTGAAGCGCGAGAATGTCGATATGATTGAGAGAGTTAAGCGCGATAATGCTAATATGATAGAGAGAGTGCTTGAGAGTTTTGACCGGTGAGTAGATGAGCTTACGTACAATAGTTACAAAGATTGGGCGAGCTAAATCGGTGAGTGGATGAGCTCAAGAGGCCCAGAGATGAGGAGGTACGCATATTTATAGCTGATGAGGCCCGGTGCATCTTGAATGATCGAGATGTTACATGGAGGTCACATGGGTTCAATGATTCGACTGTTCCACAAGGCTCTATTATTCCAAATGAAACGCAGAGTCCACCATCATGGTATATCTAATTAGTAAGGGGACTCCACATGGGCCCAGTGATTCGAATGAGGGGCGGAGTCCATAGGGGGCTAGTGATCCGGTTGTTTTGGGGACTCCACAAGGGCCAAGTGATGCGGTTCTTTTAGGGACTCCAAAAGGGCATAATGATTCGATTATTTTGGGGACTCCACTGGGACACATTGGTTTATATTAGAGGCAAAGTCCACTGTCACGTCGTCATCCATATGTTCTAGAGACTACACAGGGAACCAGTGATACACATGTTCTAGAAAGTGCTTCAATTGTTCCATTTGATGGATTTTTTGCAGATATGCTCGATTCATTTATTCATGATACACAAATGCACTTTATGTTCTATGTCGGCTACCTTCGGATGCACACTCACACCTACTCGGATGTACATAATTCCCCTAGTTCATTCCAATTTCTTGATGGTACAGTACACTCGATACGATGTGCCGTACATCTAATTAGAACGCCATATATGGTGAACCAAGCAACACAGAGACTGTGAGCAAAGTAGGAGAAGGCTTATTGCGAGTTCACTAGTGATTTGGATGAGAGGTAATTCTATTTATATTTTCAGAATCGTCCAATATTTTTGTTGTGTGATCTAATATTATTACATAGAATCTCAACTACACGTAGACGAGATGTTGGCGATGTTATACCTGTTGGTAGGAAGTTTTTCAGGGACATTGTGAAAATTGGTGTAAAAATAGAGTCAAGTGTAAGTTTTTTAAATTACATTTTGTAAATATATTTCAATAGAACCCATCAAACATGTGTAGCCTTTGAAAATTATATTTATACTCATTTGAAATAATGTCATGCAGGCTATTAACGCATATTTGTGTATACTGCATAATGAGTCGACCTTTATTGGTATCCACCCCGAAGGCACAGGATGATATTCAGTGTTGGGCATTCAGTTCGGTGTAGGGTTGTAAACGAGTTGAGGCGGCTCGCGAGCACTCGAGTCAAAGCTCAACTCGAGGCTGGAGTCGAGCTTGAGAACCCTATTTAAGAAGCTCGAAAGCTCATTGAGCTACTAGATTAAAATAAACTTACCTAAATACCCCCAAGTCCCCATTCCCCAACTCACACATAATATTACCAACCAAAAGGGTCAAAATCCTATTCTTAAATCTCACTCTCCCGTAGCCAAAAGACCCCTCCCATCTTCAAAACCTAATTTAATCTTCAATTCCCAAGCTCCGTATAACATTTTGCCCGACAGCTTCAACTCATTTGCAATCATAATTTATTTTGCTCGGTAGCTTCAAATATCAATATTGTTAAATTTACTTCCGTCCAGCCAGTGGACTCTTCACCATAAAACACCCAATAGCTCAGAGTCCAGCCGCATGATGCTGCCCTTCTTTTTAGTTTTCATCCCGATCCACGATTTTGTTAGGGGTAAGTTTAAATCTAGTTATTTAATTTCATTTTTATTATAATATGTTGTTGTTTAAGTGTGACTTTTAAATCTGGTTAGGGTTCAAGTCGATGGGTGCGTGGATGTGGATCTGGGTTCTTTCTCTTTTCCTTTTTTCATTTTTTTTGAATGTGTTGAATTTTGATTTGTGTGTGCTTGATGATATATTTTCTAGTTGTAAGAATGTTTAACTATACTTGACTTTAGAGTTTAGAGTTTTAGACAATCAATTTATTATTTTATTTTCTGAAAGTATATTTCTATTGAATAAATATGATTTCACTAAATATCGAGTTGTGGTGCAAATACAGTTCTCACAATCTTAGATTAATATTACATCCTAATAAAATTTTTGAAATATTTGTAAATCTATGCAAGTAAAATATTTTATGCTGCTGAATATTAGAGTTAGCGTACCTGCTTGGGTACAAGGTTGGAACAATTTTGTTTTGCTTTTTTTTTTTTCCCTCATTGTGGAAAGCTTCTTTGGGTATACGTATAGTGACAAACTTTATGATGTTAAATGGTTATCTAGAGTAATGTGTGGTTTCAGAGATGCTTCGATATTTAAAAAAAAAAGATTAAGATTACATCCATAATGTATATTTTCATATTTACTTTGTTTATTCTACACTAACTTTCACAATTAACTTTTAAACTCAATATATAATAATAATAAATATAGTTATGTGTTTGAATTATGTTCCAGGAGTCTTAATTGCTTGTTTTCTTTTAGTTTTTAATAGGGGAATCTTTTTTTGGCCTCCCAATATATGCAGTTTTTTACACATTGCCCCCCGAAGTATTTTTTGTTCCAATTTGTCCCCTGATGTACAATAATTTTCGACGTTGCCCCCTAAACTTTATTTTCGGCGGAATATTCCTTCTAGATTCCATCGACGGGCAGCTGGGGGGCAAAGTACAAGAATCTTATAGTTTGGAGGGTAAAGTGCAAAAAATCTTATAGTTTGGGGTGGGGTTGGGGGGAGGAGGGGTGTGCAAATTAAAATAATATAAATATTATGTTTTGCCTTAAAATTCTATATTTGAAAAAGATATATAATTCTTATCTTATACTCACACACACACAAAGTTGTCAATACAATTACAATTAAACAAAAAAAAAAAAACCCATAAACTTTTCAATTAATATTTATAATTTTTCTATATATAAATATTGTCAATACATCTTTTATATTATTAAATATGAAACCAACTAAGAATTATGTAAATTATTAGGCTAAGTAACATAATAATATTATATTATATATTATGATTGAACAGAATAAAATAAAGGTGTACTTCGTATATGCATTATAATATTATGATACGAAAAATAAAGTATCATTCAATATTATTATTTGCATAAAAAGTGTGATTAAAATACCATATTAATCACGAGTACATTATTATATAAGATTGTATCACCATATTACATAGAGAAAAAGTACAAAAATAGTTTTAATATTTGCGTCCAAGTGCAATTTTAATTATATTATAAGATATTTTTTTCATAATATCTTTTTAATTATATTAATAAATACTATGGTATCATATCACAATTACATACATTATATACATATATATATATACACACACACATATATATATATATACATACATAATATTTCTATATCTTTTTAATAAGATAATTTTTTAATAATATCTTTTTAATTATATTACTAATTACTATGATATCATTTCACGATTATATATATATATATATATATATATATATATATATATATATATATATATATATATATATTATATAAGATATAAATTCTATTCTTTAATAAAAATAATACTTTTACATAAAAAACTCAATATTAATATTATTTAAATTTTCATATAAGATTTTTGCACTTTGCTCCCCAAACTTTGAGATTTTTTGCACTGTACCCTCTAAATTATAAGATTCTTGCACTTTACCCCCCAGCTGCCCGTCGATAGAATATAGAAAGAATATTCCACCGGAAATAAAGTTTAGGGGGTAACGTCAAAAATTATTGTACATCAGGGGGCAAAGTGGAACAAAAAAATATTTCGAGGGGCAATGTGTAAAAAATACATACATTGGGGGAAAAAATTATCCCTTTTTTATATAATTATTATCTAGTTCTTTCCCTGTAGTATTTCGTCCGCTGAAAATTTATCAATTTTGTATCCTTTTTTCCTTTGTACATGGTTGTAGGAATTAATGCATAATATTGATATGTCTCCCTAGAGGTATCTTCATGAAGCATTAACAATGAGATTCAGATTGACCATGAAGTAGAGGAGGTGCATTCTCTCAGAGACGAAGAACTTGAAGTGAAGATTTACAGGTAGAACGTGGTACAAGTGAAGTGGCTCCTCCAGGTGATGGTTTAAATGCATTTAGAAAACCAAAGAGAACCAAATTGTCTAGGGCATGGCAGGATTTCAAACCTATGGAAGTCGAACCAAAAAAACTAAGATCACGGAGTGCATCATTACCATTCTCAATTCATGATAACTAAAACCAGCACAATTACAAGTATGCTGAGGCATATGAAAAGATGTCCTGAGAGATTATGAAAGTTAAAAGAGATAGATCCGCGCCAAAAAAAGATTAACTTCCCATCTACTGATTCTGGTACCCATAATTCATATCTTCATAACGGGAAGTTTTATTTGGTTGCGATGAGAGAGTGGCTGAATGGGTTCTTATGCATGAGCATCCCTTTTCAATTGTGGAGGAAGAGGGCTTCACCTTGATGCAAAAAAGAGGGATGCCCAAATGGTAAAAAATCAGCCGAACTAGTAATAAGAATGATTATAAGGCAGTATATATAATAGAGAGAAGACTAAATTGAAGGATTTTTTGAAAAAGTTCAAGAAAATCATCCTGAAGACAGATCTTTGGAAGTCTAAAAATCAGAAGATCGAGTATATGGTAAAAACTGGTCATTGGGTTGATAATCTCTGGAGAATGCAGAAATGGGTCCTCGACTTCGTACATATCCCTCCTCCATGTCGAGGTATTCAAATTGCAGATTTTATATTCAAATGTTTGAAGGAGTGGGGTATTGAGAGCAAAGTGTATACAATCTCTGTAGATAATGCTTCAAATAATGACATCGCACTAAGAGCTTTGAAAGATACTTTCTCGAGGAACAAGTGCTCATTATTAGCTAAAGGATTGTTAATTCAAGTATGGTGTTGTGATCATTTACTCAATTTATTAGTTCAAGACAGTCTTAGTGGTTAAGGATATAATTGATGTGATCAGGGATAGTGTGGATTTTATAAACAAAACAGATTGAAGAAGCTTGCTTTTTGCTGAAATTGTACAATAATTGCAATTACTAGGGAAAATGCTACTTTATGACTACAAAATAAGGTGGAATCTTGTGGTCTCAAATATCAAAATGTTTTTCCGAGGTTCCAATTTTTCCGAGGTTCCAAGATAGAGAGTCGAACTATGAAATATATCCAGCCACAACAGAATGAGAAAAAGTACGAAAGGTGTACATTTTGCAATTTTTTTAGTCAGTTACTCTGATATCTGGTAGTGATTATCCTACAACTAATTTATATCTAAATGAAGCGTATATGATAAAAGTACTAATAGATAGTAAAGCTAACGATGATGATCAATTTGTTCGATCAATGATTCAAAAAATGAAGGTGGAATTTGATAAAATATTGGGGGTGAATGAAACTTATTTATGGCAATAGCTGCTAGCTTGGATCCTAGGTGCAAAATGAAGGTCATAAACTATTGCATTTCATTGATGTATCCTCCTCATGAAGTGGGACTCAATATAAGAAAGGTTTGATATGCTTTGTATGAGATATATGATAAATATGTAGAGGTACATACATCAAATTCAAGTGGCTCAACAAGTTCTCAGTTAGTCAGCAAAGATACACCAACCAAGAGCAGTAGTGGTTCATCTTCAACAACCTCGCATCTTACAAGCATGAGTGAATTTCTATCTCATATTTCGACCATCGAGTCTGTTTAACCACAAAAGATTGGATGCCTACTTTGAAGATGGTCTTCTCATTGCCACAAAGGATTCAAATGTGAATATTGTTAAACTAGATTCTCTCAAATGGTGGAGGTACACTACAAAGTACAAGATTTTACCAAAGATGGTTGCTGATATTTTAACCATTCATATCAGCATTGTTGCTTGCGAAGCTACATTTAGTGCTGGAACTAGAGTGATTGACTCCAGTCGTGCTTCATTGGCTCTTGAAACTATTGAAATTTTGATGTGTGTTGGTGACTGGTGTCGTAAGCTACACGGGTTCAAGAAAGGGATCAAGGTAATTATGTCAAAACTTACAATATATGTTATTTGCAATGTTCCTAACAATTAACATAATGATAATCTTTTTTTGTTATTGCTTTTAATATTGTAGAAAGTGAATTTAACCCAGGAGATCGTGTTACCTACTCCATGAGGCTCAGGTATAATAAATAGTCGACCTGACTTGGAAGACCGTATAAAGAATAAGGATGACACGTGGTAGGGTGTGGGTCAAAGGTGTATACCAACCTAATAAAATACGGATGAAACAAGAGATTACCCGATTCAAACGCGGAGCCACCTGATACATGAGAGGCCGACCTAGGTCGCCTCACGTGGACTGTCAAACCATTACACATCGACCAGTCAAACACCTAGGCAACTGTGCCCATCGCCTAAGTTGTCGTGCCTGTCGCTGTTTTGCATGTAATTGTTGTGTTTTTCTTATTGTTGATAGTTAGGGTTTAGTGTTGTTTTTAGTTATTTTGAGTCAATCTCATTAGGTTTTCGGTCATTTCCTCGTTTTAGCATTGAAAATTGATTTATGCTTTCTTGATGACAATTCATGGGTTTTGGATTCAAATTCCTATATTGTAGGTAACACAAAGTATCGGACCGGCTATAAAGTTGTTGAGGATCGATTCGAGGCGTTGAAGCTTGAGAATCCGTGACGAAACGAAGAAATCAAGGCCAGTCGACTGCCCGACCGACTGCCCAGACTGCCCGCAGTCGATCGACTGCACTCCAGAAAATCGACTGAAGAATCGACTGATCAACAGAGAGTGCGGCATAATGGCAAGGCAGTCGATCGACTGGCCGTAGTTGATCGACTGAGTAGTCGATTGACTGATCCTTGGGAAATCACTGAGCACGCCAAAATTCGACTGATCAATAGAGAGCTGCGCAAAATGGCCAGGCAGTCGATCGACTAGACCTCAGTCGATCGACTAAGAATCCGGGAATCAACGCGTTTTGACGAGTTTGCCCCTGCTAATAACTATAAAAACACCACATCTTGACTTGAGAAAACATCCACTCATTCCCCAACTCTTGCATGAGCCTTGGGATTAATTTTCTCTTCATTTTTTCTCTAGATCTACTTTCTCTCTCCTAAGTTTTAGATTTAATCTTCAAGCATTCCTTGGGTTTGTAAGCTCAAGATGAATCCAAATACTCCTTTGGATTAGCACTTTCATTGTAATTCAAGCTATGGGATTCTCCATTTAATTTTAGTTAGCTTTTCTTTTAATTTCAAGCTTTGTTCTTCATTTTCATGCTTGTTCTTCATTTATGCTTTTAGTCTTAGCTACTTGATTTCATGATGAAACTTGTGAATTGACTATGGATTCTAGTTGAGTGACACATCTAGGCTATAGATCGGGTCCTTGATCATCTTGATTTTGAGTTTTTCTATTGCTTTATTTTGAATTAAATTTCCATGCATAGTTTTATAATGAATCTTAGATCTACTCTTCGTTTCTTGTTATTTTCCTTCAAGATTTAAACTTTTACGTCAACTTTCATTGCTCTTTACTTTGGTGCTTTCAATTTTTGTCAATTTGCATTATTTGAGTTTTCATGCATGGTTGTACCTTGTGCATGCATGGTAGTACATGGTGAAACTTTGCATTCTCTTGCTTATTTTCTTATTTGCTTTGCATTTTCAATTGAGGCATACGACCAAGGCATCCGACCAACTTGAACTTTTAATTCCTAGCTTAGTTTAGTCGCTTTAATTGCTTTATTTTCATTTTATTTCATTTTTCTAAGCTTGAAACACGTTGAAATTTGCAAATGAATTGAAGTCCGATAATACCGAGCCATGAAATCGTTGAATTCATTTCAACACCACTAAAACTATGAAAACATATTGTCACATTGAAGTCCTAATGAGTGTAAAAAAGAAAAAAATGGTTTGTTGTTGAACTATTTGTAATGAAAAAGAAATTATCTATTTATTAATTGAACCAAATACAAATCTATGATATAAAAACATGAACAAATATAGAACTACATACAATGCATCGGCTGTTGAACCATGTGATGCTGACAAGCGTACATTAGCCGACCAGGTCTTAAGCTAAAAATGTGTAGGGACGGAACCCATTACCCACTATGCGCCGGCCAAAGCACATCATCAACCAGCTGACCTGGACAAATCATGATCAAACAGATAATGCACGATGCATAACGGCTGACCTAGACACTTATTAGTCGACTAGAAAGCACATCGCTCATGAAATGGCCATGCACAGTGCGTATTGGCCAACCTGAGCATAACATGTCTGACAACTGCATGAGGCACGCATAAAATGGCCATGAAAGCATATTAACCAACCTAGGCGTATCATGGCTGACCAAGTTGCCCGACATGCATGAAATGGCCATGCGCAACGCGAATCATTTGACCTGGGCATATCATGGCTGACTAGAGCACGCAATATGTGCAAAATGGCCATGCACGGTGCATATTTGCCGACCTGGGATTCACGACTAACTAGATTGTGTGGCATACGCGAAATGTCCATACATAGCGCATATCGTCCGACCTGGATATCACGACGAACCATAGTGCAACGCATGCATGAAACGGCATACACGGCACATACCGGCAGATTAGATTGCACAGCATGCGCGAAACAGCATGCACAGCTCAAGTCGGATGACCTGAACACACCCCGGCCGATGAGAGCACGTGTTATACGCAAAGTAGCCGACCATGACACCTGGTGCCCAACCAAGGGAAGTGCCATGTGCAAACCATCTGGATCAGCCAGAGATCTAAAGGCTAACCAGCAGGAACAAATCAGTTAATCACTAATGCAGCTCGATAGGGTCAACTTGGCCAAACGCTCAGGAGAAAGATCGAATCCACTCGCACTCGTCTCCATATGGGGAAGGCTCAAAGGGCAAAAATGAATTGGCCCAGATTGACCAACCACAAGGAAAGATCAGCTCAGCACTGAGGCTAGATGAAGACAGCTTTGAGGTGGCGAAAAAGACATAATCAAGGTTAACTATCCTGGTTCAGAAAGAGTTAATGGCCAATGAAGTAGTGCCACGTGTCTTATTCTGGTTAAGGTTTTGGTTAACTTTTATCCAAAGTAAGTCGGTGACCAGTAAGGTGGTGACACGCGTCCAATTAGGGTTTGGAAGGAAAACTATAAATAGCCTCTCCAAGAGTGAGAAAAAGAGATCTGAATTTTTGGAGAAAAGAGAACATATAGAGCTTGAGAGTGATAAAGATTGTATTCAACACTTGTAAAAGGATCTGGTTAAGGCCGATCCAACCTGAATTTTTTGAATAAAAGTTACGCACTTTTTCCAACCTGTTTCTCACTTCTTTTGTTGTTGATCTCCCTATTTTTTACATTTTATTTGCTTAGGCTACTCTCAACGTTCCTAAAAATTTACATAATGATAATCTTTTTTGTTATTGCTTTTAATATTGTAGAAAGTGAAGTTAACCCAGGAGATCGTGTTACCTATTCTATGAGGCTCAGGTATAATAAATGTTGATAGTCGACCTGACTTGGAAGATCATATAAAGAATAAGGATGACACGTGGTAGGGTTTAGGTCAAAGGTGTATACTAAGAGGCCGATTCAAATACGGAGCCACCTGATAAACAAGAGGCCGACCTAGGTCGCCTCACATAGACTATCTCACCATTACACGTCGAGTGGCCAAACACCTAGCAACCATGCCCATCGCCTAGGCTGTCGTGCCTGTTGCCTAGGCTGCTGAGCCCAATACATTGGCTGTCGTGGCTATAGCGACACGCGTCTTATTAAGGTTAGGTTTTGGTTAACTTTTTCCCAAGTAATCGATGACCACTAAGGTGGTGACACAAGCCCAATTAGAGCTTAGAAAGAAAACTATAATAGCCTCTCCAAGAGAGATAAAAAGGGATCTGAATTTTGAGAGAAAAGACAACATATAGAGTTTGAGAGTGATAAAGATTGTATTCAACATTTGTAAAAGGATCCAGTAAAGGCCGATCCGACATAAAAAATCGGAATAAAAGTTACGCAACCCGTTTCTCACTTGTTTTGTTACTGCCTATTTTTTACATTATATTTGCTTAGGATACTCTTAGCTTAAACAAAATGGCACTAGAAGAAGGTTCCTTATGATCTGCAGTTCCAATCGCTCAGTTAGCACTTCCAATTTTATTTATTTTTTGTCCGATTTCTGCTTTTTCGTGAGTAGTTGGTCATCAGCCTTTCACTGTGGTTGAGGTTTGTTGGTAAAAAGAAAAAAGAGGAGAAAGGAGTTTTTCAAACCTATTTATCACCGTGAGTCTTTTAGAAAGTTCGAGAAGAAACCTTGGAAAAGAATGCCAAGAAAAGAGTATACAATCGGGTCCAAAGGAGCTCGATCCGGATCAAGTGCGATCATTCATGTAGCACCCCACCTTTGACAAAGAATTCAAAGAAATAATGAGGAAGTCTACAAAATCAATCTTGACGCCGGAAGTTGTGGTCGGCAACCACAAGAATGCTGATTTTTTAGAAGGGCATTTGAAATCAGACCCCGCTAGAGATGCAACTAGGAAAAATGGAGAAAAAGAAAGTTGGATGAGGACGCCAAGCTGAATGCCAAGGGCAAGCTCGATCTAACTCCCATTACACGACGTCTCACATTCTCCTCACCCCAAAACATTTTTGCTCAGCTTGAAAAACTAGCCAATAAGGCTCCAGAAGACCTCCCCACGAGGTCGGTCAATAGCATAAGCAACACTAATATAAGTGTTCCCCCGTATTGAAAACCAAATGATGAATCAGCCGAGCTGCAATATCTGAAGTAGCGAATAGCCAAGCTAGAGGCTAAACAAATCGCTCCTTTGGTATAAAAAGCTAATCCAATATCGTGGCCGACCATGATCAGCTTGGCATGCGATGATGAGTCCCTCTTGTCTATCCAACTCTTTTCAGAACACTAGTAGGCTCCTCCCATCGCTCTCTAAAAAGGAAATAACAATCTTGATTCGCATTTGAGCCACTATTAGAACTACATAGACATGCTCAATGCATCTGACACCTACCAATGCCACATTATCTCCATGACACTTGACGAAGCTCCATTAAGAAGGTATCGATTACTACCACGCCATTCGATCTGCTCCTAGACATAGTTGAGATCCTCATTCTGAGGAAACTCGTAGTCTCCAAGGCCACGGTTGCACCCAAAAGAGCTATCGCCACCATCGTGCAGTAGCCAAAGAAATCTTTAAAGAGCTACATAGCTCAGTTCATAAAATAGGTTTTAGAGTCACAACCATGCGTGATGAAGTCCTGCTCATCTCGGCCTAGAAGGGATTGCCTGACAATTCCTTTTTCAAGTGGATAAATAACCAGCAAGATCCTAAAGCTTTCCAAGAATTCCTAGATTTGGCCACGTCCTAAATTGTAGCTACATAGAATATGGCCGCCCCGATCATATCATTCTCACAGAATCACAAGTCTTCTTAGCAAAGTGATAAGAACTAGAGTTCTCAAACGATGAATACAAAAAAACTTCTGCAAGAAAAATATGCAGACCTTCTAGCTGAATACAATGAGGTATACTCTATAGCAGCTACTACAATTATTAAGTGAATAAAGGATTTAGATATTCTCCTACCAGCTTGGCCGATCAAGAAGGATCCTTCTCTGCTCGACAACAAGAGGTTCTTTAGGTATCATGGGTTAACCGGTCACAACACGGAAGAATGTCATGACTTGGTCTGGCACTAATCAAGATATGTGATGATCAGAACCTGCCGCCTTTCTCCAAAAATCACAAAGCTCACAAAGAACAGAGAGGCAATAATCATCTACCCCCACCCCCAGCAGCCAAAGCGCCAAGAGAGATTCTAAGCTTTGTCAATAATAGCCGAGCAGAAGAAGAGATCTTGAATCAAAAAGGAAGATTCTTGTTAGGGAAGCAAGGAATTTGGTTCAAAGAATAAAAGTGATGAGATCTGACATCTTTCACTTTGATGACTAGCTTGAAGAGGATAAGTATATGCCATCCTTTACGTTTCACTAATCTAATGCAGCCCCCCTAGACCACCCACATTCAGATGCTCTCGTTATTACCGTGCTCATTATAGGGACTTGAACACACCAAGTCCTAGTGGACCCCAGCGCATACATTAGCTTGATTTACCTATCGGGTTTCCGAAGGATGAGGGTACCTGAGAGTACATCGAGCCATGTGATGATCGAATTAAAGGAATAAGTGGCAATTATGTGCAAGCTCTATTTCAAGTCAATCTATATGTTGAATTTGGCAATAGTGAGGAAAATAGAACAATTCTCACAACTTTCATAGTGATCGACATACCAAGTGATTACAATGTTCTAATCGGTAGACCAACCTTGTACAATCTCAAGGGAGAGATGTTAGTCTATCACTATTCAGTTAGGTTCACAGGTGTCATCGGAGAGTGTGAGCACCGAGGTGACAAGGTGGCAGCCCAAGAGTGTAATTGGTCAATTAGACCAAGATAGATAAAGATGGTTGAACTTTCGAGAGAAGGAGATGAGCTGGTTTAGGCTGAGAGGTGATGGACCCAGTGACCTGATTTTGAAAGACATGATTGTAGACGAGCCGGATCGACCCAAGCTCATAGACATTGAAGAGCGCAACAAAAACATTAATGAACTGACTCACGTGTTTAAAGTCGAATACCTAGTTTCTATGCCAAACAAAAGAGAATAAGAGAAGAACTGATTCCTAAACAAGAATCAAATACGGAAGTCAAGCTGGTGGAAGTCGAGCCAAACAACAAAAAGGCTCATGCGAAAAACAAACAAAACACACTCGATAGGGCCACCATTGATGAAGCTGATCAGCAAAATGCTGACCTGGGTAAGGATCGAGGCCTTCAACTAGGAAAGAATCAATGATTGAAGAGTTTGGGAGAAACAACAAACCCCGAGTAGAGAAAGGGACAAAGGTTAGCGAGGATGAGTTGGGCCCTCAAAAACTAGGTTTGAAAAGAAAGGCCACACACGCTGAGCCAGTTGAGGATCTAGACTGGGTCTCAGTTGAAATGTTTGACCCTAGTAAATGGCTCCGAGTTGGCCATATCCTTCAAGAACTTATTCGATCCGAGTTAATAAACTTCTTGAAGGCGAATCAGGACATTTTTGCCTGGATGCATGCAGACATGCAAGGGATCGACCCTGAACAAGCTTGTTATTGGCTCAACATTGATAAAAATTGTAGGTGGTTATCCATAAGGGAAGGAAGCTCATCCTGGACATGTACGAGGCGTTGGAGCTTAAAGTAGTGAAGTTGTTAGATAACAAATTTATCCGAGAGGTCAGATATCCAGTCTGGGTACCCAACCCTGTGCTCGTCAAGAAACACACCGGCTAATGGAGACTATTGACTCGCACATATTTGTCACGATTTTTGGTATATTTGGCTAGTGTTTTAGTTAGATTTGTTGTTAATTTTGGGTATAAGTTGGATTGATCGAGCATATTTTTGTATTTATGTATCTCCGACTTATTTTACCACATTTTATGTTTATTTTAAGTATTTTGAAGTTTTTCGGTGTTAAGGTGGACGAACGTGGGCCCGCGAGTGGAGTTTCAAAGAAATTGGTCCCTGATTTGGTATATTACACTTGACACTGATTTAGAAATTTTGGCAGAAAGATCCCTCCGATCGGACTGGGAGACCATCCGATCGGACAAAAGCGTTACAAACTCGAGTTTTGTGGAGATTTTCAGTTACGGAGGGGCTATTTGATGGCTACAAAATGCCAAGAACTCAGCCACATTCAGATACACGAAAAACACCATACACAACCCATCCATGAACCAATAATCCCTCGTCCGGTTCGTGACAAACCGGGTCGAGAAGATGATCTCTAACCTCTTGGGGATGACAACCCGAGAGCGTTCTTGAATCGTTTTTCCTTTTATTTGATTGGTTGGTGATAACCGCTGGAGACGGAGGCTCGTGACAAGCTCCCAGGATTCAGCGAGGTTCATTTCATCCCCGGGATAGCTGGATTTAGCAAGGAWTYCTCGTAGTTATCGTGGATAGTATTTTCTCRGAATTTAGTAAACTCTAAACCCTGTTCTTGTTAATTAGTTTGGATTTCATGTTGGTAATTCTTGTTTAGATTATGATCTTGTGATATTTTGTTTGGATTATGGTTCTTGGTTTCTTATGAACGGTTTTGTGAGGATTCGTTTAGCGTTAACTAGTTAATTTGCATTATCTTGATTTGGATATTGTGTTTCGATATTGTGTTTATGATATTGAATTTGTCAATGATTGCTAATTAGAATTTACGGGTCTAGTGCCCGGAATCGTTTAGAACCATCGATTGGGATCGTCGAGCATTTGATCTACGAGTTGGGATTGACAATCCTAACTCGTAGACTAAGTGTTCGACGAAATGTCAAACGATCGTGGAGACGACTCTAAGGCCCTAGACCCCATTTTATTAATCTTTTAAAAGTTGAATTACATTATTAAAGCTTTTATTAACTTTAGTTAAGTTCTTGCATGGTGATTGACGCTCTCCTTGCAAGAATAGTTTAAATTGCTCGTAGTATAAATCATCGTTTAGATATTAAAATTCTCAAAACAAACCCCCCTTGTCCGCGTGTTTAGTGTAGCTTTTTATTATTTTCTCATTCGTAAAATAAACACAAAAACTATTTCAGATTAGTCTTCCTCGAGAGATCGACTCGAGTTAACTTGCTAGTCTACAAGTGACCCCGTTCTCTTGCGGGCGAACTAAACCCTTTCAAACGTAGACGCCGTACTTGTTAACCGGAATTTAATTTTGAAAGGAAAATAAAAGCTCGGCTCAAAATTTGGAGCCGTTGTCGGGGAAGGCTAAAGGTTGTAATTTTTGTGTTTGTTCTTCGTGATCTTTGTTCG
>BMAC01001124.1:131786-169310 GCA_014905375.1 Phtheirospermum japonicum
CGAACAAAGATCACGAAGAACAAACACAAAAATTACAACCTTTAGCCTTCCCCGACAACGGCTCCAAATTTTGAGCCGAGCTTTTATTTTCCTTTCAAAATTAAATTCCGGTTAACAAGTACGCGTCTACGTTTGAAAGGGTTTAGTTCGCCCGCAAGAGAACGGGGTCACTTGTAGACTAGCAAGTTAACTCGAGTCGATCTCTCGAGGAAGACTAATCTGAAATAGTTTTTGTGTTTATTTTACGAATGAGAAAATAATAAAAAGCTACACTAAACACGCGGACAAGGGGGGTTTGTTTTGAGAATTTTAATATCTAAACGATGATTTCGAACAAAGATCACGAAGAACAAACACAAAAATTACAACCTTTAGCCTTCCCCGACAACGGCTCCAAATTTTGAGCCGAGCTTTTATTTTCCTTTCAAAATTAAATTCCGGTTAACAAGTACGCGTCTACGTTTGAAAGGGTTTAGTTCGCCCGCAAGAGAACGGGGTCACTTGTAGACTAGCAAGTTAACTCGAGTCGATCTCTCGAGGAAGACTAATCTGAAATAGTTTTTGTGTTTATTTTACGAATGAGAAAATAATAAAAAGCTACACTAAACACGCGGACAAGGGGGGTTTGTTTTGAGAATTTTAATATCTAAACGATGATTTCGTTGGAGTCTTTTGAGCTTGTTTAGTGCAAATTTTTTCAAAAACTACATATATATATATATATATATATATATATATATATTTAAAACAACACTTAGTCGTAGCAATTTTGCGAAGCTTTTTAAAAACTCGATCACCTTGTTTTCAAAAGTTTGAATAAAACCATAGTAAGGAGCCTTGTGTGTTTATCAACATTTCATGCTTTGATTCGATAAGTATTTTGAGAAGTCTCTAAAGTTGCATGTGTACATTTGGTGTTGGAAATGATGATGGGCACATATAAAACCTGTTTTCGGTCTTATTCATAAATAAAAACCACTAAAAACCCCTAATGAGCCCCCTTGAGCCTTTATTCCGTCTCTTTGTTAGCCACGAGCTTAATTGTAGCTCTTATTTCATTTCAGTTTGTGAGATGAGAGTTTATTGATCATTGGTTTATTGAGATATGAGGATTGCAGGGTGAAAATTAGTGGGATGCTATTATAAAAAAAAAGGGAAAAGGAAAAGAAAAAAAAAGAGAAGAGAAAGAAAGAAAAGTAAAAAATATATAAAAAAATGGAAATTAAGGGTGCTTAAGTTCATAAGAGCATCTCGATGTTAAAAAAATAAAGCCTATTTATAAAGGCAAATATTCGGGTTTTAGGGTTAGAAATAGCCTTAGCTATAAAAGGCTTAAGATAATGGTATATGGTTGTTTGGGAAGAATGAGGAGCAAAATTATGCTTTATGCTTAAAATTTTAGATTGAGTGAGTTATTGATTACGTTTGTTTGCAAGTTAGCCACACATCTTTATATATGACATACCTTACCAAAGAGCCTACATTACAACCCTAGAAAGTCCTAATCCGATTCTTGATTAAATGTGCACACATATACAATTTACGAGTCTTTTATTTTCACGAGTCGTTGAATGCATTTTTGTTGATCCGAGCGTATACACTTACCTTTTGAAAAACACGAGCGAATAAGTGCACCATTATATATCCCCTTTTGTGAGGACGCATTCTTTAGATTTCAAGGTGAAAAGGTAACACGAGCTTAGCTTAAGATTTTTTAACAAAAGTGTTTATATTTGCAAAACTATATTGTATGCACAACATGACTCTTTGATATAGCTACTTTCATGCTTACGTGGTTTTGATTCTTTCGTTTGTTCGAGGACGAACAAACCAATAAAGCATGGGGTGGTTGACTCGCACGTATTTGTCACGATTTTTGGTATATTTGGCTAGTGTTTTAGTTAGATTTGTTGTTAATTTTGGGTATAAGTTGGATTGATCGAGCGTATTTTTGCATTTATGTATCTCCGACTTATTTTACCACATTTTATGTTTATTTTAGGTATTTTGAAGTTTTTCGGTGTTAAGGTGGACGAATGTGGGTCCGCGAGTGGAGTTTCAAAGAAATTGGGCCCTGATTTGGTATATTACACTTGACACTGGGTCTGTTATCCACACTGGATTACCCAGTGTCAAAACCCAGTGTTAGAAATTCTGGCAGAAAGATCCCTCCGATCGGACTGGGAGACCATCCGATCGGACAAAAGCGTTACAAACTCAAATTTTGTGGAGATTTTCAGTTACGGAAGGGCTATTTGATGGATACAAAATGCCAAGAACTCGGCCACATTCAGAGACACAAAAAACACCATACACAACCCATCCATGAACCAATAATCCCTCGTCCGGTTCGTGACAAACCGGGTCGAGAAGACGATCTCTAACCTCTTGGGGATGACAACCCGAGAGCGTTCTTGAATCGTTTTTCCTTTCATTTGATTGGTTGGTGATAACCGCTGGAGACGGAGGCTCGTGACAAGCTCCCAGGATTCAGCGAGGTTCATTTCATCCCC
Organism: Phtheirospermum japonicum; assembly: GCA_014905375.1. Classification (NCBI taxonomy): domain Eukaryota; kingdom Viridiplantae; phylum Streptophyta; class Magnoliopsida; order Lamiales; family Orobanchaceae; genus Phtheirospermum; species Phtheirospermum japonicum. The sequence continues at coordinate 134,300 of BMAC01001124.1, forward strand.
GGGATAGCTGGATTTAGCAAGGACTCCTCGTAGTTATCGTGGATAGTATTTTCTCGGAATTTAGTAAACTCTAAACCCTGTTCTTGTTAATTAGTTTGGATTTCATGTTGGTAATCCTTGTTTAGATTATGATCTTGTGATATTTTGTTTGGATTATTGTTCTTGGTTTCTTATGAACGGTTTCGTGAGGATTCGTTTAGCGTTAACTAGTTAATTTGCATTATTTTGATTTGGATATTGTGTTTATGATATTGAATTTGTCAATGATTTGCTAATTAGAATTTACGGGTCTAGTGCCCGGAATCGTTTAGAACCATCGATTGGGATCGTCGAGCATTTGATCTACGAGTTGGGATTGACAACCCTAACTCGTATACTAAGTGTTCGACGAAATGCCAAACGATCGTGAGAGACGACTCTAAGGCCCTAGACCCCATTTTATTAATCTTTTAAAAGTTGAATTACATTATTAAAGCTTTTATTAACTTTAGTTAAGTTCTTGCATGGTGATTGACGCTCTCCTTGCAAGAATAGTTTAAATTGCTCGTAGTATAAATCATCGTTTAGATATTAAAATTCTCAAAACAAACCCCCCTTGTCCACGTGTTTAGTGTAGCTTTTTATTATTTTCTCATTCGTAAAATAAACACAAAAAATATTTCCAATTAGTCTTCCTCGAGAGATCGACTCGAGTTAACTTGCTGGTCTACAAGTGACCCCGTTCTCTTGCGGGCGAACTAAACCCTTTCAAACGTAGACGCGTACTTCTTAACCGGAATTTAATTTTGAAAGGAAAACAAAAGTTCGGCTCAACTATGTATCGATTTCTCGGACCTAAACAAAACATGACCCAAGGATAGATATCCACTTTCCCATATCGACTGGATGCATACTCCGGTTATAACCAAACCCAAATGACCAATAGCATATGTCGTTCTACTTGGCGAGAGGCCTCTATTGCTACACTGTGATGCCGTCCAGCTTGTAGAATGCCGCGGCCACTTATCAGTACCTCGTGAACAAGATGTTTGCTAGTTTGATAGGAAATACTATGGAAGTTTATGTATTTGACATGCTTGTAAAATCATTGTACTCATTTGATCACTTCGATGATCTTAATAAAATGTTCTCAATTTGACGTGTTTACTGCATGATGTTGAACCCAAAAAAATGTTCCTTTGGAGTTGGTTCCAGAATTTGTTTAGGTTATATGGTGAGCCAAAGAGGAATTGAAACTAACCCCGATAAAATTCGAGCGATAACCGAATCGGAACCTCCCTGAAGTATGAAACAAGTGCAAAGCCTTACCGAAATAATGGCCGCCCTAAATCATTTCATAACCAGGTCTACAGACTAGTGCAAACCATTTTTCAAAGCGATCAAAAAAAATAAAAACTTTATTTGGACACCAAAATTCTAGATAGCTTTCGAGGAACTAAAGAAGTGCATGGCAAACAGGCCTACTTTGCAAAAATTTGACCAAGGAAGAGTCGTTGTATCTCTACTTGGCAAATTTGGCAGTGGCGGTCAGCTCGGCACTCGTACGATCCAATGAGATCGGACAACACCTGGTGTACTACAAGAGCTATGCCATGCATAATATCGAATTGAGGTACTCGACCATGGAAAAATTAGCTTATGCTCTCATCATTTCCTCATGTAAGTTGCGTCCATATTTCTTGGAACATCGGATAATAGTGTTGACAAACTTCTATTTGAAACAAATTATGCACCGACCTGACACTTCAGGAAGAATGATAAAATAGGCTATCGAGCTAGGACAATTTGATATAACTTATGAACCAAGAACAACAATTATAGGATAAGCCCTCGCTAACTTCATAGCAAAATTCATGCTGGTTGTCAAGTCAGTTCCAATTGAGGCAAAATAATGGAATTTGTATGTCGATGGGTCGTCGACTACCGGCCGAGAAGGTGCTGAAATAGTACTGATTAGTACCAAAAAGAAGTCGTTCTTCTCGGCTATACATTTCAAGTTCCCATTGACCAATAACGAAGCCGAATACCAAGTTCTCCTAGTTGGTCTCGAAACATCATCCTCAATGGCACTGTACCTAGAGCTCACCAAAGCATGGCTCGCTAGTCTTGAACCTGAAATAATCTACTTACCACGAAACAATAATGTTCCTGCTGATTCTCTTGACAAGCTTGCGTCGAGTTTGAGTATCAAGGACTTGAACACGGTAATAGTTAGCCATCATTCCACAATGGCACTTGACAAGCCAACCAAATTGAAGAAAGTTGATCTAAAAAAAAGTTGTTGGATGAATCCGTTCCTACTCTACCTTAGAGATGGAGTGCTTCCTAAAGATAGAACTGAAGCCCAATTGATACGAACTAAGTCAGCTTGATTCACCATTTTGGACGGGCTGCTCTATAAGAGGGGATATTCCATTCCCCTACTCAGATATTCGAATGAGCAGGACGCTGAACGCAAGGATACTATTGGTCTAACTTAAAGAAAGACACGATAACTAAAGTCAAGAAATGGGAAAATACCAAATATTTGCACCTCAGATCAACTCCCCCGCCTAGCCTCTGAAGTCGATATACTCACCATGTTCTTTTGCTATATGGGGTATCGACTTGATTGGCCCACTACCAAAAGGTAAAGGAGGAGTCAAATATGCGGTGGTCACAGTCAATTACTTAACAAAGTAGGTTGAAGTTGAACTGCTGACATCTATTACTGACCAGAAGATAATCAACTTCATTTGGAAGTCGATCATATGCAGATTTAGCTTCCAACTTTCAATAGTGTCGGACAACGGTAAAGAATTTGAGCAAGAGGTTTAAAGAATTTTGTGGGAGCTAAACATCAAGAATCACTTCGCAAAACCATATGACTCCTAATCAAATGAACAGGTGGAGGCAATGAACAAAATCCTCAAATACACGCTAAAAAAGAGGTTAGAAGACTTAAAAGGTAGTTGGCCAGAAGAGTTACTCGGCATCTTATGGTTATATAGGAAAACCTACTGCTCCTCCACTGATGAAACCCATTTCTCCATGGGTTTCAGATCAAAAGTCGCTTGAGCTCGACACCCATCCTATCGAATAGCACACTTCAAAGAAGAAACTAACAACTTGGAATGTCGAGCCCAACTCGACCTCTTGGAAGAAAAAAGGAGAGATGCTGAACTGAAAAATGTATTTTATAAACAAAGAAGAGAGCAGTATTACAACTCCAAAGTAAGAGAGAGGAGCTTCAAGGTCGATGACTTAGTCCTCAAATGCATCCTAGGGACAAACCAAGGGCCCTTCAAAGAACAATGGGAAGGACCATTTTGAATAGACGAGACCCTTTTACACGATGCTTAAGATTTAGAACACCTAAAACTTCAATTTTCGCTTGAGCAGTATTTTAATAAAACGCAAGTGATCTATACAAACCTCAATAGGTCGACCAAACAAGTCGATTGAACAATGAATCAACACAAAAGACCAAGGACAAGCCTACCTCTTTAGGTCGATAAAAAAGAAGTGATAGGCCAACCTCATAGACTAAGTCGAGCTCATCAGAGCAACATCGCGCCCCAGATGGACGCCCAAAAAAATGATTTCCAAGAAAAACAAGCCAACTCAAGGCCTTTAAAACATTCCTAAAAACTAAAATCTCAAGGCAAATAGCTGATGAAATTGACAACCCAAATAAAATGAAGCCGACCTAAACACATGGTCGGCCCAACAGGCATATTAAGAACAAAAGTAAATCAAACAAATCCCAAGGCCATGAGCCACCCCAAAGGCCCAACTTCGGGATTAGCCAACCCAACATAGCCGACCACAACATAATGGGAGGTTGACCAAAAATATGATGAGTGGCCGAGCTGCTATTGCCGACCTCAATGAAACATCCACCTCAATGATAAAAATTTCTAAGTTAAAGATAATAGATTACCATTAGGGAAAACTGGTCAAGCAAAAGAAGCCAATCCAAATCATAACATGCATAATAGTTTGTTACATTAAAATTGGCCACCCAAAAGTGAGCTCGACTGAAACAACAAAAGCTAGGCCATCCAAATAAGACAGGCCGATAAGAAAACAAACAAACATCTAATCATAATAGCTCAGCCTTCCTCCTCACCCTACTCATCGGCCTCCTCACCCAGACAGTCCATATTGTCGTCAGATCCACCCATCCTAAGCTCGATCTTCCTCTCAGCAATATGCTTCGCAAGCTCTGGAAGAGAAGATCCACCCGAAAACATGTCATAAGCCTTTTGCATGTTGGACAGGTAGGAAGCACTGATTATCAGACTCATAGTCTCAGCCTCATACTGTGCAAATCCATCCATCTTTCCCTTTTCATAAGCTGCATTAACCTACTTGGCGTGTCTTCTCATGAGCTCAACATGTTCTTCCATCAGTACGTTCAGCTCGTCAAGTGTCCTTTCAGTTGAACGCATTGCCTCGACCAGGGATTGATCAAATTTTTTGGCCCTCTCCATCCATTGGTCTCGGTCGAGAATGAGAGCAGTACATGCAGCATGACTCTACTGAAGAGCTTGATGATCATTTTGGAGCTGAGCATGAATTTTTTGGAGCTTTGAAAAACCCTGACGCAGTAGCATCATGGTGCCCATAGCTTGTCACAATTCGGTATAAGAAAAACTGAACTTCTCCTCGGATAGAAGACCAGAGACCAAGTTTCATAGATCCAGTGCCCAAACACGATTGACCACCTAATCAAAAACTAAACCATACGAGGACCCTCCGCCATGATATGGCGCATACGCCGCTGGGAAGACTTGCTCAGTAGTAAAGGGCTTAGAACAAGAACCCACAAAGGCAAACTCAGGCTCAGGATCAATGTCGAGGGGCCACCCATGAGACCCTCCCTCACTGGTAGTAGGGGGTTCGATTGGCTCAGCTTTAGGAAGCGATGGCATAACATCAGGCCGACTCGACCTCCTTCATTTGATAACACCACCCCCTAGCCAACTTCTTGTCCCTCATATTATCTATGTACCTCTTATCTTACTTAAATACATTAGTCGCTTCAGTTCGATCAGAAAAGGGGTAAACCACTACAAGATATAAAGGACGCCAAGAGTCGAAAATTGACCTTACCAGGTCGACACAAAAAGGGGTATGACAAGCTGACCCCAACAAGAAAAAAGGTTGAGCCGACCAAACCATAAAGAGCCAACCTAACACCCAATAAACATCGATAATCATACCTAGAAGAACTCATACAAGACCTACGTCAGGGGGAAGAACTCGCAAATCGTCCTTGTAACACTTGATTGGATCGAAAAGCTCCCCCTACTGTTGTGGTTCAGGGTCTGAACACATAATGGTCTACAATTGTTCAACGAACTCAACACTAAGTTCAACAATCTGCGTCTGGAAAAACTGCAAGCAAAATGAAATAATGAGGGATTAGAATAGAAGAAAATGACGAAGAATGAGGATATATACCGACCAATATCTGAAACAAGTGTAAGCGATGGGCTACAAACACGCCCGTCAGATCTTCACAATTGCCAATCACCTCCCACGTAGAACCAATATGGCTTCCACACATGTAGAGTCTCCAATACACCCAACACCAAAGCCTTAAACACCATCCCAAACCGACATAGAACCAGCCTGACCCAGCACCTCCTAATGGATTTTATTAATATAACCAACTAAGATTGTCAAAGGTAGGAATCGGCCAATCATTCTCACTAAATATAACCACAACGCCCAGGATACGAGCCAATGATAAGGCATGGATTTTAAAAAGAGGAATACCTCATCTCTTCAGTAAACGTGTGATATAAGGTGAGAGTAGAAATGAAATTCCGAACTTCAAGCTATTACGAAATAAAGCGGTTCAAGAAGTGGGTGGATGATGTATCTGCTCGGCTAGGTATGGAAGGAAGAGATGCACGTCACCGGGCATGAGATACTGGTCCCGGTACTCCTCCATATGCTTCTTTGTTAAGGAGCTTCTCTACACTAAAATCTCTAACTCTAAATTCTCCCCTTCAACCGGCGCTGGCCTCTTCCAATGATGAGGAGGAGTAGGCTCATTGGGACAAGCCACCATTGGAATGAATTTAATCTTGGTGGCCTTGGAGAGATTTTCCCCTCATTGAGACCTTGGAGTAGTCGGTTTACTCATATCAGCCATGGACCCTCCCGGTTTATGTCGAACCAAACCAGGAGGCATGTCCTCGTAAGGATTTACCTCGTCCACAGGAATCCCTGTCTGGTTCAGACTTAAATCCCCAATCCAATCCCCACCACCATGCGAACCGACCAATCCAGGAAGGTCGACCCGAACATACATGCCGCCCGAGTCGAGTTCCACCCTTGGTTCAAATCCACAGGCTGCCCTGAACTGCTCTCCAAGACCAAACTGAGCGCTCGAGTCAAATTGGTCCCCACCATCAAATCGCTCAAAGCCAAAAGGCTGACCAGGACTGAATATTGAACCCAAACCAAAGCTTTCGCATTTATTTATGCTAAACTGAGCGTCGTGACCACTCAGACCCAGTTGAGCATCATCGTAATTCCCTTCACCTTCATAGCCCACATCACCAGAACCATCCGGGGAGTATCCCGAACTATAAAATATTTAAATAAGAAGAAATAAGAAAAAATCATTACTTTTAGAAGTGAGAAAATAGGGTCAAATCTAGAAAGAAAGACGAGCTGGGGCTCATACAAATCACAAACCATGAGTCGAACAGTGGAGAAGAAAGGGAGAGTTGAACACTCGTAAGATTTCAAAGACAAAGGTGAGAAAATAAAAAGAAAGAATGGAAAAATGAAAGCTTTGAGCTTATATTTGAGTGAAAGAAGACAAAAGCCTGCACCCCATCGTACAACGTGCAGACTGACACTCCATACGATGTACACCCCAAGAAACACATAGCAAATGTATCAGTGCCATGTGGAAAATGCGTCAAGTTTACAATGGTGTAGATGGAATAAGAGACTGACGTTACGGAATCGGTCTTCAAGGTTGGCACACTCTATAAACAATGATGAGTCCGAACCCACCTAACTGTGGATTTTATAAATAAAATAGATAGAAGACACTTGCTTTTTGCTGAAATTGTAAAATAATTGCAATTACCTGGGAAAGTGCTACTTTATGACTGCAAAACAAGGTGGAATTATACTTATGATATGTTAGCTTGTGCTCTCAAATATCAAGAAGTTTTTTTGAGGTTCCAAGATAGAGAGCCGAACTATGAATTATGTCCAGTCACAACAGAATGGGAAAAAGTACAAAAGGTGAATATTTTGTAAGTTTCTTAGGCAGCTATTCATGTGATATCTGGTAGTGATTATCCTACAGATAATTTATATCTAAATGAAGTGTGTAGGATAAAAGTACTACTAGATAGTAAAGCTAATGATGACGATTACTTTGTTAGATTAATGATTCAAAAAATGAAGGTGAAATCTTGTAAATATTGGGGTGAATGAAACTTATAGATGGACATAGCTGCTATCTTGGATCCTAGGTGCAAGATGAAGGTAGTAAACTATTGCTTTCCATTGATGTATCCTCCTCACGAAGTGGAACTCAATATATGCAAGGTTGGATGTGATTTGTATGAGATATATGATGTATATGTAGAGATTCATACGTCAACTTCAAGTGACTCAACGAGTTCTCATTTAGACAACAAAGATACACCATCCAAGAGCACTTTCATCTTCAAGAACCTCGCATCTTACAGACATGAGTGAATTTCTCTCTCATATTTCGACCATCGAGTCTGTTCAACCACAAAAAATGAATTGGATGCCTACTTTGAAGATGGTCTTCTCATTGACACAAAGGATTTAAATGTGGATATTGTTAAGCTAGACGCTCTCAAATGGTGGAGGGGCATTACAAAGTACAAGATTTTACTAAAGATGGTTGATATTTTAGCCATTCCTATCAGCATAGTCGCTTTTGAAGCTACATTTAGTGTTGGAACTAGAGTGATCGAATCCTATCGTGCTTCACTGGCTCCTAAAACTATTGAAATGTCGATGTGTGCTGGTGACTAGTGTCGTAAGCTACACGGAGTCAACAAAGGGATCAAGGTAATTATGTCAAAAATCACAATATCTGTTATTAACAATGTTCCTAACAATTTACATAATGATAATCATTTTTGTAATTGCTTTGAATATTGTAAAAAGTGAAGTTAACCCAGGAGACTGTGTTACTTATTCTATGAGGCTCAGGTATAATAAATGTTGATAGTCGACCTGACCTGGAACACCGCATAAAGAATAAGGATGAGACGTGGTAGGGTTTAGGTCAAAGGTGTATACCAACTTAATAAGAGACAGATCATACAAGAGATTACTCGATTCAAATGCGGAGCCACCTGATACATGAGAGGTTGACCTAGGTCACTTCATATAGACTGTCAAGCCATTACACATCGACAAGTCAAACACCTAGGCAACTGTGCCCTCACCTAAGTTGTCGTACCTGTCACCTAGGCTACCGAGCCCAACGCATCGGCTGTTGAACCACATGATGCCGACCAGCGTACATTACCACCAAGCAGGCCTTAAGTTACAAACGTGTAGTCACGTAACCAATTACCAACTATGTGCCGGCCAAAGCACATCGTCAACCGGATGACATGGACAAATCAAGATCGAAAAGACAATGCACGGTGCATAACGACTGACCTGGACACTTCTTGGTCGACCAGAAAGCACGTCGTGCATGAAATGGCCATGCACAATGCGTATCGGCCGACTTGGGCATAAAATGGCCGACCAGAGCATGAGGCACGCATAAAATGGCCATACCCAGTGTGTATCGACCCTAGATATATCATGGCTGACTAAGTTTCACGGCATGCATGAAATGGCCATGCGCAACGCGTATCGGCCGACCTGGGCATATCTTGGTTGACCAGAGCGCGGGTATGTACGAAATGGCCATGGACGGTGCATACTGTCCGACCTGAGATTTACGTCCAACTAGAGCGTGCGGCATGCACGAAATGGCCATGCACAACGCATATTGGCCAACCTGGGTATCGCAGAGGACCAGAGTGCACACATACATGAAATGGCATACGCGGCGCATACCGACCGACCTGGGCATCATGACCGACAAGATTACATAACATGCGCGGCTCCAGTCGGCTGACCTGAGCACACCCTAGCCGACCAGAACACGTGCTATATGTAAACCAGTCGACTGGGACGCTTGGAGCCCAACCAAGGAAAGTGCCATATGCAAACCATCCGGATCGGCTAGAGATCTAAAGGCTAACCGACGTGAACAAGTCGGTGCATCATTAACGTGGCTCAATAGGTTTAACTCGGCCAATGCTCAGGACAAAGATCAACTCCACTCGCCACTCATCTCCATCTGGGGGCAGGCTCGAAGGGAATAAAATGACTTGGCCGATATTGACCAACCACGAGGAAAGATCGGCTCGGCTCTTAGGCTAGATGAAAATATCTTTGAAGCGGCATAAAAGACGTAATCATGGTTAACTACCCTGGTTTAGAAAGAACTAATAGCCGATCAAGTAGCTCCCCGTGTCTTATTAGGGTTAGGTTTTGGTTAAATTTTCTCTAAAGTAAATCGGTGACCACTAAGGTGGTGACACACGCGCAATTAAGGTTTGGAAGGAAAACTATAATAGCCTCTCCAAGAGAGAGAAAAAAGGATCTGAATTTTGAGAGAAAAGACAACATAGAGAGCTTGAGAGTGATAAAACTTGTATTCAACATTTGTAAAAGAATCCGGTTAAGGCCGATCCGACCTGAAATTCTTGAATAAAAGTTACACACTTTTCTCAACCCGTTTCTCACTTGTTTTGTTGCTGATCTCCCTATTTTTTGCATTTAATTTGCTTTAGGCTACTCTTAGCTTAAACAATAAAGTTCATAGGGTTTTGCTAATCGAAGTACGTATCATTACTCTGTATTTATTTTTGAAATAATATGTCAAGCATTTTTTGAAAAAATATGTTGACTGTTGTGACAACATTATTAGTTATTTATCCAAAAACTTGATTTTTTGAAATAATATGTCGAGCATTTTTTAAACTTGAGGAAGTTAATTTCTTATACAAGGGTTAATTATAAAAACTACCCCGAGGACTGGGTTAATTACAGAAAACACCAGATATCTGTGAAAAAAAAAGCTTGAGGTCAAATTGTATATTAAATTTGATGGAATAATTGTAATATTCTTGCAAATATAATGAGGTGTTTGAGATATGTTTCTTGTAGAGGATCAGACCTCAAGGTTTTCTCCCATTTCAAAAAGCTCTAATTAACCTAGACCTTGCGTGATATTTGTAATTATCCTTTCATTTTTTATAAATTTGAGAGATAACTAGTATTTTTTTATAATTAAGCTAAAAGCCAGGGACATTTCTTTTGTAGTAACTTCTTAAAAGTATATAGAGCTCATGTTATGAATTCAAAAATACTGAATTCTTTTGCATAATAAAGAGAGATAAGATCGATAAAAATATGCATCGAGTAAAAACTCTTAACCATGATTAATACACATGGTTATTATAATATCCTTTTATTACTTTGCGGCATCACAAGATAAACTAGTCGAATATAGCTGCAATTTAACACAGGTTAAAGATTTATGCTAGGTGACATTATATCCATTGCTATCATCTTATAGTTTCAATTATATGTGTGTGCTTTTGGAGCATGATTAATATACATGGTTATTATAATGTCCTTATATTATTTTGCGGTATTACAAGATAAACTAGTCGAATATAGCTGCAATTTAACACAGGTTAAATATTTGTGCTAGGTGACATTATATCCATTGCTATCATCTTATAGTTTCAATTATATGTGTGCTTTTGGAGCAGGTTGTTGCTCATGGAAGGACGAAAATGTAGTGTTTAATGAAATCTTTTTAATTGTTTTGTGCAGGTAAAGTTGTAATATAAGTTTTTAATCTGAAGGTTCTTATGTGCAACTTCAACGATGTATTCTATGACTATTAGATGTATACTGAGCGGGTAGACCATCATCTCTCACTTAAATACATGTAGAATTTTGGAAGTTTGTGTACTTGATTATGAATAATCATTTTTTTGTTGGACATGTACTATTATTCGCTTAGACATGTAATATTGGATAATTGTATGATGTTGTTAAACTATTTGGTCTGCAACTTTCAATGCATTTTGTGCTATTATTTAGGCTAAATTTTGATTGTGATTTGTGAAAATTACAAATAAGCAGAGATATTTAATAGTAAAAAAACTCAAGCCCAGCTCGAGCCGAACTGATCTTGAGTCGAGCATGACAATTTTTTTGGTGAGTCAAGTTGAGCAGCATTTTTTGGCTCGTCAAGGTTGAGATCAAGCTCGAGCAGTGTCAAATATAAATCAATCCTGGCTTGATAAGGTCAATACTCGACTCGACTCAGTTCATTTGGCAACCTTAGTTCGATGTAAGTTTAATTTTGTTGCACATTATTTCATGTTGTTATTGTTGTAATTTATATTATATTTTGAACTTATTTTGTTAACAAGATTGGATTCGAGAAATGTGAAAACAAATTATACGATACACCTAGTCATATTTATATAGAGAGAGCTAGATGCGAGTTTTTACATGAGGATTATTGCCAGCCTTTATTAGACTAGGTACGAGACAAAGAGCATTTGGGGTGTACGAAGATCATTCCATGGGCATACTATTGATATGGTTAGTTAATTTATTAGACTGGGTACGAGACAAAGAGCATTTGGGGTGTACGAAGATCATTCCATGGCATACTATTGATATGGTTAGTTAATATTCTGGTCTTGTTAATCTTTCTTTTCGTATGATATTTTTGACACGTAAGACTATATATAGTGGTGAAATATGAACTACCTTTAATTTTGTTTGCAGATTTACACGGTTTGGTATACTTTTTAAACATTGGTTCCCCATTGTTATTAATTTAAAGACGTGTGAAGTATGGGACTTTGATTTAATTTCTATCGTGCGACACATTATATGCCTAAGCTTCGATACGTTGGTATAATGTCCATGAGGCAGTATATAACAGTTGTGTTAAGACTTTCAGGGTTTTATGACTTGCAAGGGATCATGATTGGAAACTTTTGTGCATATAACGACGAATTAGATCAATAAAAATATGTAAGTGCATGTAATTTTATCAAAGGGAGTACACAATATACATGTAAGAACTTCTTCTTAACGTTGTGATCTCTGTTCACGTAGTTGTAGTTACTCCTCTCTCCAAAATAAACTATACCTGGGGTATGGATCGATCCATTGTAGAAACTATGTCATTCTTCAAGTTTAGAGATCTTTTGTTTGAGGGAAGATTTTATTTTTGGTCCACTATGTTGGCCACATTCCAAAAAAGGTACGTGATATTGGTCATCATCAAACAACGTCTACTAAGTTGGCCAATTCGTCAAAAAAGGTCCAAACAAAGCCTGATCGGGATCTTTTGCTAATGTGGCGTGATTCAATACTTTCTTATCATTTATTTTAATTTTAAAAATCAAATTGAAAATAAAAAACTGGGAAAATCTTCATTTTGGTCCATTATATTGGCCACATTGCAGAAAAGGTACGTTAAATTGGCCATCATCAAATCATATCTGCTAAGTTAACCAATTCATCAAAAAAGGTCCAAAAAAGCTTTGATCGGATTTTTTTTCTGACGTGGCATGATTCTATATTATTTGATCAATTTTCTTTTATTTAAATATTAAATTGATGACAAAAACATGTTTTGCCTTCATTTTATTTCCTTTTAATCAAATTAGTAAAACCTTAAGTATTTGTTTGGATGATCCAAACTTTTGTGCACCCCTTTTAAGATATTTAATTAAAAACACGTAAGTGAGAGTACGAGGAACTTGTAGGGTGGTGAGTTTGACTCAAGTCGAATCTCTCGAGGAAGCAACTGTTCGGTCTTTAGATGTTTTTCTCAATTTATGAACTAGAATAAAATACTTGTACATTTGGGGTTTTAAAAGATTTTGAATTGATCATTATAAACTAAGGTAATAATTAAACTAAGAGTAATTAAACTAATTATTCTAAACTATATTATCAACTACGACCAATAATTAAATTATTCGAACTTAAGAACTAAGAAGTAAGCAGTGAATCTAAGAACATGAATTTAATTAACTATCACGACACAATTATATCATAAGAATCTAAAAACGAATAACTAAGCATAAATCGAATCGCATAAATAAACTAAATTAATCCAATATCCAAGCATGAAACGATTAAACTAACTAAACTAGTTCTAGAATTAACTAAGAATTTAACTACAAAATTAACTAGGAAATTAACTAAGAGTTTAAAGTACTTATTGCAACTAGTGAAAGCAATGAAAATCTCTAGCTATTCCGGAGTTGAACGTTGATCTTAGGCGAAGATTGAATCTCGAACGTGAAGTCGAAGCCTCGAACTCGTTGTTCTTCGATCCTCGATCTTGATCTTCCTATCTTGTTATAAGATGTGGAATTACGTTTATTCTAAGCCCAAAAACCCTAGGATGTCGTGTCTCTTTTTTTAAAAATCCGGAATATGAAGGGTATTTATATATATAGCATGTCTTGGCGCACAAGAAACACTAAAAATGTATTTCTGGGCAGCCACGTCGATGTCGCGTTGATCGACGCGAGCTGGCTCTCGGTGTCGACGCTGCTTGGGTGCTCGCGATGACTGGGTGGTGGCGTCGACTGACGCGGACATGCATCGACGCAACAGAGAGTTCCGTCGACTTGGAGTCGACTGACGCACTCTTGGATCGACGCTTCAGAGAGTTGCATCGGTTCGGCGTCGACTGAGTATCGATCGTCGCGGGCAGGGACTCGCGTCGACGTAGCGTTGATGCTTGCGTCGATTGATGCTACTGAGGCTCTGTCTCATTTTCTCGATTTTTCTGCTACTCGTTCACCGGAAAGCTCGTTCTCCACTTTTAAACATCGAACTCATCTATTTACGCGCTGAACTCTTCCGGTTACTTAGCTGTAAGGTGATAAACAACAAATAATCACCTATTCTCATCAATTATGACCAAAATACGGTAAAATAAGCTGGGAACATAAAAATACGGAATTAAGCTTAAATCATCCAACTTATACCAAAAACGAATAGAAAAACGTACTAAAAAGCTAATAAAAATGAGGACAAACCTACGCCAATCAACTACCCCACGCTTAATTGGTTTGTTCGTCCTCGAACAAACGATAAATTTAAAGTATAACTAGAATGAAAATAAGTTCAAGCAAAGAATCGTGCTGTGTTACATACATAATTTTTAAAATATAGGTACAAGTCACGCAACGTCAATCACTCGACCATTATTACTTTATCGCTCCAAAAACAAAATCATGCTTCCTCACGAAGGATAATATATATATGTACGCTCAAAAGCACTCAAGTATTTTCTGCATGGGACGTGTATACACTCAAATCATACAAATGCAAGTACAGTAAATAAGCACAGAAAATCAATCTCTTCTCAATCGCAAATTAAGTGTGTTATCAAGACTGAGAACCGGTAAGGTCTTTACGGGTTGTAATGTAAGGCTCTTTGGACGGGTGTGGAATATATAAGTCATGTGGATAAATCGCTCACTCAACCTAATTTAATCAAGAAGAGAATTGCTTCACCTCGTTCAAAAATAAAAACCTCACTTAACTCTCATAACGTAGCCTTAAAATTAAGCTATTCCTCAACTCGAAACTCGTAAACCAATTGTAAGCTCAAACCACTTAAAAACAACTGAAGCTTATAATGTGCTTCTTACAATTACACAACTCTCGCCTTTAAAAAATAGGCTTCATAATAAAATAAAACACAAGCCTTTATAAGCGCGTAGGCAATTACTAACACAAGACTCACCATCCTTTCATATTTTTTTATTTTTCCCCCGTTTATTCTCTCTCTCTTTTTTTTATGGGGTCTCTCTTTTTTTAATTTTTATTTTTTAAGATGGTGGTCCTTTCTTACAAAATAATAAATTCCTAATAAAAAAATTCCAAGACTTAAATAACCAATAAAAATACGAACTCCTACCCCACGCTTTTAATGGGTTGTAGGGGTCGACTCAATAAAATCACTCAAGGCTATAGGCATGGATTATTTGGCTCATTCGGAATTTATAGTGGCTAAAATTATGTATATGTCCGGAATAGGGTTTTATTTGTGCCTTAACCTCATTTTCAAAGTCGACTACACACAGCAGTTTCAAAGAGATATCAAGACTAAAACTTATTCAAGCACATGCAAAGATGATTAACACTCAGGCTACTCACTGGCTTTTTTTGCATGAAAAAGTTTTGAATTGACGCTGCTTTTAAGGTTTTGCTAAATCAATTACGTCCAAGTACCATTTTATAATATATAAATAATAATTTTGAAAAATTTTATGCACTTATACACGCTCAAAGACAAGAACATCAATCAAACATAGTTAACTTCGACAGACAAGCCATACAAACATAATTAAGCGCAGAAATAGCAATTAATCATGTCTAAGCATTTAATTATTACATGCCAAATAAATTACACAAAAAGCAATAAAAATCAATACTCGACCACCCCCTCTCTAAAAATCCCGGCAATCTCCTGATTGCCATGAATACATCAAAAGTCAAAAAGAGGAAAGGAAAGAAAACATCCCTGAAATAAAAAGGTCGAGCCGCTACTCGTTGAATTGTGCAATCGGCCGCATCTTCAAGTACGCAATGTGAATTGTCCTAAGAAAATAAAAACAAACAAAAGCAAAGAAAATAACAATATTTCTGGATTTTTACTTTTTCTATTTTTTTTTTAATTTTAGTAAAAGCATAAAAATAAAGATACAAGATTTAGAACTCGCGGGAACCATCTTCGTCGGGGTTCTCATCGACATCTATGCTAGGCTGGGGATAAGCCGCCTCAAACCGCTCCTCGAGGCTCGAAATGCGAGCGCGCATCTTCCTCAAGCTTCGATGGTTTTGCTCGTGATTCGTGTCAATCTTGTCGTTAATTATTTGGATCTTGTCGAACATATTCAATTGAAATGCTCGGTTTTCCTCGAAAAATTGGCCCCAATCGGGGCTCGGGCCCGAATTAGTACATGGGGCCGGCTCCATATCGTCATCCTCGTCGTTTCAAGATGAGGAGCCTCCTTGAGTCGAAGACCTCACTCGGGGTGCGGGGGCACGCGTCAAAGGTAATGAAGTGGTCCTGAGTGGATGTAAACCATTTTTAGCCAGATCGACCCCGAAGTGATGGGCTAAGCCGGTAATGTACGGCGCGAAGGAGAGAAATGGCGTCTTGCTACCCGGCGCACCCTTAGTAACATTATAGAGTCCTTGTAAGATCAACGGGTATAGCCGGACTTAACGACCGTCAAGAAGACATTATAGAACGTAGAGCTCGGACTTGGTCGCGTAGGTGGCCTCATTTTTGCACAAAATGATGTGACCGAGGATCTTGTAGGTGACGTATAGGGCTTCGTCTTGAATCTTTGTGCAAGGGAAACGCTTGCAATCGCCTGTGTTTCCCCCGGTTATCATCCCCCCTAAAGAGGCTAAATCGAAGCCTTGAACGCCTAAATCGAAGCCTTGAACGCCTTGAACGCCTAAAGAGGCTAAATCGAAGCCTTGAACGCCAAAAATGTTGCCAAATATCTCCTCGTTTACAAACATGTCGTTCCCACCTAGCCTATATGTGAACGTCTCGTCGTTCTGGATTACTAAAGTAGTGAAAAATTTGAGCATAGCTCGCTAAATCCGGGGAGGAGCATTTGGGTGAAGTACCCACAACCGAGGCCATCGACATAGCGAGAAAGGTCGGTGTGGTGTTCCGAGCCATTCGAGGCCTCCTCCTCAATTCCGTTGACGTTCAAAATCTGATGGGTCGCAAACCCCCATTTTTGAATATTTTTAAAAGTGTCCCCTTACTTTTTGTCGTAAATTGGGAACGGTGCTCCATATTTCCCCAAAATATCCTTGCATTTTCCCGCTCGAGACATTGTCAATCAATTAAAAATTGAACGGGAATGAAAAACCTTGAAAAATAAACTTTTTGCTCCTTTGGGAAATTTTGTCGAACACTTGGCGTGCGTGTTCAACCCTCTAAAAACTTAAGCACTTCTTGCACCAAAAACTTCCCAACACAACCAAACAACAATTATATGATCCCCAGATAGGTATAAGAGAAGTACCTCAATGATTGTAGCCCGAACTTGCTTATTTTCGGAGAATTTCCCCAAAACCCTACTTATCCCGTGTTAGAGAATTGCTTGAACAAAAACTGGGAGGTGGAATTCCTGGGAATTTTGGTTATGGTGGTTAATTTTGTGAGTGTTTGCAAGAATTTTGAAGAAAAGAAAATATTTGAGGATGGAAGGAGAAAATTGAAGTTGGGGAATGAAAAGTGAAGAAAAGGGCGGTTAGGACGGTTTTTTAAGCTATTTTCTAGGCCATTCCCGCGGGTCACACGCAAACGGGTCGGGTCGGCGGGCCAAAATCCAGTTTTTAAATGCTTCTGGGCCGGGTACAGGATTCGCGTCGATGCTTCGTCGATCGACAAAAGCCAAATCGACGCTATAAAGAGCGGTTTCTTGGCAGGTGCGTCGACGCCGCGAGCAATCTCAGCGTCGACGCGGGCGGAATTCTGGGGTCATTTTTTTTCTTCGCTTGTTTATCAATACTTCTCGTTCGAGTCCTTCCATCTGTTCTAAACAAATAAAAACCAAAATAAAATATGAAATCAACTGAAAATAAAATACAAAAGGATACAAAAATGCTCGGGTTACCTCCCGAGAAGCGCAAATTTTAACGTCGCTTGCTAGATGCTATCTCGTTCGTTTAATTCCAACCGTATGGTGGGTCTCCTAACTCCACTAACTCGTGATCGCGATTCTTCTTTCTTCCATCATGATAAGGCTTCAGTCTATGCTTGTGAATTTTGAAAGGATAATTTTTCGACCTCATCATATAACGTGGCTACTCCATATTTGTCTAATTCTTTTATTAAGAACGGTCCGCTCCATGCAACTCCGAAATTAGCTGGGTCATACTTACGCTCGTGATTATACATTACTAATTTCCCTACCTCATACTGCGAGTTTTTAATTTCCCTTGAGCGAACCTTCTTCGATTTCTTCTTTTTCGTTATCCAAGTGCTGTTGAATGCCTCGCCCTTGTTCTTTGTACGTGAAAACTTTTTGATTGGGTCGAGGGAATCATACATTGAATGAATTATTTGTGGCCTTGACTCCACTTTTCGCACGAATTTAGGTATCTATCTCTCCATGTCTAGCTCATCTTGAAACTCTTCGATAATATCATTTATGTCAATACCTAGCAATTCGATCAGATCTTCACCACTCAAATGCTTCTCGTCGTCAAACTCATCAAGCTCCTCACCGAAGTCATCTTCTTGAGTATCCTCCTCCTTCCTCCAAGATCCAGCGTCATCCCCGTCGCTTAATTTGTCTACAACCATGACTCCCATAAGCTCGTGAATGCATGATGTAACATGATCAACGAACGAACATTCATCTAGCATAGCAGGGGTAGGAGTATTTTAAATATCCTTAAGAGAAAATGTCACTTCCTCGCCCAAAACGGTCATGGTCATCCTTCCTTTGTGAACATCAATTAGTGTGTGGGAGGTAGACATAAAAGGGTGCCCCAATAAAATTGTATGCTCAGTGCTCTCAGCCAGTACTTCGCCCACATCCATAACTACAAAATCAACCGGAAATACGAGTTCTCCAACTTGTACTAAAACATCTTCAACTATCCCCAAGGGTAGTCGGATTGAGCGATCGGCCAATTGTAGTCGCATGGTTGTCGGCTTAAGTGGTCCAATATCAAATTCTTGATAAAGCGAATATGGCAGTAGATTCACTCTTGCTCCAAGATTTAACATTCCTATTGCCTTTTTTCCATTAGCCAATGAAATAGTGATGCAGAAACTTCCAGGATCGCGTCTCTTGGGTGGCAATGGCTTCTTAAAAGCCGCTCTAACTTCCTTTGGCACTGTTACAAATTGGTTTGACGCCAAGCGTCTCTCCCTCGTGGCAATTTCTTTGAAAAATTTCACATAGGCGGGCATTATTTTGATTACCTCCAAAAGTGGCAAGTTGATATTGACGTTCTTCAATAAATTATAAAGCTCCATGAACCTTTTGTTTTCTTTCGATGGACATAAACGTCTTGGAAAGGGAATGTCATCTTTGATCAGCGTTGTTGATTGCTTCGGCAGTGGTGGCTTAGGAACATCGTTTTCGCCAATGGCGTTATTTGAATCGTCCCTTGAATGGATCCAGGAATATATCGATTAGAAGATTTATGCAGCTGATCTACAGGTTTAGAATCATCGCCCTTGCTAGGAGTTGGTGCCTTTTTCTCGACCTTGTCCTCGACTTCATCGTCTCGGTCAACTATTCCGTTCTTGATCCTTTTTCCACTGCGAAGGACATGAACTGCTGACGCCTGTTCAGATTGGCTTGGGAGTTTACCCTTCTCGTCCGAGAGTTTGTCCAGGTGAGTCGATAATTGTCCTATTACTGTTTCAAGTTTCCTCTGCCCAGCTGTATTCTCAAGGATAGCCTTCTTCATGTCAGTGATTTTGTTTCTAACGTCAGCGAGTCCATCTCGATTTTTAAGAGTCTCGACCACTTGATTCTGCTGCCAAACCAATAACTGATCCGTTGACTGAACTGTTGTAGGCACCTACCCTTGCGTATGAAAATTATTTTGTGGAGGTGGCAATGGTGCTTGAGCATGTTGTGGTGGTGGATATTGCGGATTGGGTGGCATATAATTTGGACTTCCTGGGCCCCACTTGAAAAGAGGATTATCACGTTGCGGAGTGTACTTCTTTTGATTCGTATAATTCTGAATTGCATTAACGTCTTCTTGTTGCTCAATATCGTTGGGACACATGTCAGCTAGGTGCTGGGAAGACCCGCATTGGTTACATGTTGTGTCCATCTTCTGTGCAGCAGCCTTGCTAGCCCGCTTGGCCTTCCAAGCAGCTAATTTCTCGTCAAATATCTCCTCACATTTCGCCTTGACTAACTTGCCGTCATCTAAATCAGGATCGGGAATGGAAATCTCATGAACCTTCATTTTACGAGGCCGAGAGTTGGTTTGTGTAGATTTCTCACTTTGCTTTTCCAATACTCGTCTCGCCTCGGTGGCTGTTAAGTCTCTGAAGTCTCCTCCTATCATTATCTCTACTTCTCGTTTCCCATGGTCCAATAAACCATCGACGGAAAATTGGTTAGTCATCTCCGGAGAATAGTTGTGATGGGGGCAAGCCTGCAGAAATGTCTTGTAATGTTCCCAAGTTTCATGAAATAGCTCTCCCTCCAACTGTTCAAAGGTGGCAATTTGCCTCTGAAGATGCCCTGTTGTTTGTGCTGAATAGTATTGATTTAAAAACTTCTGGCTGATCATATCCCAGTCAATCAATGAACCCGGCTCTAGGGACAGTAGCCATGACTTTGCTTTGTCTTTCATGCTATAGGGGAAACAAATCATTTTCACCTCTTCTTGATTAAGGCCGTTAACTACAAATCTTCCAACCTCATCAACGAAATAGCTCAAAAATGCCAAAGGGTCTTCATGGTCACCTCCGTGAAAAATCGGGAGTAAATTAAGTTGATATGGTTCGATCTCCACTTCCCTTGCGGTTGGTCCGAGAACAATAGTGGACCTAAAAGGTACAACCTTCGGACGCGCCAAATCGCGCTGTCTAGGTGCTCGATCTCCCCTTGGTTCTCTAACTTGGTACTGAGCTTTTTCGTAGCGGTTGTCATATGAATTTCTTTCGTAATCGTTGTCGCGCTCGTATCGCCTTTCAAAATTGTCTTGTTCGTAGCCATGGTTTTAATGTGCCAACCAATCATTCACGTGCCTATGATTGTTAGCATGTTCGTTATGCTGAAAAAAATCTTCATTTCTGAATGGCATGTTCTCGATGTTTCGTTGACGATTGAGATCGTCGTTCCTTTCTCGTTTTGCCTCATATATGCCATGTTGGGTTGGTGATTGACTACGTTGTGCTGTTGGTTAACTCCTTAATTTCGTCTCATGTTTTCCATGTTTTGCTGATAATTAGCCCAGTAGGCTTGGGGTTGTGGTTGTCCTTGAAAAACGATTGGTTCACTACCATACCCATTTCTAATGGGACGTGGTGGTGATCGTGGTGGGGAATCGCCGTTCCAAATTGAATGTGCTCCCAACATTGTGTCGGGAACTTGGTCGCAAATAAAATTAGTCGCTGCTGAAGAATCATTCTCGGACATAAAAATGGGTCTTGGTCTCGGTGGATTTGAACGGTGGATGTTGTCAATGAATGGTGCAAGATCGCGTTGAAGGGATCGCCTTCCTTGCATAAACTCAACAACACATCAACGTACCAAATGGCAAAGACCAAGTGCAAAAATAAAAATAAAAAGAAAATAAAATGTAAAACATCTTATATTGCTACTCGTTGCGTCCCCGGCAACGGCGCCAAAATTTTGATCCAAACTTTTGTGCACCCCTTTTAAGATATTTAATTAAAAACACGTAAGTTTGCTCGCAAGAGTACGAGGAACTTGTAGGGTGGTGAGTTTGACTCAAGTTGAATCACTCGAGGAAGCAACTGTTCGGTCTTTAGATGTTTTTCTCAATTTACGAACTAGAATAAAATACATGTACATTTGGGGTTTTAAAAGATCTTGAATTGATCATTATAAACTAAGGTAATAATTAAACTAAGGGTAATTAACTAATTATTCTAAAATATATTATCAACTACGAGCAATAATTAAACTATTCAAACATAAGAACTAAGAAGTAAGCAGCGAATCTAAGAACATGAATTTAATTAACTATCACGACACAATTATATCATAAGAATCTAAAAATGAATAACTAAGCAAAAATCGAATCGTATAAATAAACTAAATTAACCCAATATCCAAGCATGAAACGATTAAACTAACTAAACTAGTTCTAGAATTAACTAAGAGTTTAACTATGAAATTAACTATGAAATTAACTATGAAATTAACTAAGAGTTTAGAGTACTTATTTCAACTAGTGAAAGCAATGAAAATCTCCAGCTATTCCAGAGTTGAACGTTGATCTTAGGCGAAGATTGAATCCCRAACGTGAAATCGAAGCCTCGGACTCGTTGTTCTTCGATCCTCCATCTTGGTCTTCCAATCTTGTTATAATATGTGGAATTACTTTTATCCTAAGCCCAAAAACCCTAGGATGCCGTGTCTCTTTTTTTTAAAAATTCGAAATATGAAGGGTATTTATAGATATAGCATGTCTTTACGCACAAGAAACCCTAAAAATGCATTTCTGGGCAGCCACGTTGACGTCGCATCGATCGACGCGTGCTGGTTCTCGGTGTCGATGCTACCTGAGTGCTCACATCGACTGGGCGGTGGCGTCGACTGATGCGGACATGCATCGACGCAACAGAGACTTACGTCGACTTGGCATCGACTGACGCACTCTTGGATCGACGCTTCAGAGAGTTGCGTCGGCTCGGCATCGACTGAGCGTCGATATCGCGTTCAGGTACTCGCGTCAACATAGCGTCGACGCTTACGTCGATCGACGCTTACGTCGATCGACGCTACTGAGGCTCTATCTCATTTTCTCGATTTTTCTGCTACTCGTTCACCGGAAAGCTCGTTCTCCAGTTTTAAACATCATACTCATCTATTTACATGCTGAACTCTTCCGGTTACTTAGCTGTAAGGTGAAAAACAATGAGTAATCACCTATTCTCATCAATTATGATAAAAATACGATAAAAAAAGCTGGGAACATAAAAATACGGAATTAAGCTTAAATCATCCAACTTATACCAAAAACAAAAAAAAAAACGTACTAAAAAGCTAATAAAAATGAGGACAAATCTACGCTAATCATTGGACACTCGTGCATTGGGTTATATGGATATTTACAGTTGAAACAAAGTCCCTTCATATGCATCTCTAATATTCCTGTTGTGAATATTATTTGGAACCTTTGTGTGCAGTTGATGTACCAGAGATGCATTGAAAAAGGGCAGACAACCATGTCGTGGATATATTTTTTGAGCTTTTCCCCTTGTCTGATGTTTTGGAGTGGGTTGGATCAAAAGTGGGCTAGAAGAATGCAATAGAAAAGGTCTACGATGAATCATAGGTTTTAAAACTAATAAGCCTATTGTTGTAAATTAGATTTATTCTAATTAAATGGTGCAGCAAAAATTCGTAGTAACGAATTGTATAGGCTTAATCTACGTGTCGTGTAGATAATCATAGCTTTTTGAATTTCTCAAATCCATTTATTGGTGAGTGAGAAATGGTGCTTGGAAGTTGAACGGTTGCTTAAATGCTTTATCGGTTATCCCACATTGAATATTAATCAATGTTGAAGGGAGTTTAAAAATGATTACATTTCATTAGTGGACATCAAGTGGGCCAGAGGGTGTTGTGGGCTTTGTGTGAACAAAGCTCACGCGGGCTCTTGGACTTGGGTTCGCCCGTCCGCCTTCGGCCAAGCCGATGGCGGAGCCAAGCGGATCCGGGCCCGGACCCGGACCTTGGTTCTGGGACGTGGGTCTTGGGTCTTGGGCAATTGGTCCGATTGAGGTGGTCCGTGTGGGGTCCATGTTCTGGTTCAACCCTGACTAACTTTTTAGCCACGTGTGGTTTTGGCCCCTGAATTATTTTTGTAACTCCTAACTGTTCAGGTCAAACGTCATGCTATTTAATTCATGCATGGACGTTACTTTGACCACTCTCCTGGCTGCGTTTGTATGTACACGCTGAACATGTCCAGGTTCATGCTCTCAGGTGTCAGGTACGTTTTGAATGTCTTAATAACCTTTAACTGGATGCTATTACCTCCTACTGGAACCCCTATATAAGGGTGAGGACTCTTTCTTTTTATCACACACGAGAATCACCTGAAAAACATACAGACACCTGAGCTCTCAAGCATCCAGCATACATATCTTTCTGCATTTTTCTTTTACGTAGCTCGGTCCATTTTCTTCGAGTTCGTCGGAGCTCTGGTTTCTAACGGTGCAGTTAAACCAGAGACGAAAGTTGTTTTACCTTTGGGGACAAATTGTCTAAACCGAAGAGCACTACCGGGGCAATTTCATCTTGCGGGAAGAGATTTTCTCGACTCGACTTGATTAATATTTCTGTTTTATTTTTCCAGTTTGTGATTTACTTTTATTCCCTGTTTGTGCTCTAAGTTGTTTATCCAACAATCGCAAGACGAAATTTTTAATAATTATTGTAATTTGTAATATCCCTAACTGGAAAAGAATGTCGACCTCCAGCACTCCGATCAATTCGACCGCTCCTGCCGTTACCTCTACCATCTCGACGACCACTGTCCTTGCAGTCACGAACACCACGACGATTGGAGCCTCTACGCCAAACATGACCATGAGTCATGCTGACTTCCTCTTCAACCAAGGGACCATCGACACCCTCCTGGAAACACTTTCAAGGCGTTTCACTTCGACCAACCCGAACTCAGCCATTGCTGGATTGTTCCCTTACGGGACGGGGACTTCGGTCCAAACTGTGTCAGCTTCGGATGTGATCCATCCTTCTGGGATGACGGGAACTACGGTTCCAAGTATGTTTTCAGCCACTGCTTCGGCCGCTGGATCAGTCCCTTATGGGATGGGGACTTCGGTCCAAAATGTGTCATCTTCGACTGTGATGACGGGAACCTCGGTTCCAAGCATGTTCGCAACGGCTCCGCCGACGTACTCTTCCGTTACCCATTCAACGGGTATGATGAGAACCTTTGTTTCAACTATGACCACTCCAGTGCACTCCTCACGGATCATGCCCGCCGCGGAGAAGCCTCCAAAATTCACTGGTGAAGGCTTCAAGAGGTGGCAATAAAAGATGTTGTTCTACCTTATGATGCTTGGCTGAGCAAACTTCGAGAAGGAAGACGAACCACCCACTCCGGACGAGTCCGAGACCAACTTCAATGTTCGTGCCACCTACGATAACTGGCACAACGGTGTCTATCTGTGCAAAGGCTTTCTCTTAAGTAGCCTAGAAGATAGCCTGAGTAACGTGTACTCGGACGTAAAGACCTCCAAGAAGATCTGGGAGGCACTTGAGAAGAAATACAGTTCCGACGACGCTGGAACTAGGAAATTTGTAGTCACGAACTTCATGGACTACAAGATGGTTGATTCTAGCCCGGTTATGGAACAAGTTCAAAAGTTCCAAATGCTGGTGAATGACGTCCACGCCGAGGGGATGGTTCTTCCGGATGCTTTCACGGCTGCTGCCATGATTGATAAGCTTCCACCGAACTGGAAAGACTTCAAGACGTACCTCAAGCACAAACAAAAGGCGATGTCTCTTGAAGATGTTATCCGGAAGGTACGAATTGAGTCCGAAGTTTGAGTTCAGTACCAGAATTCGAAAAGTTCGGTTGAACCACGGGTGAACCTACTTGAACGAGGAGACAGCTCGAAGAAGAGGCCGCATCCTGGCAACGCAAAGAAGAAAGCTCCTTCTTCTCAGAAGCTCAGCGGCTGCTGCTTCAATTGTGGCAGACTTGGACACAGGTCTAAGGACTGTCACAAGCCAAAGAAAAAGAATTCCAAGCCGAGTGCTCACTTAGCCGAGAGAGAGCTAACTAGTGATGACCTCATTGCGGTTATCACTGAGGAAGCTAACATGGTCGAGAACCGTGGTCAATGGTTCATCGTCTGCATTTGCCCATGTGTGTGCAGACCGGATCTTGTTCTCCAAATACTATCCTTGTGAGGGAAGGAAGTTGAAACATGGGAAACCAAGCGTCTTCGCAAGTTGCAGGTGTTAGCTCAGTTATCCTCAAAATGACTTCTGGAAAGGAGATCACTCTGAATGAGGTGCTGCACGTTCTGGACATCCGGAAGAATTTAGTATCTGGTTCAATACTAGTTAGTAGTGGTTTCAAACTTGTATGTGAGGCTAATAAGTTTGTTTTGTCAAAGTTTGGAACACCTCTGGGAAAGGGTTACCTTACAAATGGATTGTTCAAACTCAGTGTAATGGCTATACGCCCAAAACCTATCATTAATAAAATTACTTTTGATTCCTCTTACTTGACTGAGTGCTCCAGTTTATGGCATTGTAGATTAGGCCACGTTAATTGAATCGAACTTTTTTGCTTTAAAATAAAAAGCTCGTCCGCAAGAGAACGGAGCTATTGTAGGCGATAAGTTGACTCGAGTCGAATCACAAGGAAGACTAATCAGAAACTATTTCGGTGTTCGATTTTATGCACATAGAAACTAAAATAAAAACTAAACTAAAATAAACTAAACACACGATCAAATAAAGTTTGAGGTTTTCTAACATCTATGAGCAATAAAATTAAAAGCTTTTAAAAACGATTAATAAAAGCGAGGGTCTAGTGCGCCGGAATCATCTCCACGATCGGGGTAGTCAATCCCGATGGTTTTAAATGACCCAAAGCACACTAGACCGATAAATTTAGCCAACAAACATCATCATGATCAAAAACATAACCGCTATTAAAGCATGAACATGAAGACTTCAATACAAGCATGAAATATAAACATAAATTAACAACTAGAAAACATGTAAAAGGATTATACTAAATTACGCTATTAAATTTCAACATCAAAGTACAACGAAATCCAAAGCTATACTATCATAACAAATAAGCCAAGTTCAGAAAACTTATTATCTAAGAAAGCAGCAGCCATCGAATGATCTTCAGAGATGAGAATCGGCCTTAAACGACGGACGACATAGAAATGACGAAACTACAAACTATCTAACTCTAATTTTACGTGAATTGAAATGGTAGCATGAACAGAAGGTCTTTTGTATTATTCTGACCTTTCCCCCTCATCCCAGCACTCTCAAAACAAAGAAACTACCGGCTTTTTATAGAATTTTGAAAATAACCGCTCAAACTGCCGGAGCGTCGATGATGCATGGATCGACGCGAGCCAGGCTGCACGCGTTGACCAGGAAGTGCGTCGATCAACGGAGCTAGGATTGACGCAACAGAACATTTGCATCAACGGTGCGTCGACGGTGCGTCGGTCGATGCGAGCCAGGTTGCACGCGTCGACCAGGCAGTGCGTCGATCGACAGAGCTAGGATCCACGCAACAGAACATTTGCGTCGATGGTGCATCGACAGTGCGGCAGTCGACGCGAGCCAGGCTGCGGCAGCTAGTGTCAGCATGACTCGGACACTGGGTAACCCAGTGTCAGACTGGTACCCAGTGTCAGCACAGCACATTGCTTATCCAATCTTCGTCTTCTCTAGCTATAACACCAAAATAAAACAAAATTAGATTATTTCATATAAAATAAAGTAAAAACACATTAAACACCAAATGAGACGAAAAACATCAAAAGGAAAAAATGATAAAAGGATAAACCTAAACACGTAAAAGCACACAACACACGATGCAAAAATACACGAAAATCACATACAAATATGTACAAATTCCACTTAAAGGAAGGGACGAGACTCCCTATGAGTTGTGGAAAGGAAGGAAACCTTCTTACAAATACCTCAAAGTGTGGGGGTGTTTAGCGAAGGTAGAAGTCCCTCTACCAAAGCAGCTGACAATCGGACCCAAAATGATTGATTGTATTTTTATTGGTTATGCACTGAATATTAGCGCCTATTGATTTATAATTCATAGGTCAGATGTTCCGGACATGAATGTCGGAACTACCATTGAGTCAAGGAATGCGATATTCTTTGAAGATATCTATCCTTGTAAGGATAAAGATGCTTCCAGTTCAAACACTGGAAATGCTGAAGGAACTACAAGTCAAGAACTTGTGGGGGATGAACCTAAGTCTCGTAAATGAACTGGTTCAGAACTTGAAGTTCTAACTCCTAGACGGAGCACTCGAGCTAAAGTTGCTAAGGATTTTGGTCCTGACTATGTGGTTTTTCTCTTGGATGAAGAACCAAATTCACTGAAAGAAGCTTTCTCACGAACTGATAGTTCATTTTGGAAGGAAGCTGTACAAAGCGAGATCGATTCGATCATGCAGAACCATACGTGGATTCTAACTGATTTACCAGAAGGGTGTAAACTTTTAGGGAATAAAGGGATTCTGAAACGAAATTTCAGAGCTGATGGACAATCGATAAATATAAAGCTCGTTGGTTATGAAAGGATTTCTTCAGAAGGAGGGATATGATCTCTTTGATACATACTCTACTGTGACGAGAATTACCTCTATCCAGGTGCTTCTAGTGATTGCTGCTTTGCACAATCTTGAGATTCACCAAATGGATGTAAAAACAGCTTTTCTAAATGGCGATTTAGAAGAGGAAATATATATGGAACAACCTGAAGGTTTTGTAAAACCTGGATAAGAAAGAAAGGTGTGCAAACTGGTTAAGTCTTTATATGGCTTGAAACAAGAACCTTTACAATGTCACTGAAATTTGACGAAGTGATGATGTCAAATGGCTTCAAGATAAATGAGTGCGACAAGTGTGTATACATTAAGAATACTAATGACAGATTTGTTATAGTATGTCTTTATGTAGATGATATGTTAATCATGGGTAGCAACCTACAAGTGATTAACGAGATGAAACTCATGCTAAAAAGGAATTTTGTCATGAAGGATCTGGGAGTTGCTGACACTATTCTTGGCATAAGAATCGTAAGAACTCCAGATGGAATTGTCTTGTCACAATCTCATTACATTGAGAAAGTGATCAAGGAATTCAATGCTTTCGATAGTCTTCCAGAAAAGACACCAATGGAACTCGATGTTCACTTAAGTAAGAACAGAGGTGACCCTGTTGATTAGAAGGACTATGCTAGGATCATTAGATGTTTGATGTACATCTCCAATTGTAAAAGACCATATCTAGCTTGCTCGGTAAACAAACTGAGTCGTTATACAAGCAATCCAAGTAGAGAAAACTGGAAAGCGCTTGTGAGAGTTTTGAGATACTTAAAGTATACTCTGAACTTTGGGCTACATTTTTGTAGGTACCCTAGGGTACTTGAAGGTTACTGTGATGCAAACTGAATATCCGACACAAAGGACTCACTCTCAATAAGTGGATATGTGTTTGTAATAGGGGGAGGAGTTGTTTCTTGGAGATCCACTAAACAGACATGTATAGTCCGATCCACCATGGAATCCGAGTTTATCGCTTTGGAAAAAGCAGGTGAAGAAGTAGAATGGCTTCGTAACCTTTTGGAAACCATGTTGGGAGAAACCCGTGCTGCCGGTTATGCTTCACTGCGATAGTCAAGCTGCTATTAGAAGGGCAAGAAGTGGTTTGTATAATGGTAAGTCTCGACATATTCGTCGGAGACATAATACCGTAAGACATCTTTTATCGTGTGGGATTATCTCAGTTGACTACGTAAGGTCGGTAGATAATCTAGCGGATCCATTCACTAAGAACATAGCTCGAGATCAGATGTACAAGTTGCTTGAAGGAATGGGAGTGAAATCCACATCTTAAAGATGATTGTAGTGGAAACCCAACCATGATGAGTGGAGATCCCACAAACTTGGTTCAATGGGACAACTAAACTATAAAAGTCTGGGTAAGTAAAACTCTACGACCCTATTCCTTAATAGTAAAAGTAGAGTTTATAATTTGTCACGTGGTGAGGATAAATCTCTGATTTTTAATGATTCTTGTGCAGGTCTTTGACTTGAGTATGACAGAATGCTGGTTTTAAGAATCACCTATGTAAGCGATAAGTGAGGGCCGCTTCTATTGTATGCTTATGAATCCAAAGAAGTTGTCCATGGCAAGAAACGGACACAAACGTGAGAACGGAAGAACTTTGAGACCTTAGTGGGTTGGTACTATTGTCTAGTATATACAAAGGGGAATAGTTCAAGAATTATGTTCACTAATCCGCCAGTATGCTCGGTAGTATTAACTAAGGAGGGTTCAAAGCCACAAGCCACCTATCCCTATTCTCTATTGTCTCTTAAGGATTGAGCTATGTATTTGCATTCATGTTTTTCATTTTCTTGGAGTTTCTCACTCATGTGGGGGATTGTTGTAAATTAGATTTATTCTAATTAAATGGTGCAGCAAAAATTCATTGTAACAAATTGTATAGGCTTAATCCACGTGTCGTGTAGATAATCATAGCTTTTTGAATTTCTCAAATCCATTTATTGGTGAGTGAGAAATGATGTTTGGAAGTTGAACGGTTGCTTAAATGCTTTATCGGTTATCCCACATTGAATATTGGTCAATGTGGAAGGGAGTTTAAAAATGATTACATTTCATTAGTGGACATCAAGTGGGCTAGAGGGTGTTGTGGGCTTTGTGTGAACAAAGCTCACGCGGGCTCTTGGACTTGGGTTCGCCCGTCCGCCTTCGGCGGAGCCGAGCTTGACCTCGACCTCGACCCCGAGCCCGGTCCTGGACTCGGACCCGGACCCGGACCTTGGACCATGGACCTTGGTCCTGGGTCCTGGGCTCTGGGACTTGGGACTTGGGTCTTGGGCAATTGGTCCGATTGAGGTGGTCCGTGTGGGGTCCTAGTTCCGGTTCAACCCTGGATAACTTTTTAGCCACGTGTGGTTTTGGCCCCTAAATTATTTTTGTAACTCCTGACCATTCAAGTCAAATGTCATGCTATTTAATTCATGCATGGACGTTACTTTGACCACTCTCCTGGCTTCGTTTGTATGTACACGCTGAACCTGTCCAGATTCATGCTGTCAGGTGCCAGTTACGTTTTAAATGTCTTAATGACCTTTAACTGGCTGCTGTTACCTCCTGCTGGAACCCCTATAAAAGGGTGAGGACTCTTTCTTTTTTCCACACACGACAATCACCTGAAAAACATACAGATACCTGAGCTCTCAAGCATTTAGCATACATATCTTTCTGCATTTTCCTTTTACGTAGTTCGGTCCATTGTTTTCGAGTTCGCCGGAGCTCTGGTTTCTGGACGAAAGTCGTTTTACCTTTGGGGACGAATTGCCTAAACCAAAGAGCACTACCGGGGCAATTTCATCTTGCGGGAAGAGATTTTCTCGACTCGACTTGATTAATATATCTATTTTATTTTTCCAGTTTTTGATTTTCTTTTATTCCCTGTTTGTGCTCTAAGTTGTTTATCCAACACCTATGAACCCAACCTAATTGTCCATCTTGTATATGTCTCTCTTATCCTATTGAGAAATAAGTGAGTTGGATATTGAGGGCTAAGTCCGAAATCTGCGCACTTGGTGAACAAACGCTAGTTGCTCTATCGAGGGTGCAGAGACATTGCGGCCAAATTGCTCCAATAGTTCCGCTTTCAACTGTTACCAGGTTAGTGTAGGTGTTTGTTTTAGTAACCAACGAAGCCATTGGAGAGTAGCGTCCTCCATACTCATAAAAGTTGCAGCCACCTTAAAATCGTCACCGGTGTGTTGGATAGCAAATATTTATTTTGCGCGAGCCAACCAACCAATCATGTCAGCACCATTAAATTCGGGGATTTCAATCTACTCTAAATTTAAATGGGTGTCCTCCGGAAAGAGATGTTATTTAGTGACATTAGGTTTTTCTCCAGGGGAGTCGACATTGGACCAAGGTTTAGCGGAAGAGCTGGATTTCATGTATCCTTTGCTATGTTGCGATAATATCCCTCACATTGGTGAATCTGCGGTCCATCTCGGCACGAATTTCTTCCTTGATATTCTCCAATGCTTCAACTTTAGCATCCAGTTGTGTCATCACGCTGGCAGATCAGACCAATTGATAAGAGTAAAGAGATAGGAGATGAAAGAAAAGATTCATATATATATATATATATATATATATATATATATACAATATTTGTGTGTGTGTGTGTAATCAAGGATTACAATTCTATGAATCATCCATCAAGTATTAGATCCTATCCCTCACTTTTGTGATGGAATCCTTGATTATGTGTGATATTTGTGTGATATTCTCCAATATTTTTTTTTAATTTTTGACAGGGGACACGGCGGGAAATGGCGGAACATATGAGGACACGGCCCGGACACGCCCCTGACATATTTTTTCAATATTTAATTTAATATCATTTTTCATTTGACTTAGGGTTTTATAAATTATCGTGAATGAGTTTGTAATTATTTTAGATGATTAATTGGAAATAAATATATTAATAATTATTTATATTATAAATGTGTCCGAGCCGTGTCGTGTCCTATATTTTTAAAAATAATCATGTTCTTATGTTCGTGAAGTGTCATTTCCCGAGTCCGTGTCTGTGCCAGTGCAACTTAGGTAGCTAACAATATCCTTATTACAATTCGTATGTCTTTCCTCGAGGAGGTCTTTATTTACAAAAACTCAAATGTGACGGACACATGGGTCTTCTATTATGTGATGGAACTCAAACCCATCCCAAACCATGATCCAACCAAGCAAATTGGATCCTATATAAAAGAGAAAAAGAAGCAAACTCATTCCCCGACCCTTTCTTTCCCCACTTTCCAGACCTTCTACTCTCACACTCTCTGCTCCAATCATCGCCTTCCGCCTCTGCGCCACCACTGATAACATGATTCTGCTCATGGATCAACTCTCCGACCGCTTTAGATGCGTTCACCAAGAGAATCTCAGTGGGTAATATTTGTTCCAACTTCACGAGCACAAGTAGTAGTAATAGGAGTTTGAAAGCTAGTGCGGAGGAGAAATGGTCGAGGCATCATGAGACCTAACCAATGATAAAGATGCTCTGTCGCTTTCCCATGATATACCCTAATTCTTTGCCAGTACCACCGGATTTATCGACGATCTATTGGGCAGCACCACCTTTAATACCACTTCTACAACCACCTTTTACGCCATCGGCCTCGGTGATGCTGATACTCTCTTCTCTGATGTCATCTGCTTTTCTTCTCAAGTCAGGAAGTCAATATAATTAAAAATAATTTATTATAGATTGTGATAATAGTTCCATTTTAGCTTCTTATTTACATGTGTTTTAGAGTATTGTTTGTGTTTATGAAATTGAGGTGTTGATATTCTTGTTGCTTCCAAATGATTTGAAGTTTATTTGATTTAAATTTGTATCACTTAGATCCTGTGATAGTTTTAAGTTCTTATGTCTCTAAAATAGAGTGGTTCTTATTCGATTCGATTTTGTATCCCTTAGAATATTGTGATAGCTTAGTTTCTTATTTGATTTGATTTTTTTATTGTGGTCTCAAAGATATTAGGAGATATACAAATTATTTGATAAAACGTGGTGTTCACCTTTCTGTGTTTTTCAAAGAACAGATAGGTGGTGATTCTAATAGAATCTCATATTGGTAAATATGTATTCTTTTTCTGTTAATACATCATATTTCTTTTATTAATAACAATCATGTTTTTTTAAATTTTTTGAATTGTTCTATAGTAGCATATTTGATAGCTATGAAGACAATCCCATCATTGGTCATCGGTTGTACTGAGAGATTAGCAAAATTGAGGTGAATAGGGTAAAATGGACATATGTTGTGCTGATTCCTCATCCGTCTTATGAATGGGAAGCAGTTGCAACTAATTTTGATTAATTCATGAATGTTTGTGTGAGTCTTTGTTTTTGCCAATGCTTCATATTCGTTTTATTATTTTTTGATTAAATAAATGCTAGATCTTTTTTGTGTCTATTTTGTTTCCACAATAAGAAAAGAATATAAATACACCTAGTAAAAAAGCAGTCAGCCTTTTTTCTTGCATGAGAATTTATTTTCATGAAAAAATAAAGAAGAGGTTGTTGTCGGGAAAAACCGAAAAAAGACATGTTTCCTGAAATCGAGAAGGTTCACAAAAGTGGGTGTCAATTGTTTCTTATCCTGCATTTGCTTTTATTTCAGATTCTTATTTTTTCTTCTTCAGTATGTTACTTCTCCGACCAAGATATAGACTTAATATTTGCATGGTCTATGTTTTCCTCGTTGGTGTTTTCGGTACTATGTGTGCTTTTTTCTTTTAACTGAGAAAGAACAAATCTATATCTATATATATATTAAAGGAGAGGTCCGGAGAGAGAAAAAATGCCACGTAGGATTATTTTCTTATTTTAGTTTTGTAGAAAAAAAATACCATGTAGGATTATTTTCTTTTTTTAGTTTTGTAGGAATTTTCTTAACATAATTATGATAGATACCTTATTTAATTAATTATGATTTGGTTTCTTTTTTTAATCCACCTAGGATTAGTTTCCTCATTTAGTTATGTAGGAATTTTCTTAACATAATTATGATAGATACCTTATTTAATTAATTATGATTTGGTTTCTTTTTTTAATTAAAAAGCCACCTAGGATTAGTTTCCTCTTTTAGTTATGTAGGAATTTTCTTAACATAATTATAATATATACCTTATTTAATTAATTATGATTTGGTTTCTTTTTTTAATTAAAAAGCCACCTAGGATTAGTTTCCTCATTTAGTTATGTAGGAATTTTCTTAACATAATTATGATATATACCTTATTTAATTAATTATGACTTGGTTCCTTTTTTTAATTAAAAAGCCACCTAGGATTAGTTCCCTCTTTTAGTTATGTAGGAATTTTCTTAACATAATTATGATATATACCTTATTTAATTAATTATGATTTGGTTCTTTTTTTAATTAAAAAGCCACTTAGGACTCTTTTAATTATGTAGAAATCTTCTTAATATAATTAGGATAGATACTATAATTAATATTAAAAATAATAAGAAATAATATTATATATATAATCACTTATATGTTATTTTTAGCTTTCTTTTACGTTTTTTTGTTATTTTTTTCATTTCGAGTCGAACAATATCAAATCAAATTTGTCACTTTTTCTCATAAATAATTTGATCACTTTATTTAATTAAATTATACAAAAATGCCCAATATAATATAATTTGATATTATTTTTATTGGCTATCAACATGTTGTTTATAAAATATTATTACGATTCAACACTTTATTATTTGAATTGTTGTTTACGCGATTTCTGAGATAATAACAAAATACATTATTTTATGAGAT
>BMAC01001124.1:175219-188037 GCA_014905375.1 Phtheirospermum japonicum
TTGGGGGGCAACGTCAAAAATTATTGTACATCAGGGGGCAAAGTGGAACAAAAAATACTTTGGGGGGCAAAGTGAAAAAAACTGCATACATTAGGGGGCAAAAAAAAATATAGCCCCTTAAACTATAAAACACACTGTGTGAAAGTTATAAATGCCAATTGGTAGCTAGTTAATCATAAGAAGATGCATAAATACTCGATTTAATTACCACAGATTGAAACTTTAATTTCTTTACACAAACCTTATGTATAAAAAATCAATTTAATTACTACATGTTGAAAACTCTAATTTCTTTGCACATTGAAATTAACCTTAAAAATGAAATCGAGGTCTAATAATGGCTCAAAGAGATCGGTCACCAGAAAGAGAGTTATAGAGTATGTGTGGTGTCCGGGAAAGAGATGGGTGTAATCGATAAACCCTACAATTGAGTATAATCCAGGAAGATTATAGTAAAAATACTCTGTCATTTTATTTATAACCACCACAGGTTACCAGGCTGTACACAAGAGGAATATCTTGAGTAGCAACCACCGTAAGTGTGGAGAGAGGGTCAGAGATTTTTCTTTCGAGTCTGTCTCTCACACAATGAATGTAGAGGAGATAAAACTTGTTTTTTTTTTTTTTTTTTTTTTTTGTTAATTGAGTGTGCGATTTGGGTTTAGACTGATCTCATGATAAGACCCTCTCATACAAGTATATGAACTCTTGTTTCATAGCGTTATGGTTTGGTTATATATATATATAATATATATATATATATATATATATATATATATATATATAGAATATATATATATATAATATAATATATATATATGTATGTATGTATGTATGTATATATATGGTTGGGTTCCGGTGAGAATGGTTCCATAGGTGAGAAACGAGAATGAATCCTAGCCATTATATCTGATCTAATCTAATGGATCTAATTTAATCAAATGAATGAATAAAATTATTAGCATATTAATGAAAACAAACACCTTCGCCATTAACGAAAATGGCAGAAAAATAGTATGGGCGGTGGTTATCAAGGGGTTATGGTGGTAGATAATCTGAATAACGGCGGCGGATTGGTTGGAAAATCCGATCAGAACCATATTGCGGCGGTGCAGGCCAAGATTAAAGGAGGTGGAGATCAGGGCTTGAGGGAGGCCGCCATCGTCACCGCCACCATTGGGTCCCAAGGCGCCGCAATCGGCGTTTTCATGGGGACGCTCACAGGTGATGCTTCCTCTTTGGTTACTCCGCTGCCGAACGCCGCGCATCAACCCGGATGTCTTGGCGTCACTTAAACAAGCTCTGGTAAGTATAATTCTCCGTATTAAATTGATATCCAATTGAATTAATGTGTAATTTGATATTTTTCCAAGTGTTTGAAAATATGTACAAAATAAAGAATTTAAAGAAGATGAGGATCGAAAGGTTGGTATGCGATATGAAATCAAAAGTTTCTATTGGTAAAAAAAAAAGAAAGAAAAAGGAATTAGGATCACTGTTCTGAGTTTTCTTATACCTTCATTGTCCCTTTTTAGCAATAATCTTAAGTTAGCCTTTTCATATGGTATTTATATATCCATTGCACCAATTTAACTCAATATATTTACAACTATTCAAATAGAATGCACAAGATGATTAAGAAGACTATGATGCTGAATGCAAAATTTTATATTCCCCGTATTGATATTAAGTTTGATATTCTTTGTGCACATTTATGTTTCATTACATGCACTTTAATGCATTAAATTGTGCACAGTATATACATAAATAGTTTAAAAGTTCTGTGCGTGTTGTCGTCTAATGTCACTGTAGTTGTAGTTGATGAAAGTGTGATATAATTTGTGCACAAGTAAGTGGCAGTATGTGTACAGTAATATGATCACTTGTGCACGATCATACAATAGCTATGGTGTTTGCACATGCTATGACGTTACAAATAATTTCTCGGCCACGTTATCTGTGGTGTGTATTATTTTGTGAACTGATTCGATGGGAGGTTTCACAGGTGATGTTGAATGTTCTTCACAAAATTGTGGTTCCATTCGACAAACAATGGTTATGACCCTAACTTTACAAAATACATGAAATATAAATATAAAACTATTCGATAAAATGCACGAAACTTGTTGCTTTTAGTTTAATGTTGTTTGAGCTGATATAGGTGTTATGTGGTTTGTGTACATTTATGTTTATTATGTGCAAGGAAATACATTAACACGTGTTATGATTAAAAATTATGCGTGTGTTGTCGTCTGATTCAAGTGTGATGTGTTTGTGCACACGTAAGTGTCAGTTTGTGTACAATAATGTATTCGATTGTGCACGGTCGTGCAGTAGCAAATGGTGTTTGCACGTGTTATGATTAAACAATTATGCGCGTGTTGTCGTCTGATACAAGTGTGATGTGTTTGTGCACACGTAAGTTTCGGTTTGTGCACAATAATGTCTTCGATTGTTCACGGTCGTGCAGTAGCAAATGGTGTTTGCACGTGTTATGATGAAAAAATTATTCGTGTGTTGTCATCTGATGTGATTGTCGTCTAATAAAGTGTGATGTGTTTGTGCACAAGTAAGTCTCAGTTTGTACACATTAATATCTTCACTTGTGCACGGTCGTGCAGTAGCAAATGGTATTTTACACGTGTTATGATTAAAAATTCCGCGAGTGTTGTTGTCTGATGCAAGTGTGATGTGTTTGTGCACAATAAGTGTCAGTTTGTGCACATTAATGTGTTCGCTTCTGCACGGTCGTGCAGTAGCAAAAATGGTGTTTGCTCGTGTTATGATTAAAGATTTATGCGCGTATTGTCGCCTGATGTCGTTTTCATATGATGCAAGTGTGATGTGGTTTGTGCACAAGTAAGTGTCGGTATTTGCACATTAATGTGTTCGCTTGTGCACGGTCGTGTAGTAGCAAAATGGTGTTTGCACGTGTTATTAAGATTTAAATCATTTTTCTGTCGTGTTATCTGTTGCGTGTACTATTTTGTTCATTGATTCAATGCGAGATTTTGCAGGTGATGTTGAATGTTCTTCCCAATTGGGCAACAGAGAAAGCAATTGACAGATTTCAAGACCAACCCTTAATATTATTTTTGTATTTTTACTTTTCTTAATTTTGCAAACTAGTTTGTGCACAGGTAAAGTATAGTTTTGTGAACAACCATGCGATAAGATCTGCACAATAGTTTAATAAATTATGCACGGTAGCATTTTATAAATTCATATTTAAGTTGTTGGTCTATTGGGTTTTAAGTACTAAATGTGAGATTGAACTATGATCTGTCCGTGTTTCACAATTAAGAACTTTGGCCATTTCCTTTTTCTTTTCATCAATTATTTTGGTTTATTATTGATATACCATATACCTTAGTTTATTAAAGTATAATCTTGGAGATTGTAGGACAAATAGAAAATGAATCGACAAGATGGTTTTGTTTGACATATAATTATTTTATTGATTTTGAGTAATGGAGCACATGTGCTTTTGTACTTCTGCGATGGCCCGTTTATATGCACAAGTAAGTATCAATATGTGCACAATTATGCAATAAATTTTGTACACAAAATTTAAAATATATATATTATATCAATTAATTCAGCCAGCAAAGCAAAATTTAAAAAATATATATATCCATAATCATAATATAAGGTCAATATATATAATATATATATATATATATATATATATATATATATATAAAAGAATACATATACTGACCGATGGATCTTCCTTTTCGCCGATAAATATTTACATAAATTACATGCACACAACTTTTTATATCTTGAAATAAATTTATTTAAGAGGTCACTTTTTGTGACATTGTTTCTTCAATTGATATATCTCAAAATATATATACAAGGAAAAGAAAACCATACCAAAATTTGAATTTAAAATTTAAACTCCAAGACCAAATTAATTTTAGAATTTTATTTATTATTTGAGGTCAATTTAATAAATAAACTTTAATTGAACCTCAAAAATAAATCCCAGGATTTAGTAACATGCAAATAGGCCCAGAATTTAAAAAATCACGAAAGCTTAATAATTCTGAAGGTTTTGGGGTCCTTTATGCAATTTTTGAAAATTTTCTATCTAGCCTAACACCCCTTAACAATTTTCTGAAAGTTTTAGGGTCCTTTTTGCAATTTTTGAAAATTCTAATAATTACAGAAATGTCATTTGGCTTAAAACAGTTTCTGAAAAGTTTCTTGGGGTTAGAACGTAATTTCAGAAAGTTCATGGGTAGCCTCACGGTCTTCCAAGAAATTCAGGGCAATTATGTGATTTCACAAGTTTCAAAAATTATAATCAATCCCAAAACTATATCAAATTCACAAAATTTTACCCAGGCCCTAAATCGAATTGAGGGCTTGCGTTTCAAGCCTCGTCAGCCACCACCGTCGGCGTCAAACTTCGCCCCGCGAAGAGACGAAGCCGGTGGTAGCGGAGGCCCGCTGAAAAAGCTCCCTGAGCTGCCGGAATTTGGGCCCGAAATCCGAACGGCCAAACGGCCTCCACTCCTGTCGCCATCCACCGCAGCCACGCCACTGTCTGGAGGTTGTCACCGCTTGCCCAGCAGTCTGTCGCTCCAGCCACCGGCATCTCCAAGGTCGTGGCCCAACAACAAGGTCCGGCGGTGCAGCGGCTTCTCGCAGGTAAGTTTGCCCGATTCTATTTTCCATTTTCCAGTTTCTGGTTTTTTTTATCGGAAAAGTCAACTGCTGATTATGATTAAAATAATTGGTAAGGATTCATTCACATTTCTCACCTACGGATCCATTCTCACATGACCCTATACCTATACCTATATATATATATATATATATATATATACACACACACATCAGGGGTATTTATAATGAGAGGTTTGACCTCAATTGAGAGTATTGACTAGCCAAATCCTTTAATTTGGTTGTTTGGTAAATAAAGGTTAGAATTAATTTTTATGGTTCAAAATACTAATTTTGAAAAATCTCCATATAGGAGCTTTTTGAGAAGAGAGGTTCGGAAAGTGTGTTGAAATGATAATTTTATCCTCAAATTACAAAAAAAAAATTATTATTAATTTACATACAAAATCATTTACAACTAGTTTTTGATTAAATAATATTAATATTTATCCAAATTAGATTTAATATATTCAAGAATTAACGACTCGAAAAACTTTTATGCATAATAAATTTTGAATAATGACTATTTTTTGTAAATGTTATTTTAATTATTTAATATATTATAAAATCTATGTTCTAAACAAAAGAAATGTCAATAATAAATTGTGTTAATATACTTAGTCATTTTACACGATCAAACAACTATCAACTCTCAATTATTTACAAAACACTTCCATACAAACTGTTAATACAATCAGCTAGTCAAGCCAGCTAACGTAATAAATTATCAATTTAAAGTTAATGCAATCAACTATCCACTTGCTATGTGCTAATTGTCAAGCAGGACCATCAACTTTTTGTATCCTTAAGGGGCTCTGAATAGTAAGAATATTTATTTGTTGTGAGATTCAAAATCTCTTACTTTTTACTGTAGATATCAAATCATATTTTATATTATATTTGATGTCAATTTATGTCTTAAAAGATTATGGTATTGTATTATTATACTATATTTAGTCGTATTTAATTATTTAAATATAATGATGAGAGAGTGAGAGTGAGAGAGAGAAATGAGTGTGTGAATATGATAGTATAAGATAGGAGTTAGGTTTAAAATTTATTTGTTGAGTATTAAAATTTGAGTTATGAAACAAAACTCAAAATTGGGATGTAGAATCTCATTCGGATTTCTGAGTTTTGGATGAAACAAAGTCTAAAATATGAAAAGACCCAACTATAATGTGATTCGAATATTTTGTTGATTTGATAATTTGTGTTCTCGAGTTTAACTTTAACATAGAAATGACTTGAGTTTTTCTTTTTTTTTTTTAATTAATGGACAATAATCTTGTCAGGCCGAACTAACGAAATATTTCGTTAGGCCAAAATTTTATATCAATACATTATAGTACAAAAATCAATACCTTATAGTAAAAAACCAATACATCATAGTACAAAAACTAATAAATCATAGCACGGGTCAGAGATTTATGAAAAATAAATACCTTCAAGTACAAAAACTAATATATCATAGTACAAAAATCAATACATTATAGTGTCGGATAAAATGGCCTAACAAGTCATAACTTGTCAATCTGGCCTAATATACGTATTTGCCTTAATTGTTTTGTGATGCCCACACATCATGCTAAATTTATTTTTTTCCAAACTATACTACATTATTTTGTACGCGTAATTTGCAACACTTCTATAAAGTAATTAAGGAAATAACTACGGCATTGTGAACGCACCATCCCCCCAAGCCCATACATTTACATCTACTGATTTACCCCACTACTTGTTCCCTAAAATAATGTAATAATTATAATTTAATAAAAATTATATAATCAAGTCACCATAAAATCTCCTTATAATCAACAGTCTATTAGGAGTCGTCAAAATCTAAACCTTAAACCTAAAATACTAATCTCGTCAACCAACTCACCAATGTATCCAAGATCCGATAGAGATGATGTGACTAGAGATGTCAAGATGGGTCTGGCCCGTTGGGTCAGCCCGCACCGCCAATAACAAGGTAGGGGTATGGGTTTAGAACTTAATGGCCCGTTAAGAGGAGGGCTTACATGGGCTGGCCCACTCGGGCCACGGGCTTTGGCGGGGCGGGGCGAGGCGGGGGTGTGTTGGCCCGTTGCATGGAGAAAATGATAGTTTTGGGTGATGATTCAGTGACTCATAAATAATGTGTTTTTTTTTCTTTGCTATTTTGTTAGTAATTTATGATATTTTTGGCTTTATGAACTTGTTAGATTATTTTGTTATAGATTTTTTAGATGGAAACTAATTAGAATTTATTATGCAACTAATCATTATGGCTGTTGATTTATGGATTTAAATTTGGATGAGTAGATTAAATTTTATTTATTCTTTTTCTGTTTCTTTTATATTTTTTTGACATCTCTTAAAAAAAAGATTTTGGACTTTCATGTTTAGAGAGTATAAGAGATATTTTATTCAATTCTGCATTTGAATATGCAAAAAAAAAAAAAATGGATTAACGGGCTAGCCCGCCCAACCCGCGGCCCAAGATGGGGTGGATTAGGGTTGAGGTTTTCTCGGCCCGCCATCATGTTGGGTTGGTCCGCCCCGCCCCGCCAAATAGTGGATTATGACGAATTATTGTGGTTATTATGTACCCACGAAACCCATTTTGACAGCTCTAGATGTGACTGTATACACCGCACCAAGAGTATCAAATGCGCAAAGCACTTTCTAATTTCAAATTATTGTGGTTATTATGTACCCACGAATTAGCATACATAAGTATCAAATGGACATCAAATAGTAATATAGGTGGTAAATATTCAATTAAAATGTAATGAACATGCAATTAAAAAATAATGTACATCCAGCCTCCATAAAAAACTAATGTATATTTTATTAAAGATAATAAACACTCAATAATAAACAAATGAGCATTCGCTCAAAAAATAATGAATGTTTCTAAAAACAATGAAAATCTAGTTAGCATAATAATTCTAAGAAAGGTGGTCATGACCATCCAGTTAAGCCCCACCCACTATATAACACAGTATTTAATCGAAAGGTAAATTTGTTGTTAAATTAGATTTAATCAATTTAATGGTGAGCGAAAATTTGTCTTAACGAATTGTATAGGCTCGATTTACGTGTTGTGTACATAATTATAGTATTTTGAATTTCTCAAATCCAATTATTGGTGAGTGGGAAATAATGAATTGAAGTTGAACGGTTGCTTAAGTGCTTTATTGTTTATCCCACATTGAATGTTAATCAATATGGAATGAAGTTTAAAAATGATTTCATTTCATTAGTGGACATCAAGTGGGTCAGCGGGTGTTGTAAACTTTGTGTGAACAAAGCTCACGCGGGCTCTTGAACCTGGGTTCGCCCGTCCGCCTTCGGCGAAACCGAGCGGAGTCGAGCCCGGGCTTTGGGCCGAATTGACTGGTCCGTGGGGGTGTCTTGGTTCAACACTGGCTACCTTTTTAGTTTTGAACGTACACGCTCCTGAGAAGTCAATTGGGCTCATCATAGAACTCTTAGCATACAACACACATATCATTCTGCATTTTTTCTTTACGAAGTTCAGTCCAAACTCTTTAAGTTCGTCGGAGCTATGGTATATACGGTGCTGTAATACTAGAGACGAAGTCGTTTTAACTTTTGGGGATGAATTGTCAAAACCGAAGGGCACTACCGGGGCAATTTCGTCTTGCGGATAGAGTTTTACTCGACTCGACTTTTACTTATAGTTTTTGTTTTATTTTTTCAGTTTTAGTGATATATTTATAGTACATGTTTGTGCTTTTTGTATTTCAAACAATCGCAAGACGAAATTAGTTATTTGTAATTTTCTATTTTAATATCATTATTGGAAAGGATGTCTACCTCAACCACCGCGACCGACTCGTCACTTGAATCGATTAGTTCGACCGCTCCTGCCAATACCTCCACCATCCCAATGACGACAACTGTCCCTGTAGTCACGAACACCTCAACGGTTGGCGCGTCTATGCCAAACATGAAAATGAGTCATGCTGATTTCCTCCTCAACCAAGGAACATTCGACACCCTCCTGGAGACACTATCGAGGCGAATCTCGGTAAACAACCGACCTTAGCCACTGCTGGATTGTTCCCTTATGGGATGGGGACTTCGGTCCGAAATGTGTCGGCTTCGGCTGTAAACCATCCTACTGGGATGATGGGAACTTCGGTTACGAGCTTGTTCTCAAGCACAGCTTCGGCTGCTGGAACGTTCCCTTATGGGATGGGGATTTCGGTCCAAAATGTTTCAGCTTTGGCTGAGATCCATCCTACTAGAATGGCGGGAACTACGGTTCCAAGTATGTTCGCAAATGCTCCACCAACATACTCATCTGTTTCGGCTACCCACTCAACGGGTACGATGGGGACGTTTGTTCCAACTATGACCGCTCTGGTGCATTCTTCACGGATTATGCCCGCCGCGGAAAATCCTCCAAAATCCAATGGTGAAGGCTTCAAGAGATGGCAACAAAAGATGTTGTTCTACCTTACGATTCTTGGCTTCGCTAACTTCGTGAAGGAAGATGAACCACTCACTCCGGATGAGTTCGAGACCAACTTCAATGTTCGTGCCGCCTACGATAATTGGCACAACAGAGACTATATGTGCAAAGGCTTTCTCCTAAGTAGCCTGGAAGATAGCCTTGGTAATCTGTACTCGCACGTAAAGACCTCCAAGATGATCTGGGAGGCACTCGAGAAGAAGTACAGCTCCGACGAGGCTGGTACTAAGAAATTTGTAGTCACAAATTTCATAGACTACAAAATGGTTGATTCTCGCCCAGTTATGAAACAAGTTCAACAATTCCAAATGCTGGTGAATGACATCCACGCCGAGGGGATGTTACTTCCTCATGCTTTCACGGCTGCTGCCATGATTGATAAACTTCCTCCGAACTGGAAAGACTTCAAGACATATCTCAAGCACAAGCGAAAGGCGATGTCTCTTGAAGATGTTATCCGAAAGGTACTAATTGAGTCCGAAGTTCGAGTTCAGTACCAGAATTCGAAAGGTTCAGTTGAACCTCGGGTGAACCTACTTGAACGTGGAGACAACTTGAAGAAGAGGCCGCGT
Organism: Phtheirospermum japonicum; assembly: GCA_014905375.1. NCBI lineage: Eukaryota > Viridiplantae > Streptophyta > Magnoliopsida > Lamiales > Orobanchaceae > Phtheirospermum > Phtheirospermum japonicum. The sequence continues at coordinate 184,955 of BMAC01001124.1, forward strand.
CCTGGCAAAGCAAAGCAAAGCCTAAACCTCCTTCTGCTCAGAAATTCAGTCGCAACTGCTTTAACTGTGGAAAACCCGGACACCTGTCTAAGAACTGTTGCAAGCCAAAGCAAAAGAAGGCCTAGCCAAGTGCCCAACTAGCCGAGAGAAAGATGACTAGTGATGATCTCATTGCGGTTATCACTGAGGAAGCTAACATGGTCGAGAACCGTGGTCAATGGTTCATCGATACTGCTGCAACCGCCCATGTGTGTGCAGACCGAAGCTTGTTCTCCAAATACCATCCCTGTGAGGGAAGAAAGTTGAACATGGGAAACCAAGCTTCTTCGCAAGTTGCAGGCGTTGGTTCGGTTATCCTCAAAATGACCTCCGGCAAGGAGATCACTCTGAATGAGGTGCTGCACGTTCCAGACATCCGGAAGAATTTAGTCTCTGGTTCAATTCTAGTTAGTCGTGGTTTTAAACTTGTATTTGAGGCGAATAAGTTTGTACTGTCTAAGTTTGGAACACCTCTGGGTAAGGGTTACCTTACAGATGGACTGTTCAAACTCGGCGTAATGGCTTTACGCCCAAAAACCGTCCTTAATAAAATTGCTTCTGATTCCTCTTACTTGACTGAGTGCTCCAGTTTATGGCATTGTATATTAGGCCACATTAATCTAAATGCAATAAAATGATTGTCAAATCTCAATTTGCTTAAAGTAAATGAATTTGTTAATAAAAGTAAGTGTGAAATTTGTGCAGAAGCAAAAATGACAAAATTACCGTTTAAATCGGTAGAAAAGAGTACAACACCTCTAGAATTAATTCACACGGATGTATGTGATTTAAAGTTTGTGCAAACCAGAGGTGGCAAAAAGTATTTTATTACTTTTATTGACGATTGCACAAGGTGTTGTTACCTTTGCCTTTTGAGAGGTAAAGATGAGGCTATTGAAGCTTTTAATAACTTCAAGAGTGAAGCCGAAAATCAACTTAACTGCAAAATTAAATCTGTTCAAAGTGATAAAGGAGAGGAATACGTAGCTCCGTTTGAGGAGTTGTGCAACGAAAGTAGCATAATTCATCAAACTACAGCTCTGTATACACCTCAATCGAACGGCATTGCCGAATGCAAGAATAGAAGAATGCGTTGTTGGTTAGTTCTGGGTTACCTCAGAACATATGGGGGGAAGCTATTTTGACGGCAAACTATATCCTCAATAAAACTCCACTTAAAGGTTGGGACTAAACTCCCTATGAGTTGTGGAAAGAAAGGAAACCTTCTTATAATTACCTCAAAGTGTGGGGGTGTTTAGCGAAGGTAGAAGTGCCTCTACCGAAGCAAGTGACAATCGGACCCAAAATGGTTGATTTTATTTTAATTGGTTATGCACTAAATAGTAGCACCTATCGATTTATAATTCATAGGTCAGATGTTTCGGACATGAATGTCGGAACTACAATTGAGTCAAGGAATGCGATATTCTTTGAAGATATTTATCCTTCTAAGGATAAAGCTGCATTCAAACACTGGAAATGCTGAAGGAACTACAAGTCACGAACATGTGGGGGTAGAACCTAAGTCTCGTAAACGACCTGGTTCATAACTTGAAGCTCTAACTCCTAGGCAGAGTACTCGAGCTAAATTTGCGAAGGATTTCGGTCCTGACTATGTGGTTTTCATGTTGTCTGATTCAAGCTTTTGTGTTGCTTACTTATGAAAATTTGTCAAAAGATCAATAGCTTGCCCGCAAGAGAACGGGGTCGCGCGTAGTTTGGCAACTTGACTCGAGTCGTCTCTCGAGTCACATACAATCGGAATTTTAAATAGTTTGATCAACACAATAACACATACAGGGGGGGGGGTTGATTGTTTTTATTATCTAAGAATTTAAGTGCATGATCGATAAGTAAAACTAAGTACTCTACTTCAACAACTCAAACATTTAAACTAGAGAAATTAATCTAAGAACTTTTGAATAAGATTACCAAGCATAAACGAGCAGAAATTATCTAGAACGAAATGTAAACGAAACGATTTAACTAAACAATAATAATAACCAATCATTAATTAAACTAAGATTGCGGATTTAATACCAAAAGTATTTAGGGTTCCAAGCATAAAATAATTCAAGAGCAATTATTGAAAAACAGCTACTTAATTGCATAAATTAAACTACAAAAACGAATAAAGGGTTTAGAGTACTTATTAAACTAGAAAGCGTAGTAAATTCTCTAGCTAATATAGAGAGGTGGGTTGACCTTGGTCGAAGAACGAATCACAAATGGACGGTTGAGCTTAGCGATCCTCGAATCTTCGATCTTGATCAGTTGTTGTTATATGGATGCGGATGGTGTTGTTCTCGAACCAAAAGATCAAATATTCAGAGTATGGGTGAGATGTCTCTTGTTTTGGGACGGACTTAGGGGGGTTTATATAGATTTCCCTTAACTTGGAGCATAAGAAACCCTAAAATCCCGATTCTGGGCCGCCACTTCGACGGTGCGTCGACTGACGCGTGTCGGTGCTCGACGTCGCTGCTGCCTGGGTGTGCGCGTCGGCTGGGCGGGTGCGTCGACTGACGCGGTCATGGATCGACGCCTCATAAAATTGCGTCGACAGTGCGTCGACTGACGTTCCTTCAGTCGACGCTTCAGCAAGTTGCGTCGACGGTGCGTCGACTGACGCTCCTTCAGTCGACGCTTCAGCAAGTTGCGTCGACGGTGCGTCGACTGACGCTCCTTCAGTCGACGCTTCAGCAAGTTGCGTCGACTGATGCTCCTTCAATCGACGCTTCAGCAAGTTGCATCGAATGATGCTCCTTCAATCGACGCTTCAGCAAGTTGCGTCGATGGTACGTCGGCCCTGCGTCGACTGATGCGGATCATGGCTCGCGTCAGTCGATGCGACAGAGCATCTTCCTCAGTTTCTCTATCTCTTTGCTACTCGTTCACCGGAAAGCTCGTTCTCCATTTCTTGAACATCAACTTCATCTAATTATGCGCTGAACTCTTCCGGTTACTTAGCTGTAAGGTGAAAAACAATGAAATATCACCTAATTGCATCAATTACGATCAAAATACGGTAAAATAAGCTGGAA
>BMAC01001124.1:189808-201703 GCA_014905375.1 Phtheirospermum japonicum
TAATAAACTTATCAAATCGTTGCCACGGCTCTTCATCAAATGGCGGAACCAAAAGTTGTTGTTTGAACAAAACGGCTATTGAAAATCATCACTTCCGCCCAGGGCAGCCGGCCGCCGTGCGCAGGCAGCGTCGACATGGCGTCGACTGACGCGGATCATAACTCGTCGATGCTCGCGTCAGTCGACGCGACAGAAGGTTGGCGACAAGTTTTTACCGTTCGTATTCCAGCGATTACCCCCTCTGCTAAATGATTTTTAACCATGGATAACTGCACAATCTCACAAGAAAAATAAAAACACCCACGGTGCAAGAAATATGTAAAATCAAGGCGTATGAAAAATAAAATTTTATTAATTGCTGAAACAAAACACGTAGACAACCGAATTAAAATTGAAATTGCAATAAAGTAAACAGGATAAGGTGGAAAGACAATTCCACAACTCGATTATGGAAAAACATAAATAGATAAATAGTAGCAAGCCCCAAGAATCTAAGGGGATTTGAAACCCAATCGTTCTAACGCGACGATCTTCTTGCTAGCCTCTTCCAAGCACTGCTCCCAAAATCCTAAATTCCACTCGTTCGCCGCGTTTCTCACATTAAAATCCTTGATTTGAGCCTCTAACTCCTCAATTCATCGTAAGAGCGCAAATTTCTCCTCGCAGATTGCATGGTTACTTAGCAAGAGGGTTATTCCGTCTTGTGTCAAATTTTCTACTTTGGAATTTGCTTCCTTCAGGCGCTCGTCCCTCATATCAATCTCACCTGATAATCTGGCCGTATCCCATATCATCTCATTGTTTTCCTTAGTCAAGGTGGCAATCGTCTCTCGAGCTCGGAGAAGTGCATCGCGGAGCTCGTTCTTGGTCATGGCACGTTCATCAAGTTCCTCCCTCTGCTGCCCGAGGTCATGCTCAATACCCCTTAAGCCTCTAATGGTGGTCTTAAGTTGAAGGTTCATGTCCCTCAATCCCTCGTTGATCTCCTCCGCCCTTCTCAATTCGTTTTTGAGAGTATCGATTTGGAGGGTGTAGTTAACCTCATCCAATTGATAATCACCAACCAAATCGTTCGCCTTCTCGACTTCATCATGCAGCTGGTCCAATTTCTCGTTGTGCTCCTCTCTCAGCATCCACCTATTCTCGTGGTTTTTGGTGTTTTTTGGAATTGGCCTCATGGTAAGGAAAGATGTGGGGCGAAAATATTTTTGGTGTAAGGAGATGTAGAGCTTTCGAGAATAATGAAATTAAGAGTGAAGAGGTTTGATTTATATAGGGATAAAAAGACCTTAAAAGTAGGAATCCTAGATTCACCCAAATTACAAATAAGGGAAGAGATATTAAGTTTCCTTATCTAATTAGAACTCCTTTAAGACAAAAGATCTTGACCCCAATCTTTGACAAATTTCGTGCAAATAAATCCCAAAAATTCGCTTACCTATTGAGAATAAAACTCCCAAAAATTGTAGCTAAAACTTACCAAAAATCTGCTCACGCGCACAGGTTGCGTCGACACCGCGTCGACGCTGCGTCAGTCGATGCGCGCACCCAGGTAGCGTCGTTTTTGCGTTAATCGATGCCGCGTCAGTCGATGCGGCTGCAGGCTTGTCATCATGCGAATGTTTCACTCTTCAAATGATGAATTAATCTTATCTCGACCTAAATCCTGTTCAAACACTTACAAAAAGTAGAAAAAAAGAAATAACTAATATAAAAGAAAATCAAAATAAAGAAAATACAGTAGCTTGGGTTGCCTCCCAAGAAGCGCATCTTTTAATATCGTTTGCTCGACGTAATTGTGCCGTGATTAAATTGCCATCGGAGGTGGGTCCACCATCGCCCACACTTCACGATCATGATTTGTTATCTCTCCGTCACGGTATAATTTAACGCGGTGCCCATTAACTTGAAATGTTGCATCTCGTTTTTCATCGTAAAGGGTTACAGCTCCAAACTCGTTGATCTCTTTTATCACGAATGGTCCACTCCATTTTGATTTTAGTTTCCCTGGAAAAAGTTTTAATCTCGAGTTAAAGACTAGAGCTAACTTACCTACCTCCAATTGCTTGTTGACGAGTTTCCGATCATGGTAGACTTTGGTCATCTTCTTTTGCCTCCACGCAGCATCATAGGACTCATTCCTTATTTCTTCAAGTTCAGTTAGTTCCAACTTCCTGTACTCTCCAGCCTCATCATAATTCATGTTCAGTTTCCGAATTGCCCAACTAGCTCGATGTTCTAGCTCAACGGACAGATGGCAAGCTTTCCCATAAATTAGGCGAAAAGGGCTCATTCCAAGCACCGTCTTGTAGGCTGTTCGGTATGCCCACAGTGCGTCGACAAGTTTGACTGCCCAATCCTTTCGACTCGGCCCGACTATTTTCTCGAGGATGGCCTTAAGTTGACGGTTGCTCGTTTCGACTTGACCATACGTTTGAGGGTGGTAAGGCGTAGCTACCTTGTGTCGGACCCCATATTTTTTCATCAGCTTTGCAAACGCTTTGTTGCAAAAATGGCTTCCTCCGTCACTTATTATCGATTTCGGCACCCCGAATCTACTGAAAATATTTTCTTGGTGGAATTTGAGAACAACTTCTGCATTAGCTCTTCGAGTAGGGATTGCTTCCATCCATTTTGATACGTAGTCGACACCAACAAGGATGTACTCAAAGTCTCCACTCTTAGGGAAAGGTCCCATAAAGTCTATTCCCCATACATCGAAAATCTCTACCACTTGGTTAGGTACCTGTGGTATTTCGTCTCGCTTCCCTATGTTTCCGGTTCGTTGGAAGTTGTCACAAGTTTTGCAATATTCAAACGCATCAGCAAATAAATTCGGCCAATAAAATCCGGCTTGTAACACTTTAAATGCCATCTTTTGAGCTCCAAAATGCCCTCCATGTATGGCAAAATTGGAGAATGCTCCCCATTTTGTCGTTCGGAATGCATCTCCTATTTAGACCATCCTTGCAGCGTTTGAAAATATCGGGATCATCCCAAAAGTAGTCCCTGCATTTACTTAAAAATCTCTTCCGTTCTTGGTAGGATAAATGGTTAGGCACTATTTTGCAAACAAGATAATTCACAATATCAGAGTACCAAGGAGTAATTAATTGTTCAAGATTAAAAAATTCTCATAAGGAAAAAGATCGTTAATCATAAATTTCTCCCCCTCATTCTCCTCAATTATCATTCTAGACAAGTGATCCGCCACAACATTTTCACAACCTCGTCTATCTTTTATTTCCACATCAAATTCTTGCAGCAACAAAGTCCACCTAATAAGGCGTGTCTTACTTTGTGGTTTGGAAAAAATGGCGTAAAGCAGCATGATCAGTGTGTACAACTACCTTAGCTCCAACTATATACGGTCTAAATTTGTCAAGCGAAAATACGACTACCAGTAATTCTTTTTCAGTTGTGGTATAATTATGTTGAGCATCGTTTAGCATATAACTAGCATAATAAATGACCCTAAGCAATTTTTCCACACGTTGTCCCAAAACAGACCCCACCGCCTCATTAGAGGCATCACACATAATTTCAAAGGGTAAGGTCCAGTCGGGAGCAACAACCACAGGGGCAAACGTAAGACTCACTTTTAACTCATTAAACGCATTCAAACATTCTTCATTAAAAATGAAAGGAGTATCTAAGGTCAATAGTTTGCAAAGTGGACGACTTATTATTGAAAAGTTTTTGATAAAACGTCTATAAAAACCTGCATGACCAAGAAAACTCCTAATCCCTTTAACATCTCGAGGCGGAGGGAGGGTTTCAATTACATTAATTTTTGCCTTATCAACCTCCAGCCCCTTTCTAGAAACAACATGGCCTAGAACAGTGCCACTTTTTACCATAAAATGGGATTTCTCCCAACTCAAAGTTAGATTTTTCTCAATGCATCGTTCTAGAACTTTGACAAATTAGACAAACAATTATCAAAAGATGACCCAAAAATTGAAAAATCATCCATAAATACTTCAAGAAATTCATCAATAAAGTCACTAAAAATTGAGAGCATGCACCTTTGAAAGGTCGCTGGTGCGCTGCACAGGCCAAAGGGCATTCTTCGAAAAGCGAATGTGCCAAAGGGGCATGTGAACGTTGTCTTGATCTGATCTTCCAGAGCGATGGCCACTTGATAATAGCCCGAAAGGCCATCCAGAAAGCAGTAGAATTTGTGTCCCACAAGATTGTCGAGAAGTTGGTCAATGAACGGTAGAGGAAAATGGTCCTTACGAGTGGCCGCATTTAACTTCCTATAATCGATGCACATACGCCATCCAGTAGTTAGTCGGGTTGGCACTATCTCACCCTTTGCATTTTCGGCGATGGTGATGCCTCCTTTCTTTGGAACCACATGAATTGGGCTTACCCATTTGCTGTCGGAGATGGCGAAAATGATTCCTTTGTCTTTAAGTTTAAAATTTTCTTTCTTAACCACCTCATAAAGCGTTGGTGTCAGTCTCCGTTGACTGTCCCTCACAAGCCTGGCATCGGGTTCCATCTCGATTCTATGCATGCAAGTCACGGGGCTTATTCCTTTGATGTCGCTGATCTCCATCCTATTGCCTCCTTGTAGTTGCTTAACACCGCAACTAATTCCTTCTCCTCATGTTCCGACAAGGCTGAATATATGATGACTGGTTTTGTTTCGTTGGGCTCGAGAAAAACATACTTTAAGTGGCTCGGCTTTAACTCTATCTTTGGACCAAGTTCGGGTGCAGTGGCTATTTCACATAATTCTTCATCAAAATCGTCAACCTCTTCATGGTCTTCATCGATCTCATTCAAATCTATCTCTAACATCTCGGCCACCCTGTTTAAAAATTTGGTGTCATCCTCGACGCTTAACTCATCTAACACAGTGATCCCCTTAAGCTCGTGAACACAGGAGGCAATCGGGCCAACAAATGATAAATCTTCATTCATGTATGGCGAAGGAGTGTTGTGGATATCTTTCAGCGAAAATGTGATTGTCTCGCCCATCACGGATAAGGTCATCCTCCCTTTGTGTACGTCAATTAGTGTACGAGAAGTGGACATAAATGGTCGACCAAGAAAAATAGTATGTTCAGTGCCCTCCTTTGGCACCTCGCCGACATCTAGTATGACGAAATCGACTGGAATCACAAGCTCGCCAACTTGAACTAGAACATCCTCGAATATGCCAAGTGGTTGTCTAATTGATCGGTCTGCCAATTTTAGCCGCATCGTCGTTGGTCTCATTGTCCCCAAATCGAATTCTTTATAAAGGGAATAAGGCATCAAATTGATTCCTGCTCCAAGGTCAAGCATGCCTCGTGCTGTCTGTCCGTTTCCCAAGGTGATGGTTATGCAGAAACTGCCGGGGTCTCTCTCCTTTTTGGGTAGAGGCCCTTTGCATATGGCGCTCACCTCTTTTGTTAACTTAACTTGCTGAAGTGTCTCCAGACGCCTTTCCCTCGCGACTAATTCCTTGAAAAATTTCACGTATGCGGGCATCATCTTGATTACGTCTAACAGAGGAAGATTAATGTTGACGTTTTTGAGCAGATTGTAAAGTTCCATGAACTTTTTATTCTCTTTGGCTGGGCGTAGGCGACTTGGGAAAGGAAAATTATCTCGAATAGTGGTTGGCAATGCCTTCGGTTGCTGAGTCGGAGACTTGGTGGAATCATCATTTGTTACAGGAGTGGGTGCTTGATTCGGGGACTTCCCTTTTAATGACCCAGGAATGTAAAGATTTGGTGACTTATGTATTTGGTCAACCGGTTTAGGGTCATTGTTCGTAGGCAGTCCCTCATTTGCAATATTAGTGTCCTCTTCGTTCTCTTCTTCGACTCCATTATCTATCGTCTTCCCACTTCGTAAAACATGAACCGCGGAAGCTTTCTCGGGTTGGCTCGGAAACTTCCCTTTTTCATTGTCATGTTTGGCCATGAAAGTCGCCATTTGGCCCATCATTTTCTCTAAGTTCTTCACGCTCTTAGATAGGTCATCCAAGACCTCTCCTTGCTTATTAACTTGCGTGGTCAGATTTGTCAGTCCATCCCTGTTTCTGAGTGTCTCGGTGACTTGGTTCTGTTGCCAAATTTGCAGCTGATCGTTTGGATGTATAGGAGTAGGTGTCGGCCCAGCTGGTAGTGATTTGCTCGGTGGTGGCTGTGTTGATTTAGTTTGTGCTGGGGTGAAATGTGGATTTTCAGGGCCCCATTTTAAGTAAGGAGAGTTACGATTTGCATTAAATTTGAGATTTGTCTGAGGCCTGTGCTCATAGGTTGGAAGATCTATGTTGCGTAATTGATCTTTGATGGCGTGCGCTTCAGCGTCGGTATCTTCGTGATACCCCATTGTACATGAATCCATCGAATGCCCTTGCTCTCCACAACGGTTACATGCCTCGAAGGTCTCGTTACTAGGCACCTCAGTTGCCTCGTTAACCCTTATCTTTCGTGGTCGAGAGCTTGTTTGCCTCGACTTTTCGCTCATTCTTTCAAATAGTTGCTTGGCAGCCGTCGCTGTCAAATTCCCAAAATCACCCCCAGCAGCTACCTCTACGTTATTCTTGTAAGAATCTATAAGTCCTTCGTAGAAGAGTTGATTCACCATTCCCGTAGAGTTGTGATGATGGGGGCAAGCTTGCAATAAAGATTTGAAACGTTCCCACGCTTCGTGAAACAACTCCCCGTCTTTCTAGACAAAGTTGGCTATTTGTCTCCTTATGTGGCCCGTCGTCTGAGCTGAGTAGTACTGATTAATGAATTTTTCGCTCACCATGGTCCAGTCGACCAGAGATCTCGGTTCCAGTAATAGTAGCCAAGACTTGGCTTTATCCTTCATGTAACTCGGAAAACACACCATTTGAAGGTTTTCGTGATGAAGCCCCAGAGATGGAATCCTACTAACTTCGGCATAGAACTCCTTGAGGAACGTCAGTGGGTCTTCGTTGGCGAGGCCATGAAATGTCGGGAGGTTGTTGATGATATGAGGTTTCAACTTGAAGTCTCTCGCAGTTCTACCCAACACAATTGCAGAATTATAGGGACACACTTGAGGAGTTGTAAACTCTCTTTGTCTCGGCTCGCGTGCTCCTTGTCTTTCTTGATTAACCGGCCTCGCGTAATTCCTTTTGTACTCGTTCCTCTCACCATAGTTGTCATTCGCAAGCCAATCATTAATCCACTCGTCGCCATAGTAAGATCTCTCGGAATAATCGTCCGGAATGTGGCGGTAGTGATTCCTATCTCCTCTTCTTTGGCTGTCTTTCTGGTCTATTACGTTTCGTTGAATATTTTCCCAGTACGCTTGAGGTTGTACTGGTCCGTCGGGACGAATTGGCTCACTCCCGAACCCATTTCTTTGTTGCTCGGGTGGATGCCTTGGCGGTTGATCATCCTCATTGTTATGGGCAAGGTTGTCTAGTCGCAACATCGTTTCCAGAATCGGATCACAAATAAAATCAGTCGTGGCAGGCGATTCACTTGTGGATGAGTGAGGCGGTCTCACTTGATTTGAACGATGAACGTTGTCGATGAATGGTGCAAGTTCGAGCCTAAGCGATCTACGACCTTGCATGAACTTAACAGCAAATTAAACGCATCGACTAGAGAAAATAATTACACAAATAAATGGCTAAAATAAAAATAAAAATAAAATGAACAAACATATTTATTTTTTTTAAACCTTTGTATATTCCCCGGCAACGGCGCCAAAATTTTGATTCAAGCTTTTGTGTTGCTTACTTATGAGAATTTGTCAAAAGATCAATAGCTTGCCCGCAAGAGAACGGGGTCGCGCGTATTTTGGCAACTTGACTCGAGTCGTCTCTCGAGGAACATACAATCGGAATTTTAAATAGTTTGTTCAACACGATAACACATACAAATTGGGGGGGTTTGATTGTTTTTATTATCTAAGAATTTAAGTGCATGAACGATAAGTAAAACTAAGTACTCTACTTCAGCAACTCAAACATTTAAACTAGAGAAATTAATCTAAGAACTTTTGAATAAGATTAACTACCATAAACGAGCAGAAATTATCTAGAACGAAATGTAAACGAAATGATTTAACTAAACAAGAATAATAACCAATCATTAATTAAACTAAGATTGCGAATTTAATACCAAAAGTATTTAGGGTTCCAAGCATAAAATAATTCGAAAACAATTATTGAAAAACAGCTACTTAATTGCATTAATTAAACTACAAAAACGAATAAAGGGTTTAGAGTACTTATTAAACCAGAAAGCGTAGTAAATTCTCTAGCTAATCCGGAGAGGTGGGTTGACCTTAGTCGAAGAACGAATCACGAACGGACGGTTGAGCTTAGCGATCCTCGAATCTTCGATCTTGATTAGTTGTTGTTATATGGATGCGGATGGTGTTGTTCTCGAACCAAAAGATCAAATATTCAGAGTATGGGTGAGAGGTCTCTTGTTTGAGGATGGAATTAGGGGGGTTTATATAGATTTCCCTTAACTTGGAGCATAAGAAACCCTAAAATCCCGATTCTGGGCCACCACGTCGACGGTGCGTCAATTGACGTGTGCCGGTGCTCGGCGTCACTGCTGCCTGGGTGTGCGCGTCGGCTGGGCGGGTGCATCGACTGACGCGGTCATGGGTCGACGCCTCAGAGAATTGCGTCGACAGTGCGTCGACTAACGCTCCTTCAGTCGATGCTTCAGCAAGTTGCGTCGACGGTGCGTCGACTGGCGCTCCTTCAGTCGACGCTTCAGCAAGTTGCGTAGACGGTGCGTCGACTGACGCTCCTTCAATCGACGCTTCAGCAAGTTACGTCGACGGTGCGTCGACTGGCGCCTTCAATCGACGCTTCAGCAAGTTGCGTCGATGGTGCGTCGGCCCTGCGTTGACTGACGCGGATCATGGCTCACGTCGACGGGGCGTCGACGCTCGCATCAGTCGATGCGACAGAGCGTCTTCCTCAGTTTCTCTATCTCTTTACTACTCGTTCACCGGAAAGCTCGTACTCCATTTCTTGAACATCAAAGTCATCTAATTACGCGCCGAACTCTTCCGGTTACTTAGCTGTAAGGTGAAAAACAATGAAATATCACCTAATTGCATCAATTACGATCAAAATACGGTAAAATAAGCTGGAACTATGAAAATGCGAAATTAAACTTAAATCATCCAACTTATACCAAAAACAAGTAGAAAAACAAGCTAAAATACTACTGAAAATAAGGACAAATATGTGCTAATCAAACTCAATGTTCACTTAAGTAAGAACAGAGGTGAACCTGTTGCTCAGAAGGACTATGCTAGGATCTTTGGATGTTTGATGTATATCTCTAACTGTACAAGACCTGGTCTAGCTTGCTCGGTAAACAAACTGAGTCGATATACAAGCAATCCATGTGGAGAACACTGGAAAGCGCTTGTGAGAGTTTTGAGATACTTAAAGTATACTCTGAACTTTGGGCTACATTATGGTAGATACCCCAGGGTACTTGAAGGTTACTGTGATGCAAACTGGATATCCGACTCAAAGGACTCATTGTAAACAAGTGGGTATGTGTTTGTAATAGGGGGAGGAGTTGTTTCTTGGAGATCCACTAAACAGACATGTATAGCCCGATCCACCATGGAATTTGAGTTTATCGCCTTGGACAAAGCAAGTGAAGAAGTAGAATGTCTTCGTAACTTTTTGGAAGATATTCCATGTTGGTAGAAACCTGTGCCCCCGGTTATGCTTCACTGCGATAGTCAAGCTGCCATTGGAAGGGCAAAAAGTGGTTTGTATAACGGTAAGTCTCGACATATTCGTTGGAGACATAACACCTTAAGACATTTGTTATCGAGTGGTATTATCTCAGTTAACTACGTAAGGTCGATAGATAATCTAGCGGATCCATTCACTAAAAACATAGCTTGAGATCAGATGTATAAGTTGCTTGAAGGAATGGGAGTGAAATCCACATCTTAAAGATGATTGTAGTGGAAACCCAACCATGATGAGTGGAGATCCCACACTTGGTTCAATGGGAAAACTAAACTATAAAAGTCTGGTAAGTAAAACTCTACGATCCTATTTCCTAACGACAAAAGTAAAGTTTTTAATCTGTCACGTGGTGAGGATAAATCTATTTGTAATGATTCTTGTGCAGGTCTATGACTTGAGTATGACAGAATACTCGTTTTAAGAATCACCTATGTAAGCGAGAAGTGAGGGCCGCTTCTATTGTATGCTTATGAATCAAAAGAAGTTATCCATGGCCAGAAACGGACACAAAACGCGAGAATAGAAGAATTCCGAGAACTTAGTGGGTTGGTACTATTGTCTAGTATACACAAAGGGGAATAGTTCAAGAATTATGTTCACTAATCCGCCGGTTTGCTCGGTAGTATTAACTAAGGAGGATTCAATGCCACAAGCCACCTATCCCTATTCTCTATTGTCTCTTAAGGACTGAGCTATGTATTTGCATACATGTTTTCGTTTTTTGAGTTTTCTCACTCATGTGTGGGATTGTTGTTAAATTGGATTTAATCAATTTAATGGTGCAGCAAAAATTTGTCTTAACGAATTCTATAGGCTCGATCTACGTGTCATGTAGATAATCGTAGCATTTTGAATTTCTCAAATCCAATTGGTGAGTGAGAAATAATGCTTTGAAGTTGAACGGTTGCTTAAGTGCTTTATTATTTATCCCATTTTGAATTTCTCAAATCCAATTGTGGACTTTGTGTGAACAAAGCTCACGTGGGCTCTTGGACTTGGGTTCGCCCGTCCGCCTTCGGCGAATCCGAAGGCGGAGTCGGTCCCGAGCCTGAGCCCGGATCTGGACCTTGGTCCTTAGTCCTGGGCCTTGGGACTTGGTTCTTGGGTCTTGGGCAATTGGTCTGAATTGGCTGGTCCGATTGGGGTGGTCCGTGGGGGTGTCCTGGTTCAACCCTGGCTACCTTTTTAATTTTGAACGTACACGCTCTTAAGAAGTCAATTGGGATCCTGACCATTACGAAAACGGCAAGAAATCTTCTGACCGTTCAGGTACGTTTCCAAACGTACAAAAATGTCATACAATTGCATGTACACGCTGTACCTGTCCAGGTTCATGCTGCCAGTTTGAACGTCTTAATGCTGCCTTTGTGGACATCATTAAGCTTCTGTAACTTCCCCCGCTAGAACCCCTCGTAAAAATCGAAGGGACTAAAATCCCCTCGAAAAAACCTTATATTAATAAAAAATTCACGAGTTTGGATGAAGTTATAAAATCTGACAAGTCTTACGCTTCAGTGGTTGGTTTTGATGTCCGTCTTAATACAAAAATAGCATCTGATGATGGTGTAGTTGTTTGGTAGTATCTACTACTCTTAAATCAAAGCTATAAGAATGACACTAAGAGAAACGACTTGGAGCAAAAATGATAACCACGATGAGTGTATACTGGTGTGTGCACAAGTAAGCATAGTTTTTTGCACAACCGTCCGATAAAATATGTACTATAGCTCAATAGAATTTGAACAACCGTGCAATGAAATCTACATGGTAGCATTTCATGAATTCCATATTTTTGATCTATTAGGCTTTTGGTACTAAATGTGGATTGAACTATTATTTGTTCAAGTGTCATTATTAAGAATCTTTTGCCTTTATTTTTGAATCGAACATACCGTACTTGTTAGAATAAGGTGACCAACAAGCCAACTTGTGGCCGTGGTCTGACCTTTCTCTTGTAATACAATCGGTTTTTATTCGTAATAATATCTTTTATACTTATTGGCATTCCATATCTTTTATCCCATGCTAGTTGCATAGGTATGGTCCTGATGAAGTTACTTTATTACGGTGGATTGGTCTAGCAGAACCGTGAGATAATCCAGCACGTAATGTAACTCGTCGAACTTGTTCCTAGTCAAAGGGTTACGCCATAATGAGGATACAGG
>BMAC01001124.1:208893-233006 GCA_014905375.1 Phtheirospermum japonicum
CATATAAGAACAATGTGTTGTTCGAATCACAATGTGTTGTGAACCCACGGCTAGCTTACACCTGAACCATTGAGGGTCACACCACGTGTTTCCGGATTATTGAAAACGATAGCTAGAAATTAATTGTTAATTTTAGCATAGTTGGATGTCAATATGATTGAATCTAAAGTTCGTAATTGTGATTATGAATTGAGAAAAATACGAGAAAATTATTTATGGACGCGAATATATAATTGTTATATTTTTTGGAATTATCGTTTGTGAGAAAGGATTTAATTCCAATGGGGTTTTTGATTTAAAATTGGACCGTCGTCAATTTGAATTCGATTCAAATTACTTTTATTTAAAAAAATTTGTTTTCCGCTGCGCGACGGTACCACCGATTCCCAAACAGTACCTACTTTTAAAGATATGTTTGTCAAACGTTTAAGTTTGCTCGTAAGAGTACGAGGTCACTCGTTGGTTGGTAAGTTAACTCGAGTCGAATCTCTCGAGGAACTGACAATCGAAATTCTGGATGTTTGTTTGGTCACAATATCACACAAGAACATGTATAATTGGGATTTTTGAATTTATAAACTACGAACTCAAAAGCAAGAGAAATTAATGAAAACTAATTAGTTAAACTAATTAAATTATACTAACTAAGAAACTAGGGTTTAAAATCTAAATTAATTAAAACTAAGAACTAGGTTTTTAGAAATTGAAGAACAACTAAATAGCATGAACACATTACTACTCCGATTACCAAGCATGAATAAACGAAATGAAATTAAAATTGAAAGATTACGATCTATAATCACTATGAAACCCAAAGCATCCAAGCATCAATAATTCAAGATCCAAAAAAGAAAGAGCAATTTATCTAAAATCTAGAATTAACTAAGAACTAATCTAAAAGGCAATAAAAAGGTTTAGAGTACTTATTAGATCTAGGAAATGGTAAATCTCCAGCTACTCCGGAGAAAAGAAAGTAGATCTCAATCGAAGAACGAATCAAAAACGAAGAAACGGAGCTTGAGAACTTGTAATCTTGGATCTTCAATCTCGATCCTGTATCTACATAACGGAGGGTGGAGACGGACTCTCTCTGCGTCTCGGAACCCTAGGAAAGTGTAGTGTACCCTAGATGGAGTATGAAAGGGTATAAATAGGTTTTCCAAAAGTTAGAATAGGAAGATTCCATAAAAATCCCGATTCTGGGTCGACGTCGACTAGCGTCGATCGACGGGAATCGCGTCGATGGGCTTGGAGATGGCGTTGGTCATGGGGCATTGATCTACGGACGTATATCGACGAAGAGAGAGAGCTCCGTCGACTTGGGCATCGACAGTGCTATTGATCGACGCCGGAAACTCAGGAGCGTCGATGACGCGTCGACTCTGGCATCCATCGATGGCTTCTTCATTAGGTCTCGTTTAACGGTAAACATGCTACTTTTCGCCGATTTTCTCATCTCTCGGTTCTCATTTCTCGCAATGATTTACAAGCTTCATCTTTTCAGTACTGAGCTTCCTCGGCTACTTAGTTGTACGGGGAAAATCAAAGAATAATCACCCAATTGCATCAATTATAATCAAAACACGATAAAATAAGATGGCGATACGAAAATACAAAAATATGCTTAATCTATCCAGCTTATACCAAAATTAATAACAAAAACTAACTGAAACACTAACAAAAATTAAGACAAATTCATGTTAATCAATTTTCATCGTATTCTTTTGGTTTGTTTGTTGATATACCATATACCATAGTTTATTACAATAAAATCTTGGGAATTATAGGACAACCAGAATATGAACCAACAAATTGGTTGGTTTAATAGATTTTTTTCCAATTAATTTTACGTAATGGAAGAAGTGGGCTTTTGTACTTTTGCGATGAACCATGAGTTTAAGATGGGTGATGTTAATGTGCACAAGTGTCAATATGTGTACAGTTATATAATAAAATTTGCACAATAATGCAATACATTGTGCACACAAAAGTAGAATCTTTTCTACTCTTTTTTATTTAATCACATGTGGTAAACTTATACCTTATTCAAATCAGATTTTGCAAGTGGACAAAATGATAATTTTATGAAAAACATCTACAAGATCTCTTTCATTTTCTTACAACTTTCTAATATCGTACCACATCTACGATGTATGGCCGGGTCAGCCAAGATCCTACCCGACGGTTGGATTGTAATGTTGTTACAATAATTTTAAATAAAACACTAAGAATTAGTGCATCTTATTCAATTTAATATCATAATTAAGTTACAAGTCATATCTTAAGCAATCTTTATTGTGCAAATCCATAGTCAGTATTGTGCGTGGCTAGTAACACTATTTTGCACATACCTGGGACTAATGTGACATTATGTTTTAAATGGTATAGTGCAAAACTTTAAATTGTATAATGAGCTGGTAGAAAGATGAACATGCTACAACAATGTGATTCATCCACAATCAATCACAATGTATATAGACAAAACAAAATAAATAAATTTAAAGTGCACGATGTACACGAACACAAATTTGAGATGAGAAGATAAACTAAAAATAAGACTAAGAGAAAAAGTGCTCAAACTCCATTAACACATGAATAAGCAAATGTGAATATGATATTTCATCCCCCAGATAGAATTATGCCATGACATCTTATAAATTAAATAATAACACTTACACAGTCAAAGTTCCAACTCACTAGCTCAAAAAAGAGAATAAATAAACAAAAGCAAAAATGAACCAAGAATAACCAAGTTCAGTAACAAAAGAGCAATTATCAAAATTGAGAACTAATACAGTTAAAAACAACTTTGACTGGATAGCACAAAACACAAGAAGTAAGGTTTCATTACAAAAATTCAAAGGTTCAAAAGGACTAAATTAAGTTTGTAGGGCAATTTACATCATTCTCGAACTTAGCAGTATCACAATTTTTAAAAGCAAGATTATTTCTACAAAACTCAATATTATCTCTTGTGTAAAGAATTTGTAACAGATGCTTAGCAAATCTACTATGTTCAAGTCAAAGGCGCATATGAAATTTTCTTAATTGGTGATACTTTATCCATCTTCACATCAAGTACATGATTAGATATGGCCTTCATTCGAGTCAACAAGGCGAGTGCATCAATAAGCTTATGGCTTCATGAGAGCAAATGAGTCTGCTTCGGGTGGGAATAATGTATGATCCAATATATTTTACGTAAATTAGAATTTTCAACATTGTGAACTTTTCTTTTTTAGACCATTTTTGATGAACTGGTCAACTTAACAGATGTGATTTGATGATGGTCAATGTCAAGTACCTTTTGTGGAATGTGACCAATATAATGGAGCAAAATGAATTTCTTTCTCAATTTTTTTTGTTCAATTAATGTTTAAAATTAAAGAAAAATGATAAGATTCACTTGAAACCAGAAATCAGTGACTAAATTCAAAAAAATAAAAACTAAAACTCAATATATGCTCATATAAATTCAAATTCCACAATAAAGAATAAATTTGAGACAGATACATGTGATTCACGAAAAATATATTGTAATTCAAGAAAAGAAAGGGACAAGTATCTTTTTGTGAAGATTGGCCCATGATAAGACACACGACGCAACTTCTGAAAATCTATGAAGAATATAGAGGGGAAACAATGGAAACAAATCTGGCAAAGGAAAAATCTATTGAAATCGATGAGCAAGAATGAGAGGAAATCAATGTAAATTGGGGGTTTTTTCTCTCAAACAAAGACGTGTATAGTGTGATGTTATGGGAATGGTACGGTGTGGTGTAGTTAAAATGCCTACAGAAATATCACCATAAATTTTAATCACAAGTAATAAATTAGTGGTTATGATTTATTCTCATTTCTCACACAAGCATCCTTTCTCACATGATCTTATACGTGTGTGTCGGTGGGTGGGTGAGTGGCGCACATGTGTGTATTCAGTACATTATATCAAGAATAAATGATTAAATTAAATACAGTTGCAGAACATAGCAAATAAATTTATTTCAGTATATAATTACAGTACATAACAAATAATATACATCAATATATATTTGCATTACATAACAAATAAACATACATACTTTTGAACTAAGATTCACACTGCAAAGAGGACTGTAGTCCATAGTATAATTTACCTACGAGACTCCCTCACACGTGTAAATATCACTAGTATTTAATTATTATTTTACTATTTTTAAATCAAATTAATTTTATCATTACATTTTCATCTAATATATTCACTCATAAAATTCATTCTATAAAAAATATTCATCACTTTTCTCAAAAAAAAAAAAGGAAAATAAAAATAAAAACAAAATAAAAGGATATTCAATCACATTTAGTGAAAGGACATCCAAACGCAATAAAGAGGACTCCAGATTCAACTCGTTTGCAAGTTGTAGCCCACCTTTTTCCAGAGTCGATGGTTCATATTCAAATTCCAGGCCATGTTGTGTTCAACTAGGGAGTGGTTCCCAAATAACGAAGGAATTTCATCACCGAGAGACAGAGTGAGATGTCTATGTATGTGTTGAACAAACACTATTCCTAGAGAAGTGGGAAATGAAAAGTTTATAAACAGTAGGCAGGTAGCTAGCAGCCAAGTAATTTAAAGAACAAGGATTCAAACATCATCATGGAACGTATATGTTATACAGATTAAGCGTTCAGGCACAAAGTAGCACCTAGCCTGATATGATTTAAAATGAAAAATAAGCCAAAATCACAACCCGCCTTCATAAAAGCATATATCCTGGCAAAATTTAAGAACCAATTAATATTAGCCAACATCACAATTTTTGTCTGGTAAATGCATAAAGAAAAACGAATCAAAACAGGACGGGCACAACGAAGTGGCCTAATAAAGTGTGACTTAGCAAATTTGAGATGAAAAGCACTACATAGAGAATTCAAGCCGCCACCGATTCTTTCACATAGATCACTAGTTACTTTGAGCAAACATCTAATGCTGATCAGAGTATGGAGCAGGCTTTTTGAGCCTTCCCTTTCTTTTTCTTTTGCTTTGGTGGCTGGAGAACAACTTTAATGGCTGCATCGAAAACTGATTTGACATTCTGAGGTGAAAAAAAAAAGGTTATTAAGAAACCAGTTTTGTTTTGAGCCTTAAACATCATGAAACATATTAGGAATCGTAATCTCATGCGCACCAGTTGTGTTTTTGAACTGCATTCAATGTAAGCTGGAGAACCAATCAATTTTCGCAGCTCCTCCCCCTGAAAATGTGAGGTAAAGCAACATAATGTTGTACAAATCAGAAGAAAAAAAAAGAATTTAAAAAAAAAGAAGAAAAGAAGTAAGAATAAAAAAGGAGGTTGATATAGCCCAAGCAGCAGAATATCACCTGTGCAGCAGTGATTGGTACAGCACCTGGGTGATCAACGAAGAACTGCTTGTCATCCCGAAGATCTGAATCCATCAAAAGCATTAAACTTATAAAACCTCCATTGAACACATTGTGCATAATATTCACTCATCAACCATAAGAGAATAAAAATTAAAACAACAAAATCCAATAATGAGTTTATTAAACATGTGTGATCAATAATAATGCACATATATCAAGGTCAATGATCCTTAAGTTTCAATTTTATAATGTATTTATGTATATAAACAAATTATAACAGAGAAAACATGCTCTATGTGAGAAAAAGTCAATGTAGTACACCCTACAAATACCATAAACAAAGTCTTCCTCTTATATATTTATAGGGACTAGTCCATGTTGAAGAATGACATGAAAAGAAAGCTTAACAAAGAAACAACAGTTTAGAAGAACAGCTAAACTCTGCTACTAAGAGCAAAAAGACAACAAAGAAGACATTAAAAAACTGTCACAAACTTCCCCTTAGTTTCATCCATGCTGTTTCATGTTACATTAGGCTCACCACAGGCAGAAAAGTCTTCTGAAAATCAGTATTAAAGTAATCCAATGACTCAAGAGGATAATGACCAGGAGATAGTTTAGGTTAGAAGGACGACAATGCAAGACTACTACTTACAACATTCAGCTAAATTATTTTTCATTGGCTTTAGCTTACCACAAGTATCACATACTAGCATACAGAAAACGCATTCAGTTAACAAATCTCGGCCTACTTAGAGAGAGCATGACAGCTAAAGGTTAAATCTACGTGCATCAAACACACTACATATGAAAGCTTCCTCTCCATCTTTTATATATTTATGCTTTAACACAGTTGGTGTTTACACAGACACCGGTAGAGAAGCTAGAAGCTGACAAGATTCTATTTCCACCACATATCCTTTCAAGATATGTAACTGCGAAATATTTTTAAGAAAGCAAGTCTCTCACCAAGTTTTGTGCCAACCAGAACTATAGGGACACCAGGGGCATAATGCTTCAGTTCTGGAATCCACTGTCAAAATAAAAAATAAAACATTGGACAACAAAAAACATCAATGTAAAAGATTTTGTCAAACATAAGGAAAAAAAAAAATATGAGGAAAAAGAAAAAGAAAAAAAAAGGTTTCGTGAGTAAATATTAGAAAGGAATGAGTAAAAATTCAAATCTTTTCCGGGCAATCAAATCATCACCTTCTTGGAGACATTTTCATAGCTAGCCTTGCTGATGAGAGAAAATGCCAGAATGAAAACATCAGCTCCACGATAACTCAAAGGTCTTAATCTGTTATAGTCCTCCTGTCCTGTTCCATATAACAGAAATATGTAAGTTCATAAATTATTACAGAAATATATAGAGATGCGCACAGCTAAATATATCCAAATGGATGTTTTGTTTAAGCATCTTAGGAAGTAAAGATGTTAAAAAAGACATTTTTATTAGTTACCAGCAGTATCCCACAGGCCTAAGTTAACAGTGCTTCCATTGACGACCACATTTGCACTGAAATTATCAAATACAGTGGGCACATAATCCTGTTTCATTAAAAAGTAAATAAAAATGTTAAACAATCAAAAAGGCATAGATCAAAGAGAAACAGAACACTGCATCATATCAGATATAACTTAACTACGAATGAGAGATGCAGATGTGATATAAAATAAATCACACAGAAACTAATTGGATACTAATAGAAACCTTTGTTTACTTCCATTAAAATTAAGTAAAAACACAAAAACCTAAGTTATTTTCCTTTGACTGTGTCCTGATATAAGGTGCAGAGGGATGACAATCCCACAGGTAAGGAATCATCTCATCATTTATACAAAATCTAAGCTGCAAAGTGCAAATTTAGAGTGTAAGAGAAGAAGTTAAATAATAAGTAAATCAATACTATTGAAGTCCAGAAACACTATAATTGTTGCCGAACCATAAGTAGTAAAAAAATTAAAATACTCAAGTTTCCGAAATCTAGAATACAATTTACCTTTATAGCTAGCATCCACTTTATGGGAAACTCTTGAAATGAAGAAACAGACTAATTAATATCAACAGAAGGAAAAAAAAAAATTCACATATCTCATCATCAGCAGACAAATTTGAAAACTTGTCAATATCTTCAAGTTTATTCTATAAAGATAAACCCACAGTCCCAATGGCAAACTCCCATGGACATCTTATCATTCTCGTTTTTAAGTATGACCGGCGATGTCTAAATTCCAATATAAAAGATCAGCTAAACCAGATAGATTAATGTTCGTTTCCAGATACTCTTTCCATTTCCAATCAAATTCATCTAGAAGACAAAAGAACATAGGCCACAACAATAGAACGGGAGGAAAAATGAGTCTGTATACAATTTATTGTTTCATTCTTTTTGGTTTGCTTGATAATCTCACCAGTTATCCTACTGCAAGTCCGAAATCATGAACAAGCAAAACCGAGCAATATTTTTACTTTCACATTTCACCTATTTCTCAATAATAAAAAGAAAAGCAAAGAGGGGGAAACTAAAATCTCGCCACTAATCTTTAAATGACCATCATGAATACAACATAAACAACAGCAAAGCATAAAAAGAAAATTGTCAGACCGTGGGGAAGGTGTTGCTGGTGTAGGAAATCAAGAGACAGGTCTTTCCAACCGCACCATCGCCCACCGTCACACACTTGATGAATCTTGAAGCGCTCATTTTCCACTCTCTCTACTCCTCTCGCTCTCTACTACCTAGATCTTTCCTTAGAAGACCCGATGCAATGTGTGATCACCAACTACACTTATTACATATAAATGCAAACCACATACTTAAAAAGAGCATACACAATCTTCGACTTTCCCATTGTTCTTCCCCTTCAAAGCCGTGCGAATTCAAACCCTAACCCTAATTGGAAAAGCTTTCTTTATGAATGTGGGGAAGGGGGAATGAGAGAAAATGGAGATCGCAAATTTAGAGAGAGAACAAAAGGAATATGTTTAATTGATCAAGGAAAAAATTGGTGTGAGAAAAAGTTGGGTGGCCACTACGCAAAACACCTTATTTAGCCGGGAAATGCTGCCGTTGAACCGCTCTCCTTTCCCTCAACGCTTTTCTCGCTCTACAAAAAAAATCCCGTTGGGCCTTTTAACGGCTTATTGGGCCATAAATGGTAGGCAAACACTCGGTTTAAAAAGAATAAGTAGGGGCTATTTCCTTCCTTAGGTGCCTCTCACACGGTTCTTTACTGTATGGCAGAGCTTGGGCCTTTTTAACGGCTTATTGGGCCATATATTGTAGGCAAACACTCACATGTGACCCTCACACGGGTTCTTTACTGTATGGCAGAGTTCGAACCGTCACAAACCCAAGACCCAGATAAATTAAGTTTCACATAAAAGGGATAAAAATGGATCGGACTATCATTTCAAACCCTTGCCAAAAAATTCGCCACATTTCGCATCTCTCCCCCGATTCAGCCCCCTACTTGAACCCTAGACTAAAAAGCACCCAAATTCTTGCGAAAATCCTTGCGTAGCGCCGGAGAACTGTAGAATCTCTGCCTCGCTAGAGAACTATAGAATCCCGGCCACATTGCTAGTCTATCATCGATAGAGAATTTCAGCGATACCACTATTTTGCCGCCACATGGAATTGGAATTCTAACGATCTCAATCACATGCGACATTCTCGAAGGTGCGTCATAATAATGCATCTTTCTTGCTATTTTCTACATTTAGAATCGTGTTCTTAGGGTTTTGTTGTTTGTTCGTATTTGATGGACTTTTTAAGGCCTTTTTGAGTTACCGACTATGATAATTCCAGCTGATTTCTATTTTTTTAGTTCTCTTATATATATATATATGTGTGTGTGTGTGTGTGTGTGTGTGTGTGTATAATTCATCGAATTATGTTATTTCATAAATACAAAACAATTTGGAGTTTTAATTTTTCAGTATAAGTTTTGTGTATGTATTTTGTGAATTATTTTTATGATCTGGTATATTAGTCTATTTGGTCTCTAATTAGTCCACTGTCTAGGTTTTATGCTAGTACCCAAGTGTTAGGATGTTCATGTTGGTGTCATAATTCATTCTTATGTTCTTGTTCATTCTAGTCATCAATAGGTTTATCTTAACCCTTGTATACGTCAATAAATTTTATATTGATCCCTGCAAGTGTGTATATGTATGTTAGATGGGTTAGAAGTAGGTCGTCAAGAAAAGGAAGCATGTGTCGGTGAAAGATCGTCCGGAGAAGGATGTAAAAAAATAAACTTCAAGAAATTATGAAGAATCAAGAAACTGAGCCGGTGATGAATCAGAGAAGAAACTACAAAAAAAAAAAGTGACGAGTGAACAAACTGCAAAAGAAACTGAAGCTTCAATCCAAGAAAATGAGTCGGTGAAGAATCACAATCGACCAAAAAAGGGTGCCAAAAGTAAACTGCCAAAAAAAAGTTACAATTCAAGAAACTGCAAAAGAAGTTGAACATGTAATCAAAGTTGTTGAACCTGCAATTGAAGAAGTTAAGCCCGTGAAGAATTAGAATCGATCGAGTAAGGGTGCAAAAAGAAAAATACCAACTAAAGTTACAATTGAATAAACTGCAAAAGAAGCTGAACCTATAATCGGGAAAGTTGAGTATGTTAAGAATCAGAATCAAACGGAGAAGTGTACAAAAAAGAAACTACAAAATAATATGACAACTCATGATATTGCAAAAGAAGTTGAACCTGAAACCAAGTAACTGAGCCGGTGAAAAAAGGTGGGAAAAAGGAAATACAATAAGAAAAAGACGGTTCAAGAAAATGGAGAAGCCTCCGAACCTACAACCCAAGAAACTCTGGCTATGGAGGAAGTAGAAAGTTGTAAAAAAGAAACAGATTATTTCGGCAAGTTTAAATGCCAGGAAGAAATTGTAGGTGGAAACTACAACAACGAAAGATCTAGTTGTACTAGCGAAAGATCAAGTTGCACCTGTAAATGAAGAAACTCCACCATTAAAGGGAGTGAAGAACATTATAAATAACAAATTGAAGGCGGAAACTGAAGATGATGAGAGGTTAGTATTTTTTAAAACTATTGTTGTTTCTTCTATAGTTTGTCACTGTTAACCTTATATTTGTCACTTTTTGCCCCTGCAGTCGGTATTTTTTATTGTAGTTTTTTGGATAAAAATATTTTCCATTTGTTTTTCTGAAGAAAGTTTGCATCCAAAAGTAGACCTAAATGATTGGCCGATTTTGTTTGTACAATGTCAGTAGAACGAAATGAAGACATCAAGAAAACTGGATTTGGGGTCCTGTTAAAGATTAAAGTAATGCGCAGCCCACCGAGATGTTTGGGTGGTTGGTTAGTAGGTTTAATAGGGACCGTTCGATGATGAACATTGATTCGAACAAGAAGTTTGTTGTAACTTCTGATGAAATTTGTGATATCTTTCTTCTTCCTAAGAATAGCAGGCGTGAAATGGTACTTTGTTAAACAAAGAGGATGCCAAGATTGTTAAGGATTTTAGGATGAGGTGTGGGATAGTGAAGTTTGCTCTATTGCAGATTTGAAACTATTGCTTTTAGATAAAGTCGAAGAAGGTGGGGATGACTTCATAAGGTTGTTTATGTTGGTGACCTTATCGAGTTTTCTTGAACCGACTGCAAATGGGAAGGTTAATTTCTCTATTTTGAAATCGTTGGTTAATGTGGAGTCGATTCCAAAACTCGATTGGTGTTCCTTCATTTTGGATAGGCTATGTAGATCGGTAATTAAGTTCAATAATATCAATGTAATACATGTAAGAAGGTGCGTATTGGTTCTACAAATTCTTTATTTTCATAGGTTGAAATGGAAGGGGAAAGCTAAACCATCGTCTTTACTGCTCATTAAACATTGGACTACTGAAAGTAGCCGAACGAGAGTTAAAAAAGAGAGACAAGCTGGAGAGTTTAGACAGGGTGATTAAGTAGACATCTATCCAATTTTAGATTTTTACTATGTATAATATTCTAAATACTCAAAATTTTGAACAAAAATATATAAAAAAATTCAACAAAACCTAATGCAACAACACCCGTAGAAAATGAGAAAATCATCCAAAATACCCATTTACATAAAGTAAAACTCTTTTGTACCCATTAATAATAAAAAGATGTTTTATACCCACTTTGGAATTTTGAAATGTCTAGAATACCCTTCCCTTGATCGACCCAAACAATAACAATCGACTCGAATGAAATTAAAAAAAATAACGAAAGTAAAACATATACTAATCTTAATCTTATCTTTTCATTTATTCTTCTTCTTCTCCGACGATATCAATCAAACAAACTATCAAAACAAATCTGGCAAAAATGTTTGAGTCTGAGAAAATCGGCGCTGCCAAAGGGAAGAGAAAGATGAGTGGGGACGTTGGAAACACTAAAAGGCTAAAAAAGAATGACGCCGCTCCGCCGCAAGGAACACGCCATTCCGGCCCCGAGGTACCGCAAATTAGCCACCTGAATTTTTTTACTTTTTTTTGTGCTGGTTGAAATAGGTCAGATTCTTAATGGGAAATTAGGGTCGAGTTGTTCAATAATTTGAGGTGGGTAGTTGTATTTAGGTCAACCGATATATGTTTGGGGTGAGAGGTGATATTTTTTTTGGGTCGAGTAGTTTGATATTTGAGGCTATCACGTTTATTTGGGTCGACCGGAGTTTGTTTATGTATGCTTGGGGTGAGTAGTTTAATTATTTGGGTCGAGTCGCCTGATATTTGGGGCGATCTATATTATTAGTGCCAACAAATTCAAAATTCTTTCATTCCATTTCATTTTTTATCTTATTTTAGGGGCGAGTAATTTAATTATTTGGGTCGAGTCGCCTGGGGTGATCTGTTTTATTAGGGTCGACAGATATAAAATTCTTGAATTTAATTTTTTATTTTATTTAGGGGCGAGTCGTTTAATTATTTGGGTCGAGTCGTCTGATATTTTAAGGGCGATCTATTTTATTAAGGTCGATAGATACAAAATTCTTTCATTTCATGAAAAAAAAGATTGGGGCAAGAGGTGATAATTATTTGGGTCGAGTAGTTAATGATGTTGAGGGCGAGAAGGGTTGTTTGGGTCGATCACTGCAAATATTTGGTATGAGGATTATATTTGTATGTTTGAGGCGAGAGGTTAGTTTAGGGTCGAGTGGTGCAAAATGTTTGGGTCGAACAGTTTTGTTTGGGTCGAGTTTGTATTAATTCGTCTGAGGTGTATGTTTATTGTATGAGGCTCTGTCTTTTTTGAACTTTGAATATAATTATATTTTATATTTCTTTTTCAGGATAATTGGGAGTGGAGATGGAAGGAGGAACGATTTTGGTTAGAAGAAAATCAAATGTTCTGGGCAGATGTCAATGATGACGATGATAGCCAATCGACTGAAGTGGATTGATTGGTTAGTGGCATTCAAAGAGTCCTGTTTCGAATATTTTCTGAAGTTTCCGACGGACAGTAGTATCTGTGGAAAAGTACTGATTGGTTGTTGCGTAGAGAGATGTTGATGCAAAATCCACAAGAGAGGAACAAATACGAGAGATGGTTCCGTGTGAACCATACAAATATTTGTTTTTCGAAAATAGAATTTTGTATGGTTTCAGGGCTTCGGTTCGGGACATCCCCTTACGACCCACAGGCTGTTGATTTACAAATTTCTCCTGACATTTTATACAAATGGATTTTTAATGGTGAGATTGTACGTGCAAGAGAGTTGCAAAATTTTTTTAAAGAGAGATGTTTCTCTGCCACACTTGACAACGCAGTGAAAGTGGCGAAAACATTAGTACTGATGTTGTTTCTCTATGAGGTTGACTACAGGGCACCCATAGATTTTTGGATTTGGGTGTTAGTTGAGGATTCGAAATTGTGGGACACGTTTCCGTGGGGTAAGTTCGTCTTTCAGCGCTTGTGACACTATTTGGAGTCTATGGAGACGCATGTCTCTGGAGAGTATAAAATCTATGGATTCCTGATGCCACTTCAGGTAATAAGTGTGAAATTTTCCTATGCGTTTTTTTTTTTTTGTTATTTCCATAGTTGTATTTTTTTATCTCATTGTTGTTTTGTATTCTTATTTGTCGTTTATCATTTAAAATGTCGGTGGTGGGCATATGAGAGCATTCCCGCCTTAGGGAGTCGTCTTGGAGAACCATCAGGGACTGCGATGAAAACGCCCAAAGCGTACGGTGGCGTTGTTCAAAGACTACCCACGTCAACTTGGACATGTTAAGCAGAGCTGGTGTAAGTTCTTTCCGATACTCTTATTCTTAATAGCAATATGTATAGGTTCCATTAAAATTTAAAATATTGAATGGATTGATATCGTCATCTAACAGTGCATGCAAACGATTCATCTGAGGAGGAGAGGAGACAACCATACATGGCTTATATCAACATGGACATATTGGATGGAATCCAATATTCCCATGGTAGTGTCGAGGAAAAGGCTAAAGAACCGAAGATAAAAGCAGTGGTTAGATTGGACCAACGCGTATTAAAGTGTCACGATCTTATTATTGAGCCTGATTGGAATCCTCCTTTTCCATCGACCGATCTCGTGCAACTCCGTCGACGATCACCCTCCACCAGCAATGCAGACGAGCACCCCCTCTCCATCGAAGACGAGTCCACCTCTATCGGTAGTTAGATTTTATGGTCTTTCCTCTTTAATTATATTTTTATCATGAAATGAATTATATTTGATTTTGATTTTATTTCAACCATGACTCATCCTTTTTTATCCTCATCTACGAAGACCCTGGTGATCGAGGCAATTATCCGATTCGAGTCTACGGCATCCATAGCGGCGACAGAGGCTATCAGTAGAATCGATTTGATGGCATCTGTAGCAACCGCCGAGGCTATCAACCGATTCGAGTCTACGACATATGTGGTTGCGACTGAGGCTATCAGTAGAATCGAGTCAGCATCATCTGTAGAAGCTGCAAAGGCTATCAGCCGAATTGAGTCGGCAGCGATGACAGCGGTATCGATGATTGATGAAGCTACGCGGAGGTTCGAGTTGGCTGCTGCACGGGCTGTGGAGATGATTGGGGAGGCTACTTCACGACCATGCGTAGAGGATTTATCGAGATCTGCCAAAGATGTGAGGGAGTTGCTTTTGATATTAAATATTCTTTTCTTTTGGTTTTTCTATGTTTGTTAGATTATTTTATTAATGATTAACACATTCTAATATCGTAGGTTCTTACACCTCCGCCGACCATTATGCCATCATTCGATGAAGTTGAGCCTAGAAAGTTGTTCGAGACGCATCTACCAGAGAAGCTTGATGTGGAGACAAGTGAGGTGACTACATTACAACCACCTGCCGACGATGTACTAAGATCCACCGAGGATTTGAGTGGACTTAAATATATATGGCTTTGAATTTTTTTCTAATTTTTGTTAGATTATTATATTATTATTGATGACACTAATAAAATCTCAGGTTTGTATTCTTACACCGACCATTAGGCCATCGTCCGTCGAAGTTGATGTGGAGACGACTGAGGCAGGTACATCTCGAACATGTGTCGAGGATATACCGAGATTCTCTGAGGATGTGAGTGAGCGCAAATATTCATGTGAAGTTCAATTTTGTTTCTTATTTTAGCTGGACTATTATATATTTATCCTCTTTAATCGCTTCAAATCAAAGTGGGGATATTTTATTCTTTTTTTATTCAAAATGGGTAAAAAACATGTATTGTTTGCTTGTGGGTAAAAAAGAGTTTATCATTGGCTGAATGGGCAAAAAAGACAAAGCCTCAATTATACATTATGTATAAAACTGTTAATGTAAGCCTTCATCAAGCATATTCCACTCAAATTAAAAACATAGTGCATCACCAACCACTATGATACTATCACATGATATATATCATAAATAATTATGATTTGGTATTTAAATTGGTGTCAAACTATTCAAGTTCATGATATATAATACACCTGGTGATGAATACTTTTATATTTATCATTTGTTTTATATATATATATATATATATATATATATATATTTATTTATTTATCATTCATTTTACATATTTATTATTCATCAAATGCCCATAATATACCAATTGGGTCAAACCCATACTCTTTATTTAGTTTTTGGTGATCGAGTTAGGAGCTTAGTTTGTGCTTATCATTGTTGCTTTTACTGAGCAAATTATATTTTGTTTTAGAACTTTTAAAAGGCTCATCTTGAACTATCAAAGAAGACTCAAGACTAGACAAAGTGAGTTAGCTCAAATAGATACCACTATCTAGAGCTTAGGTCATGTGTTCGAGTCATCAAGGGAATCGACATGTTATGGATTTTTTGTAGTAGTAGTAGTAGTAGTAGTAGTAGTGGTAGTGGTAGTGGTAGTGGTAGTGGTAGTGGGAGTGGGAGTGGGAGTGGGAGTGGGAGTGGGATAGTGGTGGTTGTTGTTGTTGTTCTTCTTCTTATTATTATTATTATTACTATTATTATTACCAAGACTAAGATGGTTTAATTAAGTTTGAGAACTTTGAAATGGAGGGTTTCAGTTCACTCCATAAGATAAGACTAGACCGTAGGAGATTTATTAATTTTTGAAATTAATTAAGTGTACTAATTAAGATAAAAAAAATCTTATGACTACTAAAACTGATATGAAATTAATGAGTAGATGTAAAAGGAAAAGCAGGAAAGAAGAAGACACAAAGGAGACGGTAGAATTAGGGTTATCTTATTCATCAAAAACTCCCTTTATATAGGGTATCAAATATATGTTTCCATAATATATAAAGATAATAAATACCTAAATTGTCCTTCATCAATTACTTGTTGGCGAAGGCACTCTAATTGTGTTTTTCCTTCAACACTCCCCCTTGTGTCAAGTCAAATGGTGAAATGGTGTTTCATTGTTGCCTCGTTAAGACTTTGCCAAGTGACAAAACCCAATGGAAAAAATAAAACTTGGTCTAAGAAAAAAGAGTGCAACACACCTATGTTGAGACTCGCCCTAAAGTCCACACCTCTCTTTGATATGTATATCTATCAAGAGAACTTTGAAAGTCTCCACTTCCTCAATTTACTTGATTCTTGAGAAAGTGCATAGTTGTTGATTATAAAAGAGTTGTGGTGATATTACTCGTATTATCATATTTTCTTCAGTGATAGAATTCAAGCCACTATTATCAGATATATGAATGATTATAATATTTACCATTGATAATCATGAACTACTACATGTATGATAATGATCTCTTTATATGTAACGAATGAGTAACCAACATCAACGATACTATTTGGCATTTCACAGTAGGAAGTAAACTCAACATTTTTTTAGGGGTTACAAGACCATCTGTAGTCCCAATTATTTTATGAATGGGAAAAATAAACTCGCGTCAATGGTTTTTTTAGGTATCAGAGTACATTTTGATTCCATTCAGTGACATTGCACTTTCTTGATTTAAATCAAGATAACAATTTTGAGAAAGTAATACTTGATCAAGTGTATTAGTAATGGTACAATAATGCACATATTCTACATAGGAAGGGAATTCCAGCTCCCACCAGTAACTCCGTCATTCCGCTGACCAAGTTGATCTTTCCTTATATCTTCACTTTGACCAATCATAAAAGTGTTAGCATATTGCACTTATCCATATTTAATTGCCTGATCATCTTTTGGATATATGTAAACTATAGAATTTAGTATTCCACAAACTCAGGTTTAGTTTAAACCCTTAACATTACCGAGTTTTCCCATGGTTCATTATCTCAAATAAATAGCGATATCTTTAATTTCATTAAGAGTAGATATTATGTTCATATCATCGACATTTATAACTATAATCGTAAATTTGAAACTTATTTTCTTTATAAATACTTAAGGGCATATATTATCTTTTCCCAATCAAATAACCCCTTAGGCGTTTATACCACATTCATCTGGATTATTTCAATCCATAGGGTGAGCATTTAAGTTTAATTGCAATGCACTCCGTGGCTTAGAGTCACTTACCTTGGCAAGGAAAGTCCAACAAGCACTTTCGTATATATCTCTAAATCATGATCCCCATAGAGATATGATGTAACCACAGGTATAAGTTGCATTCTCTTTCTTTGGAATTATGAGATTTATTATGGAAGAGTATATATCCCCATAGTCAATTCCAGGGCGTTGTGAGAAAATTTATGCTTCAA
Organism: Phtheirospermum japonicum; assembly: GCA_014905375.1. Lineage (NCBI taxonomy): Eukaryota > Viridiplantae > Streptophyta > Magnoliopsida > Lamiales > Orobanchaceae > Phtheirospermum > Phtheirospermum japonicum. The sequence goes on from BMAC01001124.1 coordinate 226,456, forward strand.
GTCCATATTTGCATCTCATGGCTTATTTTTCTCGCTACGCTTTCAGACAAAACATTGTTTATGTCCTACAAGCTTTACACTTGGTGAGGTCAGCACTACCAGACCAAATACCTGCCTTGTTGTCAATGAATTTAGTTCTACCGGTATTGATTCTTTATCATTTAGGCCAGTTTGTTCTTTACTGACATTTCAATAGAGCGTGGTTCAATATCATTGTGCTCTATGATTCCTTGAGCAACAGTGTATACATCATCAATGTGTGTGGAAAATCATTCCATCAACTCATATAATCTCTCATAGTACATTGAGGTTTCTTTATTCTCTTCAATCATATTAAACATCGACGCGTCCTCCAGTAATGATTCGTGGACATAAGTATAACCAGAGTTAATCTCATGACAGTCATCATCTTCATTGATGATTAACTGAATTTGTGCCATACATGCCCTGTTTTCCTTGGGCAAGTATTGATCGAACCAAGTGACCTCCCCTTATTCCTTTTGGGAGTCACGACCTCAACCACACCTCCACTAAGTATGGTTTCAATGTCTTAATCCGTGACATTGTGTCCTATATGGGGACTTTTAACCTTGCAGACACATAGTATATATATATATATATATATATAATATATATATATATATATATATATATATATATATATATATGATCTCGTCACTTTATAAACTGAGTCTTCTATACTTTGAAGGTCAATTGTTCACTTTACTTTAATTTTCACGTTACATTGTGAGATGAGGGGATCATAATGAGACATAGTATGAAACTATTCCTGTCATTCCATTAGAAAATACTTTTCTTATCCGCCCCTAACGATGGAAATACTAACTCATTATACTGACAAATCTAAAGATTTAGCGGTAAAGAGATTGTCTGTCAAAGGTTTCAAATAGTGGATAACTGTTGGAGATTTATATCCAACATAAATACTTAATCGTCTTTAGAAACCCATATGAATGCATTGTGGGAGCGTAATAGGCACATACTGCATAACCAAATATGCGCATATATGAATTATCAGGCTTATATCCAGTTACCAACTGGTACGCAAAATACTTGGTTAGCAGAGGTTCATAAACGAATAAGTAAGAGTTGTGTGAAATATTGCATAACCCTGTGCAGAGACAAATATATTAAGTGCGCATAAATATTATCTTAGTCACCATCTATACTCTTTTTTACGGTGCCTTATTTTAGACCTTATTGTATATGCACATTAGGTTACAAGATACATTACATCGATCTTGATTAAAATGCAATAGACATCAGATACTTTTGATGTAAAGTCTCTATCATTATGAGTTTGGGTTCTTTATAAGGGTGGTGAGTCCTCAATCATACTAAATGTGCTAGAAGTTTTTCAAATGCAACATTTTTATGGACAATACGTGTTAAAGCATCGACCAAAACTATAATATACTTGAATGATACGCATCTTGAATGGTTATGTCCACATGTATCACTAATTATCAATTATAAGAATGAAATATTATACTTTGTATCTTTAGCATATGCAGGTCTCAATCATAAGATTTTGCTAATAAACAAGTTTTGAGAAAATTAGTGATGTATCTTTGAGACATGAATGTATGTAATGCTTCTAGTACTTTAGAATGCACTAGCAGTAATTGAACAGCATTAGTTTGACACTATATTGTGCATCATGTTTCTATCTCATTTTTTGTTTCACTCAATATCAAAGATGTCCATGTTAATTTCTTATAATATGGACCATCATATCACGACGACCAAAGAATCCATGACAGTCGTATCAAAACTTGAATGAGTCATTGTCCAATAGTCCTTTATTGGCCATATCTTATGATTCAATAATAAAAAAGTAGTAAAGTAAAATTAATAGATTGAATCTAAAACATGCTTTCTTCCACATAAATTAAAGGTATAATTCTATTCTCATAATGTATTTCTTGATGATAATCGTCAACATGAATATCATCAAATTTAACAAGGTTCATTTCGCTCTTGGTCCATACTAAGCCTTTATGACTTTAATCAATGTGACACTAGGCATCAAGACTTTGTCACATATAAATATCAATTCAGTGAATAATTGTCTATTCCTTGATAAATTCTCACATTTTTCAAAGATATTTGAACGAAATACTTGTTATTCTAATATTATACATTATTCGTCAGATATGTTACATTATATCTTAATAGTTTACTCTTGAACCTTGTATGTGATTGTGTGGTAAATAAACTCAATTACATTCAATGCTTCAGAATGAAATGCAAAATTTACCAATAAGCCAAGAATAATAATTAATTTAAATCAGGCCACATCACATAAATCTAACTCAAAATAAACTTGAAGATCAAATACAATAGTTTAATATGAATGATTGATTATACTTTCACAAGTTCTTTGTAAAGTAAGAAACAAACAAATTTCATCAATCAAAATAGAGGATATCCATTGACTAAGCAAGGTTATTGGGAGAACCTTCATGACTTCTACCATGACCAGTAAATATCACGAACTCTTTCCACATAGGTAGGGATCAACATGTCTCTTCCCCTTTGCTTTGTGGTTATTTCCACTATTCATATCGATCCTAGTTAGCCTCAAGAAATTTCCTTATCCAGAGGTCTAGCATTGGTATTATGAAGAATAATGTCATGTCTCTCAATGACTTATTGATTTGCACGTATTTGTCATGATTTTTGTATATATTTGGTTAGTGTTTTAGTTAGATTTTTTGTTAGTTTTGGTATAAGTTGGATAGATTGAGCATATTTTGGTATTTATGTATCTCCGGCTTATTTTACCGTGTTTTATGTTTATTTCAAGGATCTTGAAGTGTTTCGGTCTTAATATGGATGAGTGTGGGCCCGCGAGTGTAGTTTCAAAGAGATTTGGCCCCAATTTGATGTATTACCTCTGACACTGGGTATGTTGTCCACACTGGTTTACCCAGGGTCAGCACATCAGGTCAAATGGACCTGACATCCAGTCGGGTTGTCTGACAGAAGACTCCATCCAGTCGGATTCTTCAGACCATCCGGCCGGATGCAAGCATTACAAACTCGAAATTTGAAAATATTCTCAGTTACGAAAGGATTTTATGAAGGCTACAAAAGACCAGGAAGAGAGGCTGAGATATGATCCATTATCCCTTGTCAAGTTTGTGATAGACTGGGACGAGAACCACTTCTCTAACCTCTTGGGGATGACAACCCAAGAGTGTTCTTAAATCGTTTTTCATTCTATTTTCCCTTTTTCCAATTAAAACTTTAGTTTTTAGTATCTTGTAGATGGTTAATAGCTGTCCGGATTTGTGGACGAAGGTTTCATACCAATTAGTTTAAATCTCTTGTTTGAATGTTGTCATTGCCCTTCGATAATTAGTAAGTTTCTAATTTCCGTTTTCAGTTATTCTAGTTCATGCTCTGATTATATGCTGTTAAGTTGTGTGATATGTTATTGGTGGTGATTAGTTTAATTGCAATTCTCGTAATCTTCGGTGTTTGATACTTAGAACTTATTTGATAATAGTAATTGTTACTTTCTCAATTGTTAATGTTGCTTTCTTCAGTCTTTTAGTAGTTTTCGGATGTTCATTTTGCGTTATGGTAAATTATTGGATTGTTGATGGTTGCTAGTTAGGATTTATGGATCTAGTGCCTGGAATTGTTTAGAACCATTGATTAGGATCGTCGGGTGTTTGATCTACATTTTGGTATTGACAACCCCAACTCATAGACTAATTGTTCGATGAAATGCTAATTGATTGTGGAGACGATTCTAAGGCCCTAGACCCCCGTTTTGTTAATCTTTTAAAAGTGATTGATTATCAACTTCGTTTGAAAATTTGTTGTTAAAACTTTTATAAACTTTAGTTAAGTTCTTGTATAGAGATTGGCGCTCTCTTTGCAAGATTAGTTTTTAAATTGCTCGTAGTATAAATCATCATTGTAGTTATAACAACTTTCAAACCAAACCTTGATTGTGTGTTTAAATTAGCCTTTTTGTTATTTTCTCGTTCGTAAAAATAGAAACAAAGACTACTTTCGACTCGCCTTCCTCGAGAGATTCGACTCGAGTTAACTTGTCAGTCTATGGAGACCCCGTTCTCTTGCGGGCTAGCTTTTTAAAAAGTAGACGTGGATTGTTTAACTAGATTTAATTTTAAAAGATAAAAAGTTCGACTCACTTATTATCATAATTAATATTATACAAGTGCATTAGTATGTTTGCTCAAGTGAAAGAAAATAGAGTGAGATCGTATCTCTCAACTACTTAATGTCATTTAAAGTGACTTTCTTTTCCACATATGGTAAGACATGTTTGTAGTTTTAATATATCAAAGTCATTGACCCTTTTTAGCAAGCAAACGCATTTTTTCCACAAAATTCTTAGGTTTGGAAGTAGTGTTTTATAATATTAAAAATATTCATTTAGAGCACATCCCAAAGTTTATTGAAATTTTATAACTAAATATACTTCCAATATAAGATTTTTGGGTCCATATGAGTCTCAAATTCATTAAAGAATTGACTTTGGTTTAACTTGACAATTCTTTATCAGTTAGGGATTGGTGGATAATATTATTGTGTAATTGTAGTTCTTCTCGTTTCCACATCAAACCAATGGTGGTAGTACTCAAATTCTTTTGAGTATATTAAATTGTATCTAGATTGAATTAGTTCAATCAATTTCTTTAGATAATGAATTTGAAGAATATATTTCATGATCTTTCTTTGTTATTATGTGAATATACTTTATCACAAGACTTATTTATACAATTCTCTATCGTTCATGAACTTTCATTATCATGTGAATATGCAAATGTATAATCAATACATATTGAAAGTATCTTATAAATAAGCTTGAATAGAATTACAACATACATGAATTTATCAATTCATCGAGAATTACCAACATACATGAATATATCAATTCATCGAAATTCATGATTAACTAAACATATTGGCAAATCATGATCAATCTCTCATCTAATCATGTAAATAAGCTTATTTACAATTTCTAAATAAGAAATCATCTAGAATTATAAGTAATAATATATTATGTACTCTACGAATATCATTAAAGTATTGCAAAATTTCATATCTATCAATATCGTAAATAACATCACATGCATATAATCATAGGTAACATATATACTTATACATGCTTTGTATAAGAATACACAATAATACATACCATGTCATATATCCATATAAATAAATACTTATTAGTTGTATATAATAAATAATAGAGTAATTCGAGTTACCTTGGAGGAAAGACACGATTCTTTCCTAAATTTATTTTTGCAATAGGTTTGTCCGTGATATATTTCTGATGACATAGAACTTTGAACCCGATCTCCACCGTACATATTTAAACAATGTATCTTTTAAATATTATATCTAAAATCCAAACTCATCCAACGGTTAGATTGTGCATAGTTTAATTTTAAAAAAAGGTAGGCAGACAGTTTTGGGAAACAAGATTAGCTCGGTTCAAAATTCATTATAAGATTCTTCAGAACTTATATTCAAATCCCACCGTTCATATTAAACTTTTGTATGTCTTAAATAATATATCCAAATTTTGGCTTAACTCAACGTTTCAATCTTGCGAAATCTTATTTTTAATTACGTTGCACAGAAAATTTCGAAAACAAAACCTGCTTTATTTTTATATATATCTTCAAGTATCTCCGAATCCAATCTCCACCGTTCATAATATAATTCAATAGGTCTTGAAGGTTATGTAAAAATTGTAACTCAATCCAATAGTTGAAACGTGAGAAAACAAATTTTCAAACTTACCGCAGTTAGATTTTTTACCTACAAAAATTGTGTAATTGTTGCTTTGGTTAAGGAGGCTTATTTGTCGATCACTCTCATAGGTTAGAGTTTCGTACTGATAACGCGTAAAAGAAAAAGCAGAAAAGAAGAAGACACAAAGGGACGATAGAATTAGGGTTCTCTTAGACTTCCTTTATATAGGGTATCAAATACATATTTTCATAATACATAAAGATAATAAATACCTAAATTGTCCTTCATCAATTACTTATTGACAAAGTCACACTAATTGTGTTTTTCCTTCAACGGTAGATAGACTATAGAATCAATTTAGGCGATTATGGTAAACCCTAATTGATAACTATATAAAAATTATCATTCATTATTTTAACTCTCCTATCAAGATAGAAAATTAAAGTTACTTAGAGATTTAGATGAGAAAGATCATAAAACCTTGCTTTAGAATTAGAAGTCTCGTCTCGTATTATGAAAATTGATATCTGTACACGATTACAATTACAAATCGAGGTATTTCGTTAAGTAATAAATCTTTAATAATTATAACATGATTTATATATCTTAAAATTATTTCATATACCTTAAAATATGTTATATGAGTTTTATGTGTTTATTTATCTATAAAATTTGGAAAAAGATTTTTTGCCCCCCAATGCATGCTTTTTTTTTCACTTTGCCCCCCAAAGTATTTTTTGTTCCACTTTGCCCCCTAATGTACAATAATTTTTGACGTTGCCCCC
>BMAC01001124.1:233156-282504 GCA_014905375.1 Phtheirospermum japonicum
TGCAAAGTGTAAGAACCTTATAGTTTGGAGGGTAAAATACAAAAAATCTTAAAGTTTAGGAGGCAAAGTGCAAAAATCTTATATTTTGGATAAAAATTAAAATAATATTAATATTGAGTTTTTATGTAAAATTATTATTTTTTGTTAAAAATAATAAAATTTATAACTCATATATATATATATATATACACACACACACACACTATTTTAACACCCATGTATTTATAAAAAATTAAATACAAAAAATATTTGTGAAAATTATAAAGTTTTATATTAAAATTTAAAAATTGAAAGGATGTGTTCCCATGCCCTGTTCAATTAATTAATTATTATAATTATTAATTAATATTATATTTTAATATTTAGATTAAATTCGTTAATAATTATATTTACATACTTATAAAAATACAAAAGTTGTAACATTATCTATCCGTCAGTAATCTATTAATTAATTATTAGTCGCAATTATAAGTCATGGGTGGTTTCTCACACTATAATCCTTTCACTGATCATTTATATAAGTTACGCATAATTCTAATATCATATTACATAAAAAAAATTAATTGCGAGTGAAGAAAGGTTTTTTACATTACTTTAATTTATTTTGTATTGTCGTTACCATTGAGTTGTTCTAGTGTTCATACAGAACCAAGGGTAAATAATTTCATGATAACTTGTTGTGATATGTATGGTGTACATGATAAGGTTGTGGCGACAAATTTAGAGCCTCATTCCCCAGTTAATTAACAAACAAAAGAAAATGATAAACAATTGAAAAGACAAAATGATATCGAAGTCTTTCATAAACAAATGAATCGTGAGTGAAATTATTAACAAAGCAATTGGCAATAGAAAAGAAGAGGGCCTAAAAAATTTAGGAAATGAATAAGGTGTCTTCACGTCACCTTGCACCCCACTCTCTACACTTAAATCCATTAATTTTTTAATATTTATAAATTTAAATTAATCCAATGGTGATTAGGTGAAAAGTGGTATCTCCACGTCATTGTAGAACTTCTTAGAAATTTAAGGACTCATCACCAACCGAAAAGGACAACTAAAAACTGTAAGAATAAGAAATATTTTTGCTTGTTGTTCTCATTTATCTGTATAGCCTTTATATACACATAGCAAAGTAAAGACTAACTCGATTCTAGGCTAATTAATAGGAAACGGAAGATAATGAATAACTCGATTCTAGGCTAACTAATAGGAAACTGATACTTAGAGAATATATGCATGATACTCATTAATACCATAATATATTTTGATTACTATCCATTATCTTGTGAATTACTTCCAACAGGCCCCCTCAAGATGGAGGATCCATTGGAGACACCAATCTTGGACCTCAACTGATAAATTCTGGAGACAGGAAGAGATTTGGTTAGTGCATACGCAAGTTGATCATGAATGGAGATGTAAGATACACAAAAAGAGCCGTTGGAAACGTGAGTACGAACGAATTGATAGTCAATGGCGATGTGCTTCATGCGAGAGTGGTAGACGGGATTCGCGGTCAAGTAAGTAGCACTAAGATTGTCACAAAAAAGCGTCGGAGTAGACGGAAGTGAGATATGAAATTCGGAGAGTAGATTGGTTAGCCAAAGAATCTCGGTCGAACATGAGGCAAGAGCACGATACTCGGCCTCATTAGAGGAGCGTGCTACAGTACGTTGTTTCTTGGAGGACCAGGAAATAGGATAATTACCGAGGTAGATAATATAGGTAGACGTGGAGGAACGGTCATCAGGATTACCAGCCCAATCGGAGTCAGAGAAGGCGGTGAGAGAGAAGGATGGACCCTGTCGAAGAAGAAGGCCATGATGAATAGTATTTTGGATATAGTGTAGGACCCGTTTGGCAGCCGTGAGATGAGTTTCAAAGGGCTTGTGCATGAATTAAGAGAGGCGATTAACAGCATAACATATATCTGGTCGAGTAAGTGGGAGATACGGAAGAGCACCGACGATTTGTCGATAATCAGTGGCATTAGTGGGGGAAGAGCCATCGATTAGACAAAGAGCGGAGGAATTTGAGAGAGGTGTAGATACTTCTTTGGCACCAAGCATGTTGTGACGTGAGAGAAGATCAAAAATATATTTATGTTGATTGAGAAAGATGAAGGTGGATGTTCGGATAACTTCAATGCCCCACTCATAACTTCAAAGGACCTACTCGGGAAAATCGTTGCAACGTCATCGTCTGCCAATATTGCAACCGCTCTGGCCACATTGCCATAGCTTGTTCAGACCTTTTTCCGCACCTTCACTCAGCTCGTCCGACGGTTAACGTAGCACAAGCAACTGTCCCATCTTCCGCATCATCGTGGATTCTCGACTCTGGTGCCTCTCATCATGTTGTTCCAAATATCTCCGACCTGTCTCTTCACCAGCCCTATGATGGCCCTGATGATGTCGTCTTAGGTAATAATCTTGCCATCGGTATCTCTCACACTGATTCCACATCCCTATCCCCAAATTCTACTCTCTCTAATGTACTATGTATCCCTGATGTTAAACGTAAAATTATTTCTGTATCTCAGTTTTGTACTCATAACTCTGCCTTTGTTGAATTTTTTCCACACTCTTTTCTTATTAAGGATCTTCGTACCAATCATATACTCCTCCAGGGACACACTAAGGACAATATATATCAATGGCCATCAACATCCTCCATTTTTCCTCCAATAAATTCCACAAATAAAGTAACCTCGCACATGAGGCATCATCGACTCGGCCATCCCTCATCCCAATTGCTCAATCGCATGCTTGATATGGGATTTCTCGCCAACACAGACCGTTTATCGTCCTCTTTCCATTGCAACTTATGTCATTGTAATAAGAGTCATAAGCTTCCATTTTCAACATCTAGCATAGAGTCAGTCTCCACTTGATGTAGTGTACTCGGATGTATGGGGACCCAGTCCTGTACCTTCCCGCGATGGCTATCGTTATTATGTCATCTTTATTGATCATTTTTCCAGATTCCTTTGATTCTATAGTATGCGCTGAAAATCTGATATTTTCTCCATCTTTCCCATTTTTCTTAAAACTACTGAAAATTTACTCGATTCAAAACTCCGGACACTTTACACAGATGGTGGCGATGAATTCATCGCACATCGTCATTTTCTCTCTTCCCAGGACATCACTCATAAAATCACCCCACCTCATACCCCTGAACATAACGGTCTCGCTAAACGTCGTCATCGCCATCTCGTATAAACGAGACTCACCTTACTTCATCAAGCCAGCCTTCCCGTCACCTTCTGGCCTCACACTTTTTAGACGGCTGTGTATCTCATTAATCGTCTTCCCACTCCCACCTTATCAATTAAAAGTCCATTTTTGAGCCATCGAGAAAGCCCATGAGATCGAGACCAAAAAATAAGAACGTAAATTGTAACTTCCAAGAGACATAGTTGGTAGTGTGTTATGGTTTCAACTTAATATCAATTGTATTTGTTTTCTTGTAATTTGTTGGAATTATTTCTGGGAATAAAAGTGAAGAAGTGGGAGAGAATAGATACAAACTTGGAGGAAAAGATAGGAAGATGATTATAATTCTTGTTATTTTCTTCCTTCACAGCATAACCCCTTTAATATTCATACTAGGGGGGGACCAAAACAATCGCCCTTTGATCCGCAAGGTAAGGGGATTTGGCCAATAAAAACAGTACACTTGTATACATTAAATTAAAACACTTAAAGACACAAAAGACAAATAATTTTGTAATTGGATTATTGTTCCTTGCTGCCCAATTAGCTTATTGGACCGGCTCAACTCCTCCAAGTGAAACCGCACCTACTTCAGCACTCGGGTCATCCCGGCCCCCTTCCTTAACAAACCCGACACCCTCTTCGATTTCGCTATTTTTTCCCTTTTCCAACCCTAATTTTTCCTCCGACGATTTCAATTCGCCCGGAACCATGACAATACCCATCCCATTCAAAGATCCTTGTCCCAAAGGATCAAAAATTGGGAACTTTTTCTTCAAGAACAGCTCGTCCTCCCAAGTTGAGTTTTCCTTTTCTCCTCCGCTCCATTTAATTAAGAATTGTTGTACCTCATTCCTTTTCCGGCGCACTAACCGCTGGCCAATTGTCTCTTCAGGACGGAGTATGAAGTCACCGTCATCGTTCAATTGCGGTAGGTCTGAGCTTGGTGAGGGACGAATCGTGGGGCTGGGTTTCTTCTTCAATAGTGACACGTGGAACACCGGATGGATGCGCGCATGCTCAGGTAGATCTAAACGGTAAGTTACTGCTCCGATTCGCTCTGTAATTTGGAAGGGTCCATAGTATTTTGCTGAAAGCCTCAAGTTTTGTCTTACTGCAAGTGAATTTTGCCTAAATGGTTGAAGTTTCAAATACACCCAATCCCCTATTTCAAAAATCCTCTCCTTCCTCCCTTTGTCTGCAAAGAACTTCATGCGATGTTGTGCCTCCAGTAAATTTTGTTTGAGGTCATGTGTCAACTGTTGCCTTTGTTGAATGAATTCTGATGTGTCTTGGTTCTGGATATTAACATGTGTCTCTAAAAAGGTAGAGGTAGGTTGGTAACCATAGAGGTCTTGAAAGGGTGTAGTTTTTAGGCTGGAGTGGTAATTGGTGTTATACCAATACACTGCCAAGGGCAGCCACTTGATCCAGGTCTTAGGGTTCTGATGAACCATACACCTGAGGTAAGTTTCTAGGCATTGATTCAACCTCTCAGTTTGCCCATCTGATTGTGGATGGTAGGCTGAGGTGAAATCCAACTGAGTTCCTATCCCCTTAAACAACTCCTTCCAAACTGAGCTGGTGAAAACCTTGTCCCTGTCTGTCACAATGTGTAAGGGCTGCCCATGCATCCTATAGATGGAGTTAATGAATAGCTTAGCCACAGTAGAGGTTGTAAAGGGGTGGGATAGGGCTATGAAGTGGCCATACTTGGTGAGCCTGTCCACCACAACTAGAATCACATCCTTACCCACTAATTTAGGGAGTCCCTCTATGAAATCCATGGAGATATGTGTCCAGGCTTGGTGAGGAATAGGTAAAGGTTGCAGTAGTCCTGGGTAGGGGCCACCCTCAGACTTACTCCTTGCACATACATCACACTGCTTCAGCCATGACTCAACCTCCTTTTTCATCAAAGGCTAATAGAAAAGCCTTCCCATCCGCTTGTATGTCCCCTGAATCCCAAAGTGCCCACCATAGGGAGAGTTATGCATTTAAGTAAGTATGGTAGTTCTCAGCAGTGTATGATTCCCCACACCGATCTTTCCCTTGTACTTAATAATCCCTCCTTGTAACTCAAAATCTGGGTAGGGTCCAGAGATTTTGCAGTTAAGATTTTGGTGAAGTAGGGGTCTTTCTCATAGCTGTCAATAACTTGTTGTACCCAGGAGGGTGTGACAGTTGTCAAACCATAATGAAGCTCCTCTTGGGGTTCTTTCCTGGAAAGTGCATCAGCCACCCTGTTTTCTACTCCCTTTGTGTATTGTATTTCATAGTCAAACCCTAGTAATTTGGTCACCCACTTTTGTTTCATTGGGTTTAGGATCCTCTGGTCCAGCAAGTGCTTGAGAGCCTGCTGGTCAGTCCTTATGATGAATTTGTAGCCCTGTAGATAATGTCTCCACTTTTGAATTGCCATTAGGACAGCTATGAACTCCTTCTCATATATGGAGAGCCCCTGGTTCTTCTTGCTCAAAGCTTTACTCATATAAGCTATGGGCCTTCCTTCTTGCATTAACACAGCTCCTAGTCCACTTCCACTTGCATCTGTCTCCACTATGAATGGCTTTGAAAAATCAGGTAGTGCCAGTACTGGGGTTGTCACCATGGCCCATTTTAGGGTGCAGGAAGCTGACTCAGCCTCCTCATTCCATAAGAACCCTCCCTTCTTCAAAATGTTAGTGAGTGGTTTGCTAATTAATCCATAACCCTGCACAAATCTCCTGTAATAACTTGTGAGTCCTAAAAATCCTCTGAGTTGTTTGATATTTTTAGGACTAGGCCAATCCATCATGCTGCTTATTTTGGTAGGGTCAGTGGCCACACCTGCCTTAGATATTATGTGCCCCAAATATTCAATATGTTTCTGTCCAAACTGGCACTTGCTCTTCTTAGCAAACAGTGAGTATTCCCTTAACATTAGTAGTACCTCTCTTACATCCTTGACATGATCCTCCTCAGACTTGCTGTAGATAAGTATGTCATCAAAAAAGACCAATACTGACTTCCTGAACATAGGTTGGAAAACCTGGTTCATTAGGGATTGGAAGGTGGCTGGTGCATTGCACAAGCCAAAAGGCATATCCAGGAACTCATACTGACCATTATGGGTGTTAAAGGCAGTAAGATATCTGTCCTTAGGGTTTATTAAAATTTGAAAGTATCCAGACCTCAAATAAATTTTTGAAAAGTACTCAGCATCATGTAGTTCATCCAATAGCTCGTGAATGATGGGAATAGGGTAGCTGTGCTTGACAGTTAGGCTATTCAGGTACCTGTAATCCACACATAATCTCCAAGTTGCATCCTTCTTTTTGACTAGAAGAACTGTTGAGGCAAATGGGCTGCTAATGTGCTGTATGACTCCAGTGTCTAACAATTCCTGCACAATTTTCTCAATTTCATTCTTTTGGCTGTGGGATACCTTGTAAGGAAATTGGTGTTTAGGTTGCCTGCCCTCTTTAAGCACAATCTGATGCTCTATTCCTCTGACAGGGGGTAGTCCTTTAGGTTCCTCAAACACATCCTGGAACTCCATTAGTAGCTCCTCCATCCTTTCCCCTATTACCTCCCCATTAGGCTTGGCCTTGATCCAATATAGCTCCTCAATCTCACAGGTTATCTCCTGGTGCATCATCTTGAAAAGGGTAGCTCCAGATATTAATTGGCATTCTGCTGGAGTGGCTAAGGCTTGTATTTTAATTCTTTTCCCCATAAGTGTGACTGTAAAAGTCATATTTTCATAGTTAAGCTCAATAGGTGTGCAGGACTTTAACCAATCTCCTCCCAAGATTAGGTCACAACCCTCATTAGCCAGCACCCTAGGTGAGAAGACAAAAGGGTGACCCTGCATCTTCCACTTGAATCCGTTAACCCTATTTGAACTGATCATTCTCTGTCCATTTGCCACCTTGACCAATATTGGTTTAGCCTCTGTCAGGATGCATCCCAATCTCTTGGCAGTTGTCTCCTGAATGAAACTCAGTGTACTCCCTGTGTCAATTAGTATATGTAGCTTCTGACCCTCAACTGTTCCATTGAGTCTCATGGTGGTGACTCCTCCTTCCCCTGATAAAGAGTTTAAGGCCATCTGGACCTCTTCCATAGAATCCTGGATTTCAGCTTCTGTCAACCCTTCATGATTGTGAGTTAGTTCCTCTTCTTCTGTCAAGAGCATGTAGGATACTCTATTTTTATATTTATGACCATTGGAAAATGGCTCATCACAATTGTAGCACAACCCTCGCTCCCTCCTGCTGGCCATCTCTGAGGCTGTTAATAGCTTGAACTGTGGTCTATTTCTAACCTGGAGTAGTTTGGGAGCAATAATCAAGTCATTCCTCTTAGGGTTGAAAGGTGAGGCTGGCTTGGTTGGTGTTCTGAACCTCTTAGCCAAAGCTTCCAAGGTATGCAACTGTCTCTGTCCAAGCTCAATAGTTTGTTGGAGTGTAGTAGGCTCAAACATGCCCATAAAAGACTGCATATCCTCACTTAATCCACTAATAAAGCTGGCAATAAAATATTCTTCAGTGTAAACACCCTTGTTTAAAAGTAACATACAAGCCCTTAACTCTTCAAACTTCTCCACATAGTCCACATAAGAATGAGTATGTTTAAGTTTGTTGAATTCTGCAATTATTTTTTATTCTTTTAATTCCTCAAACCTGCTTGAACTTACTTCTAAGAATTGTGACCAAGTGATGTTTAGTTGTCTGATGGAAAATTGTTAATACCATAAAGTAGCCTTGCCCTCAAAATGCATAGAGGCTAGGAGAACCTTCTGTTGGTCAGGTATGTTAGGGATCAACCTGAAATAACTCTGGCACTTTAATATCCATGCCCTGGGTTGAGACCCATCAAATTTGGGAAAATCAGGTTTTGTGAGTGGGCTGATGATTTGGGTAGGAGGTTGATCTTGAATCATCCTAACTGAGCTGAACTGCTGCCTGGAATTCCACATAGGAGGTGACCACCCCTGGCTTGGTTCACCTAATATTGATCCTTCTTCAGTCTGTTTGGGTCCTTTATCAAGATTCAGAAGTTGTAATTGAATTGAAGCTAGGGTCTGGGGTAGATGATCAAATTCGCCCATCATCTCTGTATTAATACCTGTAATTTGTTCCTGCAATTTTAACTCAGATGCTTCTCTTTTTGCAGCTTCAGTTTGGAGGATTTGATCCAGCCGCTTTTGGGCCTCTTGCAAGTCTTTGAACCTGGTGATTTCAGCCATCTCATAGGAACAAAGGCTCTGATTACCAAATGTTATGGTTTCAGCTTAATATCAATTCTATTTGTTTTCTTGTAATTTGTTGGACTTATTTCTGGGAATAAAAGTGAAGAAGTGGGAGAGAATAGATAGAAACCTGGAGGAAAAGATAGGAAGATGATTATAATTCTTGTTATTTTCTTCCTTCACAGCATAACCCCTTTAATATTCCTACTAGGGGGGGACCAAAACAATCGCCCTTTGATCCGCAAGGCAAGGGGATTTGGCCAATAAAAACAGTACACTTGTATACATTAAATTAAAACACTTAAAGACACAAAAGACAAATAACTTGGTAATTGGATAATTGTTCCTTGCTGCTCAATTAGCTTATTGGACCGGCCCAACTCCTCCAAGTGAAACCGCACCTGCTTCAGCACTCGGGTCAGCCCGGCCCCCTTCCTTAACAAACCCGACACCCTCTTCGATTTCGTTATTTTTTCCCTTTTCTAACCCTAATTTTTCCTCCGGCGATTTTAATTCGCCCGGAACCATGACATAGTGGTGAGACGAAGAGGAAGATGAGTAGCTGTGTTTATTTGAACAAGGGGCAGGGACGAAAACTCTGTAGTAGTGGTTGACATTATGAGAAGTGGATGATGAAGAAATAGAGGAGATGGAGATTTCTCGTTAGAGTCAAAACCTGCTCGATACCATGTAAAGATATAAGAATAAGAAATATTTTTGCTTGTTGTTCTCATTGATCTGTATAGCCTTTATATACACATAACAAAGTAAAGGCTAACTCGATTCTAGGCTAATTAATAGGAAACAGAAGATAATGAATAACTCGATTCTAGGCTAACTAATAAGAAACTGATTCTTAGAGAATATATGCATGATACTCAATAATACAATAATATATTTTGATTGCTATCCATTATCTTGTGAATTACTTCCAACAAAAACATGTTCATTCAAAAACTTAATTTGTCCGAACAATGAGTACTTAAGAAAATAATAATGAAATATTGTTTAACCAAGCAAGCTAGCTTAACTTTCTCTCCATTTCAGTCTAAAGAAATTTTTTGCCCCTTTGAGAGAATGCCGTTTTTGCCCATTTTCGTCACTCTTCAAAACTAAAATGAATAACATCCCCTTAAACTCAAGTGCTTGACCACACAGGTTTATAGCAACAATAACATCCATAAATATCTAGATAAGAATATACAAAAAATTTTAGTATATCTAGTGAGAAAAACAATTACGCTAAACTTCATATACCATTGCCAGAGAGCATCTTATGTCCTCATCGGATCCATAACATTTGTAGCCTTAAATAGCAATCTAAAGTCAGTCATGGAGCATATAAAATGAACATGATCACGCATTAATACTAGTATTATGAATCTGTTGAAGGAAAAAACACAATTAGTGTGCCTTCGTCAATAAGTAACTGATGAAGGATAGTTTAGGTATTTGTTATCTTTATGTATTATGAAAACATGTACTTTGATACCCTATATAAAGGGAGTCTTTGATGAATAAGAGAAACCTAATTTCTACCGTCTCTATCGTCTCTCATTTGTGTCTTCTTCTATTATGCTTTTTCTTTTACACGTTATCAGCACGAAACTCTAACCTATTGAGAATGATCGAGAATAAGCCTCCATACTCTATACACACTCCATACCTTATACACATTTTTCGTGGGTCAAGTTTCTAACTGCATTATATGTTTGAAAAATCGATTTCTAGAGTTTCAACCGTTGGATCGCTCTCAAAATTTTACAGAAACTTCAAAATCGCTCGAATTACATTTTGAACGGTGGAGATTGTATTCGGAGTTACGGGAAAATATATATAAAACTTAGAATAGAGCAAATTTTATTTTCGTAAATTTCTGTGCAGCGATTTTCAAAATACGATTGCGCACAATAGAACCTTTGGATGAAGCTAAATTTCGGATATGTTGTTCCAAATATATACAGGTTTAATATGGCCAGTGGAGATTCGAATATGGAGTCTTAAGAATCATATAATGAATTTTGAATAGAACTGATCCTTTTTCTCGAAACTGTCTGCACAACTTATTTTAGATATTCAATTACGCACAATCTAACCGTTGGATGAAACTGGATTTTGGATATGTTATTCAGAACACAACACGTATAGGCTGAATTGGAATGGGTTAGATCTGGATTGAAGGTCTTTTTCATCAGAAATCAGACAAGCCTATTAAAATACAGATTTAGGAAAGAATCGTGACTTTCCTTCAAGGTAATTCGAATTACCCTATTATTTATTATTTATTAAATGCAGCTAATAAATATTTGGAAATATGAATATATGTCATGGTATGTATTATTGTGCAAAGCATGTATATGTATATGTGCCACGTATGATTATATGCATGTGATGTATTGACAAATATGAAATTTTGCAATACTTTAATAATATTCATAGAGTACATAATATATTAGTATTCACGCTCCTATATGACTTCTAATTTAGGAATCATAAATAAAGTTATTTACATGATTAGATGAGAGATTGATCATGATATTGCCAATATTTTTAGTTCATAATGATTTTCGATGTATTGACTGATTTCATATATGTTGATCATGAATTTTGATGAATTGATAGATTCATGTTTGTTGATCATGTCGATGAATTGATAGATTCATGTATGTTGTAATTCTATTCAAGCTAATTTATAAGCAACTTTCAATATGTATCATTGATTTTACATTTGCATATTTTCATGATAATGAAAGTTCACGAACGATACAAAATTGTATAAATAAGTCTTGTGATAAAGTATATTCACATGATATAATTATGACATACTTCAAATTCATTATCTAAAGAAATTAATTTAACTAAATCAATCAAAATACAATTCAATATACTCAAAAGAAATTGAGTACTACCATCATTGGTTTGATGTGGAAATTAGAAGAACTACAATTCCACAATAATATCATCCATCGCCCCCCAATTGACAAAGAATCGTCAAACTTAGTCAAAGTCAATTCTCTTATGAACTTGAGAATTCATATTGACCCCAAATCCTATATTGGAAGTATATGTAGTTTCAAAATCTCAATAAATTTTGGGATGTACTCTAAATAAATTTTGAGAATTTTGTGAAACACTACTTCCAAGCCTAAGAATTTAGTGAAAAGAAATTTGTTTGCTTGCTAAAAAGGGTCAATGACTTTGATATGTTGCGACTAAAAACATGTCTTACCATATGTGAAAAAGAAAGTCACTTTAAATGACAATAAGTATTGAGAGATACGATCTCACTCTATTTTTTTCCACTTGAGCAAACATACAGATGCACTTGTATAATATTAATTATAATAATAAGTCATTGAGAGACATGACATTATTCTTCATAATACCAATGTTAGACCTCCGAATAAAGAAATTTCTTGAGGCTGACTAGGTTCGATATGATTAGTGGAAATAACCTCAAAGTAAAGGGGAATAGACATTTTGATCCCTACCTATGTGGGAAGAATGAGCCACGAGTTAAGATATGTAAAAGTTCGTGATATTTATTAGTCATGGTAGAAGTCATGGAGGTCCCTCCAATAACCTTTCTTAGTCAATGGATATCCTCTATTTTGATTGATGAAATTTGTTTGTTTCTTACTTTACAAAGAACTTGTGAAAGTATAATCAATCATTCACATTAGACTATTGTATTTGGTCTTAAATTTTATTTTGAGTTAGATTTATATGATGTGGCCTGATTTAATATTTTTTGCTTATTGGTAACTTTTACATTTCATTCTAAAGCATTGAATGTAATTGAGTTTATTTACCACACATTCACATACAAGGTTCATGAGCAAACCAATAGATATAATGTAACATATCTAGTAAATAATATTAGAATGAAAAGTATTTCGTTCAAATATCTCTTTAGAATGTGAGAATTTGTCGAGTAATAGACAATTATTCACTTAATTGATATTTATATGTGACAAAGTCTTGATGCCTAGTGGCACATTGATTAAAGTCATAAAAGCTCATTATGGACCAAGAGTGAACAAACCTTGTTAAGTTTGATGATATTCATGTTGATGATTATCATTAATAAGTACATTATGAGTATGGAATTATACTTTTAGTTTATGCAGAAGAAAGCACGTTTTAGAGTTAATTTTACTTTAATACTTTTGATTATTGAATCATAAGATATGACCAACAAAGAACTTTTGGCACTGACTCATTCAAGTTTTGACACGACTGACATGGATTCTTTGGTCATCGTGATATGATGGTTCATATTATAAGAAATTAACATGGACATCTTTCATTTTGAGTGATACATAAAATGATATAAGAATTTGATACAAAGTACAGTATCGAACTTATGTTGTTCAACTACAGCTAGTGCATTCTAAAGTACTAGGAGCACTACATACATTCATATCTCAAATACATACTCATTTTTTCAAAATTTGTTCATTAGCAAAATTTTATGATTGAGACCTACATTTTCTAAAGATACAAAGTATAATATTTCATTCTTATAATTGATAATTGGTGATACATGTGGACATGACCATTCACAATGCGGATCATTCAAGTACTTTTTTTGGTCAATGCTTCGGCACGTATTGTCCATAAAAATATTGCATTTGCAAAACTTCTAGCACATTTAATATAATTAAGGACTCACCACCCTTATAAAGCACCCAAACTCATAATGTTAGAGGGTTTACATCAAAAGTACTTGATGTCTATTGCATTTTAATAAAGATCGATGTACTGGATCTTGTACCCTAATGTGCATATATAATAAGGTCTCGAAGAAGACACCATCAAAAGGAATATATATGGTGACTAAGACAATATTTATGCGCACTCATTTGTCTTTGCACAGGGTGATGTAATATTGCACGCAACTCTTACTTATTCGTTTATGAACCCCTGCTAACCAAATATTTTGCGTACCAGTTGGTAACTGGATATAAGTCTGATAATTCATATCTACGCATATTTGATTAAGCAGTATATGTGCATATTGCGCTCCCACAGCATTCTATGGGTTTTCAAAGATGATTAAGTATTTATGTTGGAATTGTATCTCCAGCAATCATCCGCTATTTGAAACCTTTGACAGACGATCTCTTTATCGCTAAATTAGCGAATTTGTCACTCTAATGAGATAGTCTTCCCGTCGTTAGGGGGGATAAGAAAAAGTATTTTCTAATGGAACGACATGAATAGTTTCATACTATGTCTCTTATGATCCCCGCATTTCACAATGTAACGTGAAAGAAAAGTAAAGTGAACAATTGATCTTCAAAGTATAGAAGACTCAATTTCCAAAGTGACGAGATCATATATATACAAGCTGCAAATGTGTCTGCAAGGTTAAAAGTCCCTGTAAAGGGCACAATGTCGCAAATTAAGACATTGCAACCATACTTAGTGGATGTGTGGTTGAGGTCGTGACTCCCAAAAGGAACAAGGGGAGGTCACTTGGTTCAATCAATACTTGCCAAAGGAATAAGAAGGCATGTATGGCACAACTTCAATTGATCATCAATGGAGATAATAACTCTCATGAGATTATCTATGATTATACTTATGTCTATGAATCATTACTGGAGGACGCTCCGAAGTTTAATATGATTCCAGAGGCGCGAAGTTTCCTCCCTTGATATGAGTTACTTATAAGTTGATGGAAAGACTTTTCAAACACATTGATGATATATACATTGTTGCTCAAAAAATCATAGAGCACAATAGTATCGAAACACGCTCTATTGAAATATCAATATAGAGCAAATTGACCTAAATGTAAAGAATCAATCCAGGTAGAACTAAATTCAATGACAACAAGGTAGGTATATGGTTTGGTTGTGCTAATCTCACCAAGTGTAAAGCATGTAGGACATAAACAAAGTTTTGTCAGAAAGCGTAATGAGAAAAATAAAGGCATGAGATGCAAATCTATACTTGAAGGACAAAGTTTCTCAAAACGCCCTGGAATTGACTATGGGGATATGTACTCCCCCATAATAAATGTTATAATTCTAAAGAACTGAGAATGCAGCTTATACATGTGGCTACATCATATCTCTATGGGAATCATGATTTAGAGATATATACGAAAGTGCCTGTTGGCCTTTCATTGCCAAGGCAAGTGACTCTAAGCCACGGATTGCATTTGCAAATTAAATTTAAACACTCACTTTATGGATTAAAATAATCCAGACGGATGTGGTATAACCGTCTAAGTGACTACTTGATTGGGAAAAGATAATCTATGCCCTTGCGTATTTATAAGTTTCAAATTTGCGATTATAATTGTATATGTCGATGAAAGGAACATAACATTCACTCTTAATGAAATAAGAGATATCGCTAGTTATTTGAAATTCTTAATTTGAGATAATGCATCTTGGAAAAACTCGGTCATGTTAAGGCTTTAAACTAAAAACGAGTTTGTGGAATATTAAATTCTACAGTTTGCTTATATCCAAAATATGATCAGACAATTAAATATGGATAAGTGCAATATGTTAGCACTCCTATGATTGGTCAAAGTGAAGATATAAGAAAATATCAATTTCGTCAATGGAATGACGAAGAACTGTTGGGAGCTGAAATTCTCTACCTACGTACAATATGCGCATAATTGTACCATTACTAATACACTTGACCAAATATTACTTTCTCAAAATTGTTATCTTGATTTAACTCAAGAAAACGCAATGTCATTGGAATGGAATCAAAATGTACTCTAATACCTAAAAAAAACATTGATGCGAGTTTATTTTTCTCATTCATAAAATAATTGGACTACAGATGGTCTTGTAACCCCTAAAAAAATGTTGAGTTTACTTCCTACTGTGAAACACCAAATAGTATTGTTGATGTTGGTTACTCATTCGATCCATGTAAAGAGATCATTATCACACATGTAGTAGTTCGTGAGTATCTACGATAAATGTTATGATCATTCATATCTAATGATAGTGGTTTGAACTCTATCACTGAAGAAAATGTGATAATACGAGTAATATCACCACAACTCTTCTACAACCAACAACTATGCACTTTCTCAAGAATCAAGTAAATTGAGGAAGTGGTGACTTTCAAAGTTCTTTTGATAGATGTACATATCAGAGAGAGGTGTACACTTTAGGGGAGTCTCAACATAGGTGTGTCGTACTCTTTTTCTTAGACCAAGTTTTATTTTTCCCATTGGATTTTGTTACTTGACAAGGTTTTAATGAGGCAACAGTGAACACCATTTCACCCTTTAACTTGGCACAAGGAGGAGTGTTGAAGGAAAAACACAATTAGTGTGTCTTTGTCAATAAGGAACTGATGAATGATAGTTTAGGTATTTGTTATTTTTATGTAATATGAAAACATGTACTTTGATACCCTATATAAAGGGAGTCTTTGATTAATAAGAATGTACTTTGATACCCTATATAAAGGGAGTTTTTGATTAATAAGAGAACCCTAATCTCTACCGTCTCCATCGTCTCTCATTTGTGTCTTCTTCTATTATGCTTTTCCTTTTACACAACATTTCGAACAATTAATCTATTTTCATTCTAAAAACAAAGACAACAAAGAAATAAATAAATATAAGCAATGGCCTTAAATTGTACAATATACACCCATTAATCACACGCGCGTCGGCATTGCTACAAGTAGAGTCAATTGATGAATTTGTCCAAACTCAATGTCTAATGCAATTTATTACCAAGCAATTTTTACAACCCACAATAGAACCGACAAACTCGACAACTCATAGATGTATATCTCAATCACATTGAAAGGGAAAAGATAAATTACCTTTCAATCAAGCGAATAAATGAAAATTTTCTCTTCAAAACTGAATTATGGTCAATGATTCAATGGTGGCCGAGCGAGAGAGGGGGAAGAAAATTGTGAAATCACACAAGTTTTCCCAGTTGTTCTTGAAAAATGTCTGATCTGATGCAAAGATTGGGAATTAGGTCTTGTTCTTCACGCAAGTGGTTCAAAAACGTTAATTACTCAAAATTTACCGGCAAAAATACGAGTGAGTAAGGTACAGTTGTGGGTCATGGGTTGGCTTGATCCATCAGTCTAATCTGACACAAGTGTTTACCCTCAAAAATATCAAAAAGCCAACAGTCAAAACGCATGGGAACATGCAAACAGAAAATGATGTAAATACAAGTGTTTTTATGTGTAAGATCATCCAAACTCATGAAACAAGAGTATAGAAAATTTGGCATGAAACTCAAGCAAGTCTTGCAGAATAATGTTTCCATCTCTGTTTATTATTTTCTATCAACCTGTTCCTTCGTTCACCAAGAAGTTCGGCTTATTTGTCTCAAGACGAATCAACTCATCACATCAATAACACAAAAATTAAATATCTCACAGCCTAGGCTGCTTTTCGATCTTTCCACATTTTTCCCAAAAAAATACAATAGTAGAGGGAGAGAGAAGGGAGAAAAAAAGGCCACAGAGAGAGAGAGACGCTGATTTGTCATCAAATACCCAGAACGAGAGCTGGATATGGTGTCTGAACAAAGTAATGCGATATTCAGTCATCATTGATTATTGTGACCAATGTTTTCACGTCCCAGATGATGCCAAAGGCAAACACGTCTGTCTATGTGGCAGCTTGACTTGTTACAGTGCTTTCAACAGGCGGCATTATCCATTTAAACCAATCGTTTTTGCGCCTCACTTTATCACCCTGCGAGTCAGAAGAAGAGATATTAACTATCTGCATGGGCAAGGGATCAGCCATACCAACTATTGGAGTAGCTTGATGATAAAAATCTAATGAAAGTGGCACTTGAAATTCCATCAAACATAATTTAAGACCACAACCTAGGATCAGATCAAGATAGTGGGAAAAAGAATACTCACAAATTAGTTGAAACCAAGGTTGCGGAATACGCTAGGCGCTAGTCAGGCGGCGGAGGGAAAAATAGTGTCTAGCCGCCTAGATTTTTTAATTATTTTTTATTTTTATTATTTTGTGGTTCCAATTTAAGTTTCCAGAATTAACAAAAATGACTAATCAAAGCAACACTAACCAGCCAATCCCAGGACAAACAAAATTGATGACAAAATTTTGATTTGATAATTTGATACCACACTTTGTAGTTTGATTACATCTTTACATGTCAATTGCCATAAAAGTATAAGACAACCATTTTTTGTTTCATTTACATTTAAAAAGAAAATCAAAACGACGTTTGACATTAGGAAATTTTATAATATATATATACACACACACATATATATACCCATTAGTGCCGCCTAAGGGGCATAGGCCCGATTAGGCGCCCAACCGAGTTTTCACCGATTAGCTGTTTTTCGGGTCGGTTAGGGGCCACGTAGAACCTAGGCGGCCGCCTAGGCCGATTTCTGCAACACTGGTTAAAACTAAAATAAATGTCATGCAATAAAATTAAAATTATCTTGCCTCACATAAGATATTTCCCTGTAACAGATATAAGTGTGATTCAATGAAAGACTAGTTTAAACATATCTTGCACCTTTACTTCCACAACATTTGAAGCTTGTACAGCATGCAGTATGAGCTGAATATTATCTGTTAGCTCCATGACCTGCAGGGATACTAAAGGTAAAAGCCTTGGCAGTAAACTAAAAAAGCATTCTATTAAGTTTAAATAAGAAAAATAAATCTGTAATATATATCCATTCCACAAAAAAAAAAAAAAAAGAATAAAAGCCGATGAGTGTGTTAACCTACAACTAAAATTGGATACTGTTTATCAATAAGAGACAAATTTATGACTTTTACCCCATATTTGGCGTAAAATAAATAAGTTGTTCAATAATCTATCCCAAACCTTGAGCTTTATAATAAAACAATTAACCTACCTTCCACCCTTAATCGATTATAACATTATCGAAAAAAATGCTTTAAGACAGTTTGATAGAGTCAAGGGCCAGGGATACGATAATTTGCATGGAAAAAAAAAGAACAAGAACTTGCGTTCTCCTCGTGATAACCTCCCGCCCAAGATGAAATCAAGGTTTTGACTAGTGTTTCTTGTTTGTGTCTTTCTCGAAACAAGGCATGTTGCCTATGGTTTCTTCCTCTTCTCATTCTTGTTTTCCTTAATTTTTCATTAAAAATAGTTGCATTAAAATCAGAACATTGACCATGAAGCATTTACC
The DNA here is from genome assembly GCA_014905375.1 of Phtheirospermum japonicum. NCBI lineage: Eukaryota > Viridiplantae > Streptophyta > Magnoliopsida > Lamiales > Orobanchaceae > Phtheirospermum > Phtheirospermum japonicum. The sequence goes on from BMAC01001124.1 coordinate 251,790, forward strand.
CACCCAAAACTAGAGCATTTGAAGAAAACCAAAAACTCTTATATCCCAGATTAGAAACTTGAGTTCTTTTGCAGGTCCATTCAAATAAACAGGGAATCAATTTATAAATGTAAGATGGAAAAGTCTGTATCTGGGTAAATTGATGTCTGTAAGTATCATTTTTGTAGGATAATGGCTTTCCTGGCTTCCTTTCATAATTAATTCCATCTTTCACAAGATTATTAAGAGTGTGAAACCAACCAAATTAGGAAGATGCAAACTAGAAATGAAAATCATTGAAGGGTTCTCAGGTAAATCAGGTGTTTCTCTTCTCATTTGTTACACTTGCAACACAACAGCCACGGAGAAATATCTTGTTCAATAATGTTTCACGTGGTTTCATTATGTTGGTTTGAATATAGTGTTTTTTTTTTGGGGGGGGGGGGGGGGAACTGAACTTACGTTGCATTAGATTAAAATATTTTACTATGGGGAGAGGATTTCAAATGACGGCTGAAAAAAACAAAACCTTACAATGATTTAAAATCCATTGTATAATGAGTTAATTCAAACAATCTCAATGGATTTGTTATTAAGAAATTGAAATCCTTAAGTTCAAATCGATCAATCCAATTGGAGCCGTACAGAATTTGAGAAGAGCTGTTTTCTATCCGTTAGGACCAAAAAGTATAGCATATGCCCTAATTGATTCATATGGTGACCAGGATTACAATCATGGTTCTCTATAATCCACTAAAACATATGAAAGTGAGAACCTCATCCCAACCTACGCAAAAAGTGGTTTGATGTAATTGCACACCCCTTGTGTTCATTTTCTACTACCGATCCATTTCGTTTCCATCCAATTGCCATTAATCTCAGTTGCTCAACAGACTCATTATGCCAAAATGAATCCCATGTGCTATTTTTGCAAATTTCACTATCTTGATTATGCCAAAATTGAATCCCAAGTGCTACTTTTGCAAATTTCACTATCTCGATCATCCAGTAACTCACAAGGCAAGGCTCGTTAACATTCATAATTTTGAGCAAAAGGTAAAGTAGTCCTTCGCCTCAAAACTGCAAGAGATAGTGATAGCTGAGCCACGTTCTGATAGAGATCGATTTATTATATTTTATATAATTATGATTATTTAAATAATTAGTGGGTGGGCTTTGGGCCCATAAGGTTAGGGTTATTTATTTATTTATTTAAGTAACTAGTTTTAAAACCGTGTACTACAAGGAATTATTAAAAAAAAAGATATAAAAAATATTTGTGATAATTATAGAGTTTTAAATTTAAAATAAAAAATTCAAATGATGTATTCTTAACCCGTGCCTTATACATATCTAATTTATTTATTAATTATTGATATTATTAAATAATTTTATATATTAATGTTTAGATTAAATTCGCTAATAATTTTATTTACATATTTAGAAAAATCAATAAGATGTCACGTTCTCAATCCGTGTCTAATCTCTATCAATTAATTATTATTAAATAATATAAATAATTTTATATTTTAATATTTAGATTAAACTCGTTAATAATTAGTTACATACTTAGAAAATTCAAAAGATGCCATACTCTCATACTCTCAACCCGTGTCGCATTGTACTGGTGTCTATTCAATATTTTTTATTCAATATATAATTTTATATTTTTTATGTTTAGCTTGAATTCATTGCTATACTTAGATTATTGCAAATAACTTGTAATTGACCTATATAGAATATTTGAAATTCCAAAAATAAAATTATTTTAACTTCTATTATAGATACAACCTATTTAATTATTTTCATAATTAAGTTTATTTTTGTAATTTAAATTATTTTATATGTAATGTCTTTTAATTAAGATAACTAATTTAGATTTTCTTTAATAATTATTTATTACTTATTTATATTTTTATAGTAGGAGAATAAAAGGAAAATATTGAGGTAGGTATAATATAATAAAAGAAAATTATTAATTTAGGTAAAATACAATAAAAGGAAAAGATTAAATTAGGCAAGATATAATAAAAGAAAATATTAATTTAGGTAGATATTATCATTTTATATTTGCCATATAAAGTATACGTAACAGACACATAGACTAGGAGGATTATTTATTAATATATAAGGGTGATAGGGTAGCTTTTAAGGATCGAGAGAGATCAATAGAAAATGGCGGCAAGTTATCTACTCGGCCAGGAAGTTTACTTCCTAAGGAAATCGGCGCTTGCGCTTGGGACAGGCTTTCGTCTATTAAATTGTTATTCTTTCCTTTTCCAATTAAATATTAATATTATGTTTTCTTATTTATTATTTCCGCAATCCATTGATTCTATTATCTTAGTTATTTGTGGCCACTATTATCTTAGTTTATCTTTTGTTATTTGTGCATTCAAAATCCTAAACAGCATCTACAGCATGGAAACAATCTCTCCATTACTAGGACTCCTAAGACCAAACAGATGTATCTCTAAGTTAAAAAGAGAAAAATGTTACTAATCCTTTAGAGAAAATCACACTTTTATCTCATTATAGTTTTTCATGCATTTCCTCTCATTAATCTTGATCTGCAAAACCAAAACCTTTATCTCAGTTTCTATGAAACTTGCCAATAGCCATGTCTATTACCTTTAGACATGTAGCTGGACTATTATACATTTTATAAGCTTCCCACATTTGGAGTTTTTATGACTAAGGCTATAGTTGGATATAATTTCATTATGAAAAATTTGTTCTGCACAGGAATAGTGATTAATAAAAATTTTTTGAAAGGAAAATCATGAATTTGGAGAGGAGAAAAGTGTATGAGATGAAAATATAATGATGAAAATTGATGTTATATTATAATATTAAATGTTAGTTAAAGAATAGCATCAGAGGTGGAACGTGTGATAAGGATTTGTTCTTTATTCAAAACTATGTAAATTTGATTGGTGATCAAAAGAAAAAAAAAAAATGGAAGTGAGCGAAAAATGTGCTCTTTAAAATTTTGGTAGAGAATCACTTTTTTGGGTGTAAAAGAAAAATGAAATGAAATGGCATCCAAGCAAAAACTAAACCTAAACCTGATTGTAGGTTTCTATCCCATCTATTTCAACTTTCTTTTTGTTCAATCCCCCTCTTCTTTACGCTTATCTTTTGCTTTATATCCAAGCAGCAAGATTCCTTTTGCAAATCCAACAGCATTACTGTTTCAACATTCATTTTCACATCAATCTAGTTAACATCATAGTCCTTTCTTGAACATACAATTCTTTCCTACTAGAACTAATCATTTCTTTCCTCAAGGAAACCATTCTAGACCTCCAAATATTAACTTGGTTTCCCAAGGTTGCATCAACCTTATTTAACAAAATAGCTACATTATTACAACACCATAACAATTTTGTGTAGTTTGTTCGGCCATATATCATCATTTGAGGATCATAGCCATTTTTCTGTACTCATCGGTGCTTTGATATGCCGGCTGCCGCCTTCTATTTTTTATTCACTAATGGGTAATTTTCAAGACAACTCAGTAATATCACATTAATATGAAATATATTCTAAAGAGAGTCTCTCTCGATCCCTCTCGTGACTTCTGTTCCTTCTAAACATACAAAGCTAAGATGTCAACAGTTCTTCTATCCCTTTATTAAGTAATTCTTCAAGAACTGCAGTCCCTTTAAAAATAGTCATAATATTCCACCTTCAGTGAGCAAAGGTACTTAAATCACTATTTACTCCAAAAGAAGCAACAAGTAAGCCGGCCGACATATATATTGCCGAAAACCTTTAGCAGTCAAACTGTCTACGGGCTGTTTGACCTAGCATTTGTTGGGATTCTGAATCCCGGTATTTCAAAATCTTGAGATATTCAGAATTATTTGAATAGTAAAACTTCTTGTTAGTTATAGGATTCATATCCTTTACTTTTTATTGTAGATGTCAAATCATGTCTAAAAAGTGAATATAATGTACTATTATATTGTATTTGATGTCAAATCATATCCGAAAAAATGAGTAATGTTGTATTACAATATTATATTTAGCAGTATTAATTATATGTTTTAATAGGATAGAGATTAGGTGTAGGAAATTATTGGTTGAGTATTTGATTTTTGAGTTTTACAAGAAATAGATATCCGATATTTGGAATACCAATCTAATATTCCGAACATGCAAACATGCCCTAAGAGACTTTAATAGAAAACAACCAGAAAATATGTGGTTTTAGAGTGAAAATTTGTCTTACCCAGAAAATTCGAATCAAAGCCACAAGCTTGTTTTAAGTTTTTTTCTTATCCGCTAGCGATATGATTTGGTAGTTAGAAAATCTTAACTAGGCATCAAGGATTTATTCTAGTAATTATTCTCTTAATCATTATTTGCTCATTTCTTGCATTTACCACGAACTAAAAAACAATTATAAAACACTAAAAGATATCTCAAAAACTCCACAAAGTGCATTATGAGTTGTTTGCATAAAACATTAATTAACAATCATTGTTTAGATCAAGGACCAAGACAATTATCAAATTATCGGTTTCAATCAACTTACTTTCTTAAAGCCGGCTATTAACTTAATCAACACCCATCCCTCACCATCCATATTCTTGCGCAAGAATGTGTCTTTAACCAAGTTCTCATTACTGCAACACACATTAATAATGAGGAACACGAGAAATTGGAGTCAACAAACAAGTAAATCATTATATATAAAAAAATATATATACCTGAAATAATAATCAATCTGGTTCACTAATTTGGAATGCAAGTACGGATTGGGCATGGGAAAAAACATCGATGAAATCGGAACCACAGGCATGGGTCGGAGTGAATCTGGATGGGGGCCATGTACATAAAATACAGGTGATGGCATTTCTGCACATTACATCAGCAGAAATGAATATATTATATATGCACATTATTTACACACACTCATATGAAAGAATAACCCAGATGCACCTGTGTAAACCATAGGAGTTACAAAGGGTCGTACGACTGCTGCAGAAGGCGGAGGAGGAGGAATAAACGGTGCATTTGTAGCGGGTGCACGAATGAAGGGCCTAGAACCAGATCTCCGAGCATGAGAATTATTCCAATCCTGCTTCCCACGTTCTTGATCACGCCTTCCCCCATCACCTCGCCCACTATTATTCCTTCTAAACGAAGAAGTACGCTGGCTAGCATCTCTATAAGTGTTGTTGTCCCTAGAAGATTCTCCAACCAAACCACCCGATTTCCCTAGAGTAGGAGGAGGCGCTTCAGTCTGCGTAGGTGGCGCCTGGGATAAGCTTGAACTGCCACCACCACGCTTCATGGATCTCTGGCGAGAGAGGATTACATGGTTTCCATTTGAATTTGAGGTTGAGATGCCACTAGTAACGTCTTTAGGCGAAGACAAAGAGACAATGGTCATCTGCTATGACTCGTACAAATACCAAATTCATGATTCATTATATAATTAACCACAAGAACAAACACATACAAATAAATAAAAATCACAGGACAGGAAAAAAATGAAACCTCCTGGGAGAGAGCTTTGAGAGAAGTTGTAGATGAAGATTTAGGGGAAGCACGAGCGGACTCGGATAGAGCAGGCCAAGAGTCTGCCCCCATCACAGCACCAACCACCACCTCAGCAATCGCTTCATTAGAAGACTTGTTCCAAGCTGGCTTCTTGACTCCACCGATATTCTCAAGCTGAGTATCTGCGACATCCTCAGCCAAAAGGAAAGAATCAGACATCGTAGTAGATGAGGAGGAGGAAGCTACAATTTGTTCCTGATCAATAGGAGAAGAGTTGATGTCGCGTGACCGCAGCGACTGGCGGCTCCGAGGAGCTTGACAAGCCATCCAAATTTTGGGTTTTCGGAATTGTAACAATAATACAGCGGTGAACTAACACCTCAACGATTTCAAAAATTAAAATAAAATCAGTTTGTATTCTGATCTCCAATTGGGTTAAAATCAGACAACTCAAAGATCAAGCGTTGGAATTACGCTTTTCAACAGAACTGTTACGAATTAAAATCAACAATTTCAGTGATCGACTGAAAGAGGAAAAATAGATAGAAAAAAAAATTAAAAAATAAAAATCTAATCAACAAAAAGTTTCCAAAATTGAGAAGATGGAGATGGGAGATTTTTCCTTCTCCCTTATTCTCTTTTTCCTCTTCTAGGAACTGCTTAGTTTATTTGGTGCGTAGCACTAATATTACCGACATTTATTATTATTCTAAATAAATTATAAATATATTAATCCACCCTGTTTATAATCGTCTGAAAGCTTCAAATCAAAAGCCGATGTGTCAACATATGATGGTTTGGGATTTTAAATAAGTACCTTTTACTCATTTTCCTTCATAATTTTTATTGAGCAAGTTTCCTGTGTGATGGTCACATTGATCATTTATCATGTGATGGAATTTTATATCTATTCACACTCGAATTTGATCCACCAAATTGGGTCGGACTAGCCAGATTTATTGAGTTTGGGGCTCCGTCACATGACAGAAGACCCGTGTGACCGTCACATTTGAGTCTTTGCCATTTTTTCTAGGGTTTGGCCACCTATTTGTCACCTCTTTTTTTTCATTGAACAACCCTAACACATTTTCAACCTCACTCGACATTGAATCAATGGTGACAGTAAAAAATTCTTTCGCCATGAATATCCGACAAAAATCCGATTATCAATGCTTGCCATCGTTTTATATTCTTTGAGAAAACATGGATTGAGAAATTTCAAAAGGGATATGTAATTTAAAGTGTATAAGATTGCGAAGTATTTTTTTCTCCGATTTGTTTTTTACTTCAGTTTAAGCTGTTTCGATATGTTAAGCGGACTGATGTCGGATCTATTCTTATGCAGGGTTTTAGATAAGTTTTTTGCTTTTTCGTGATTTGGATCTGCTATGAGAATTGATCTCAGGATCATCATGCTTCCAAAGATTGTCTCGGTAAGGCTTCACAGATGGCTTGGACATGGCCGACGAGGGTTAGTTTTAGCAAGGTTTTTTTTTGTTTGTTCGTTTTCTAATTTTTTGTTTCTCTCTCACTCTCCATGAGAACTCTCTTCTAAATTTTCATGTATTTAGGCTATTGATTTTCCAAGTCGTGGTAAGTCTTATTGGTGTTTGTTTTGTCATATGTTTTGCCCGAATCAATATTGGTGAACTTATTTTCAGTGTTTGGTGTGTTGTAGTAGGATCTGTTCTTATGCAATGTTTTGGATAACTTTTTTGATTTTTTGTTATTTGGATCTGCTGTGAGGATTAATGTCAAGATCATCTTGCTTCCAAAGAACATCTCGAACTGATAATCTCGTGTTCTCTCTCTCTCTCTCTCTCTCATGAAGATTCTCTTCTAAATCTTCATGTATTTAGGTTATTGATTATCCAAGTCGTGGTAAGTCGTATTGGTGTTTGTTTTGTCACATGTTTTGCCCGAATCAATATTGCCGCACTTATTTTCTGTGTTTGGTGGGTTTTAATCTGTTGTTATGCAATGTTTTGGGTAATTTTTTCGATTTTTCGTGATTTGGATCTGCTGTGAGGATTGATGTTAAGATCATCTTGCTTCCAAAGAACATCTCGAACTGATAATCTTCTCTCTCTCTCTCTCTCTATTTTTCTCTCTCTCTCTTATGAAGATTCTCCTCTAAATTTTCATGTATTTAATCTATTTATTTTGCGAGTCGTGGTAAGTCTTATTGGTGTTTATTTTCTCACAATCAGGTCAGGAATTTTATGGGCATCCGCCCTTAGCCAATCCTAACTTTAAAATTTTAAACTAACAATCAGGTCAAGAATTTTATGGGCATCCACCCTTAGCCAATCCTGACTTTAAAATTTCAAACTGACAATCAGGTCAGAAATTTTATGGGCATCTGCCCTTAGCTTATCCTAACTTTAAAACCTGTATAAAGCAAAGACATGCGAATCAGAACTATTATAAATATTTGGCTTCGTTTTTCATACATAATATTTCCTTAAGTTTTATATGTTCCAAGCTCGTGGTAGTTTAATCCCGTCCAATTTCTCCAACTCATAAGCTCCACCCCTTAGGATTTTCGTACCCTTGTAAAGCCCTTGCCAGGTAGCATCCAGCTTCCCCTTTGCTTTTCCTACATTATATCTGCGAAGAACCAGATCTCCCACTTTGAAATGTCTCTTGATTACAGATTTATCATAGGCTGTTTTAACTTGCCCTCTAATGTGTTCCATTCTTACGGCAGCTCTTTCCCGTTTTTCCTCTACCAAATCCAGGGCCTCTTGTATCAATAGCTCATTTTACTCCTCATTAAAGTTCTGAACTCTATGGGTTTCCATATAGATCTCCGCAGGGACCACAACATCCATGTCATACACCAGGCTAAATGGCGTTTCTTCAGTGCCCTCTTTGAGGTTAGTTCGATATGCCCATAGGATTGAACTAAGCTCCACTACACATTTTCCTCCTGATTTTTCTAATCTTGCTTTAATTCCTTGAACTAAAATTCGATTAGTCACCTCAACCTGGACATTGGTTTGCGGATGGTAAACAGATGTGAAATGTTGATCTATCTTCATCTCAGTACACCAAGCTTGAATCCGAACTCCCATGAATTGGGGCCATTATCTGATACTAAAATCCTCGGGATTCCAAATCGACACACTATGTTTTTCCAAAAAAAAACCATTACCGCATCTTCTGTAATTTTTGCTAAGGCCTCAGCCTCCACCCATTTGCTGAAATAATCGATGGCCACGATCAGGAATTTCTTTGGGGCTAGAGATGTGGGGAATGGTCCTACCAGGTCTATCCCCCATTTTGCAAACGGGCAAGGGGAGATCATTGTCATGAATTCTTCCGCAGGCCGATGTATTAGGGGTGCGTTCCTCTGACATTTATCACACGCGCGTACGAATCCTCTGCCTCTTTCCTTAATTGTGGTCATGATCTTGCTTGATAGAGCTCTAGCACCCATGTGATTACCAAATCATCCTTCATGGATTTCTTTAAGGACATGGGTGCCCTCCCTCGGGCTTAGGCACCGTAAGAGGGGTTGTTTGAATCCCCTATGAAACATCTCTCCCTTAATCAAGCAGAATCGAGACGACCTGATCCTCACTTTTATTGCTGCACTTTTGCTATCCGGCAGCTCTCCTTTCTCCAAATATGCTTTGATAGGAGAGCGTCAATCTCTCCCTCATCTATTGAGCATATCTTCTCTTCTCCGAACTCCTGATATGCCATTAGTAGGGTGATCATTCTTTCCTGGCAATCCACTGCCTGGCTATTTTAGCTAAGTAATCTGCTCGCCCATTTTCTTCTCTGGGGATTTGGAGGACAGCCAGAGTCCCCATGGCACTAGCTAACTCCCGAAATTGGGATAAGTACTTCTGCATGTGCTTATCCCTTGCCTCAAATTCTCCATTTATCTGCCTGCAAACAAGCTGCGAATCTATTCGCGCGCATATCTGCTCATCCCCCAATTCCTTCGCCATCTGAATCCCTCTCAAAAGGGCTTCATACTCTGTCGCGTTATTAGACAAGGGATAGTTCATTTGTACTACGTACTCAGTTGTCACACCTGTCGGGTTGGTCAGCACTATGCCCGCACCACAGCCCAGGCTTCCTACCGATCCATCTATGTAAATTGTCCATTCTTTCTTATCTTCAGGAGAGTTGGTCATCTCCTGCATAAAACCAGCCAACGCCTGGGCCTTAATGGCTGTCCTTGCCTCAAAAGTAATATCAAACTCACTAAGTTCGATTATCCATTTGACCAGACGTCCTGAGGCCTCCGGTTTATCCATGATAGCCTTCGGAGGTAGGTTAGTCCGTACTACTATGCTATGTGAAAGAAAATAAGGGCGCAACTTACGCGCCGTCCCGACCAGGGCTAGCATGTCTCGCTCCACTTCCACATATCGGAGTTCAGCATCATGCAGTACCTTGCTCCAATAATATACCGGCCTTTGCACCTTACTTTCTTCCCTGAGCAAGACCGTGCTCACAGCTTGCTGCCCGACAGACAAGTACAAGATCAAAGGTTCTCCCTGAACTAGCTTGGTGAGCAGTGACATGTTAGCCAGGTGCTCCTTCAACATCTGAAATGCCTCCTGACACTCTTCGCTCAACTAAAACCGAGCTTTCTTACGCAAGGCCTAGAAAAATGGTAGGCTTTTCTCAGCTGAGCGCGAGATGAACCTGCTCAAAGCGTTAATTCGGCCCGCCAAGCACTGCATTTCCTTGACATTCCTCGAGGGCTGCATGTCCATAATGGCTCTAATCTTCTCTGGGTTGGCCTCTATTCCCTTTTCTGTAACCATATACCCCAGGAATTTCCCATCTCTTACCCCAAACGCGCACTTTTTGGGGTTGAGCTTCATCCTGTATTTTCTCAAGGTGTTAAAAGTTTCCTTTAGATCACACTCTTGACTAACATGTCGTCCACGTACACCTCCATATTCTGTCCCAGCTGGGTTTTAAACATTCTATCCACCAATCGTTGATATGTGGCGCCCGCATTCTTGAGCCCAAATGGCATGACCACATAGCAATAGGTCCCCTTCCAGTCCTCCTCAACTATCCTGATCTGATGATACCTTTGCGATGCATCCATCATGCTTATCTGCTCACAACCAGACGTGGAATCAACCAACTGGTCTATCCTTGGCAACGGGTAGTGGTCCTTAGGGCAGGCACGATTGAGATCCCGAAAATCTATACACATTCGCCAATCCTCCTGGGTTTTGGGGACCAACACCGCATTGGAAAGCCACTCCGGAAATTGTATTTCTTGAATATGCTTAGCTTTCAGCAATTTTTCGACTTCAGCCTCGATGATTGCCTCTTTTTCAGGACCGAAGTTACGCTTCCTTTGTTTGACTGTCTTCTCTCCAGGGCTGATATTGAGGCGGTGTTCTACGACTGCTGGATCTATCCCTACCAGATCTTGAGGAGACCAAGCAAAAACATCAGCGTTGTTTCTCAAAAAATGAACCAGGTCTACCAGAACTTCTGGGTTCAGAGTCGTTCCCACTCTCAAAACTTTGATATTATCCCCTGGGACCACTTCTACCATCATCAAGCCTTCCTCCCGCCGGGCGAGCTCTGGTATTGTGCTCTCCGTTTTGGCCTTTTTATTCTTTCTCTCTTCCTCATTACATCGAATAAACTCGACGTACGCTTGTCTGGATGCGTACTGGTCACCCTTAACTTCGACTGTTCCATCCTGAGCAAGGAATTTTAATTTCATATGGTATACCGAGATCACTGCCTGGAACTTGCTCAAGGATGGTCATCTCAGCATAACATTGTATGCGGATGGTGCTTCTACTACCAGGAATCGCACCGTCTTAGTTAATCTAAACGTCTCTTCTCCCAACGTCACCAAAAGCTTCACTGCCCCTATCGGCTTCAGAGCTCCTTCTGCAAATCCTACTAACGAAGTTGTCACTTCTTCCATTTCCACACTTGGCTTTAAATTTCGATAGCAATCATAGAACAGAATATCAGTCGAGCTCCCTGTATTGACAAATACTCGTCTCACATTGTAATTGACGATAGTAGCTGTTATGACTAGTGCGTCTATGTGAGGAGCCAAGATGCCATTCTCATCCTCTGATCCGAAACATATGCTCTGGCTTGGGGTTATCTGACCCACCTCACGGGATTTCCTGACCAAGTCCTTTGCAGCTTGAACATAGCTATTTTGGGTTTGCCTAAAATGCTCATCCCATTCACCTCCTGTTATCATCAGTATTTCACCATGCACTTCTTGAGTTTTGTTTCCCCTGGGCGCATTTGCCTGGGTACCACTTCGTCTTTTCCTGATCTGGGTTTGATCAGTCCTATATGTGCCAGATCTGGGGTCTTCTTTCTTGGCTCGCACAAACTCTTTGAGGTACCCTGCCTGTACCATCCGTTTGATCTCATCCTCAAATGTGTGCACTCATCCGTATCATGGGCATATTCATTATGGTACTGACAAAATCGATTGGATTTTACTTTCGTGTCTTTTGAGCATAGGTTCTAGGCCACTTGAGGTCATGATGTCGTTTCATAGCCTACAGAATTTCTCTTTAGGGCGAAGCCAGAGACGTGTATCGCTCAAACCGGGGACCTCCTCCCACCAGGTCTGTCTTTGGCTTTTTCGTGGTCACCCTGTCCTCTCTATCGGGTCGCTCCCGCCTTCTCTCCCCCTCGTCCCTTAGCTTCAAAGCCTCCTGCAAATGGATATATTTCTACGCCCTTTCCAAGAGCTCTCCAAATTTATGGGCTAGTTTTACCAATAATGACTGGAAGAACTCACCTCTCCTGAGCCTTTGCGCCAGTGCATTCATCAGTATCTCCTTAGAAGCCGATGGGATTTGTAACTTAGCCTCTGTAAAACGCTTAATATATCCTCTTAAGCTTTCATTCTCTTTTTGTTTCAAACTAAATAACTCCAACGACATCTTCTAGTACTTTCTATAGTTGGTAAACTGGTGTAAGAACGCAGAGCTGAACTCGTCAAAATTGCTAATGGAACGGGGAGGAAGCTGACTGAACCAGAGCTGAGCTGATTTCATGAACGTCGTAGGAAAAACCCGGCACATGACTGCGTCAGAGTTTTTTGCAAAGTAGCCGCAATCTCGAATCGGCTCAGGTGATCCCATAGATCTGTCGTTCCATTGTATTCGAAACCCATGGAGCGATATGAAGCTGGGAGATCATCCCTCATGACCTCCTCTGTGAACGTAGTGCTCCGCCGCGCCTGACCTACCTTTGTCCCAGCCATTTTCCGCTTCACTTCGCTAACTTTCTTTTGCAGATTCTGCATTTGCTCAGTGAGATCTGGGTTAGTTTTGCTTGAAGTTTCACTTTCTGAAGCAGAAAAGCTTTCTTGATGTCCTTGAAGCGGAGATCTAGTTGTTCGTCAGGTTGTACGCGGTGGCTCCGTCTCCTGCGGTCGACCTTCCTTGAGGGGTGGTGTTGATACGGCCACCTCCACCGCCTTTCCGATAAAGTCTGATAACTGCCTCAAGAAGGAATCGTTCAGCGATCCTTCGGCATGTGTTTCTCCCTGGGGGGATTGAGCTGTGCCTGGCCTAGCTGTTGTTGATGGCCTTGATGTTTCAGGCGTATCCCTTGGCGTAGCAGAAGACGGCGTTCCGCCCATCTTCCCTACCTGATTCCGTCGAAGCCCATCTGATGCCATGCCTTCTACTCACGTCTTAGCTTGGAATTTCCCACAGACAGCGCTAATTGTTTCACCCAGAAAAGTACCCAACCAAAGTATGGATGCTTCCACTTAAAATACTCCGATCTTCCTTAAGAACAGCCTAACCTGCACCACAAGACACGTTAGAAAGGACCACCAGAGGTTTTCTGGTGGAAACCTCTCTGATGCTTAAGTCAGTCAAGCGTTTTCGTATATTTTAGTGGAAACGAAAGGAATGCACAAGAATGTCATACCTCTCCCAGACTTGGGCTGAGATATTTATAGCTTTCTCTAGCGGGGACTCTTTCCAAAATTTCGGAAATAGAATCCGCAAATCTCGGGCCGTTATGCAAATAATCACGACAAGGGGACCCACATGTTCACTCCTGGGAAATCAGATTGCCTGACCTCCCATAATCCTGACCTCCTACGATCCTTCTATTAGGATTCGGATCAGATCAGGATGATTCTCATGACCCGGACAGATCTGACCCTTTTAAATCTCATCCCAGAGTTCAGATCAGGTCAGGATCCTCAATCAGGGTAATCACTCCAACTCTTGTCAACTTTTTATCCTGACCTTCTCCAGGTCTACCCCAACCCAGGTCTCCTTACTCAAGCCATATCATTAACTATAAAACGTTGATTATTGTATACCTGCAAATCCTCCCAAATCACATCCTTAAGGCCACTCTCCATGTGTTTCCACTCGTCGATGTTAATATCTACATGTGACCGAACTAAAGACCCTAGGTAATTTCATATTTCCCGATGGGTGTATTTGTATCGTTAAATTTGATATACTTTTGCTCTGACAGCTTGTTTCTCATTTTTGCATGTTGTTTATCCTCTTGATCTTCTTTTTCCAGACTCTTGTTCACATTGGGTGCTTGAAGAATCAGTCATAACTCTGTTACATTAGTTAATAGAATTCTTAAAACGTTAGATAAGAATATAATGTATACGGCGATAAAAGCTAACACATCACTCTACAACTACTGTGAAGACACCAAAAGCCTTAATCAGATTACGAGAGTGAAAACAGATGCTAGGGTGATTCTAGCAGCTACAGACATCTAAGAAGCATATCTACAACTTTTTTGAAGGTACTTACCACATAAAATATATTTCAAGAAGGTTAATATGTCTTTGAACAGGATGTCCAAAACACGACAGTCAACAATATTAATCATCAATAAATGTCAGCAACCAAATCAATAACCAGTATATATGGGCTCTTCATACTCCTCAACGTATGTTTATTGATGACCTTCATATGGGTCTGTGAATTAATTTCTTGTATTTTGCCTGAGCAGCAACTAATTTAATAATGTTAATTAAACCTAACTAGTACCAGTGGTGATTTAACGCATGATATTATTTTCCTAAAATTTTGTTCCAAAAAATCTAGCGAGCGGGTCATATTAACACGAAAGATAATATTGCATTAATATTATATACAAGAAATTGCCGGGGAGTGACGCGTTAAATTGTGATTTTTTTAGTATTTTAAATTTATATATATATATATTTGTTTTGGAATAATTTGAACTCTTGTTGATTGTTTTCTTAGGTGAATGAACTTGAGATCATCCGGGAAGAAAAATTTGCATTATTATCCGGAAATCAACAAGAGAGGTCGTGAGTTGAAGAAGAAGAAGGAGGCTTCAAGCTTGGAGCAGGTACTACCTAACTATATATCCGAGGAGTCTTCAAGCGAAAGCGAAGAACGAGAAAACGAGACGATGGCTATTCAAGCGGAACGAATATTGAAGGAGTTGGCAAACCCCGACCTCCCACAACAACCATTGTGCATCACTTTTCCAACGGTGAACGATGCTACATTCGAGTTACGATCCGGACTAATCCATCACCTACCTTTATTCCATGGACTCACTGGCGAGGATCCGCACAAACACTTGAAAGAGTTCCATGTCATTTGCACAAGCATGAAACCCGCTGGAGTCACGAACGAACAAATCAAGCTAAGGGCGTTCCCCTTTTCATTGAAAGACCTAGCCAAGGATTGGCTTTACTACCTACCTTCGGGATCCATCACTATGTGGGGGGCTATGGAGAAAACATTTTTGCAGAGGTACTTTCCCGCATCACGAGTGGTAAATCTTCGAAAAGACATTTGTGCGGCTAGGCAGATGCAAGGAGAAACATTGCACGAGTACAGGGAACGATTCAAGAGGCTCGTTGCAAGTTGTCCTCAACACCAAATGGGCGAGCAACTTTTAATTCAATACTTCTATGCCTTACTGATCGAAACATGATTGATGCTGCTAGTGGAGGCACCTTAATGGACAAGACACCGACAGCAGCAAAAGAACTAATATCGAACATGGCAGCCAACTCTCAGCAATTCGACAGTCGTGATTCTTCATTGAAATCGGTGAATGAGCTGGGTATTGATTCACTACAAACCCAATTAAGTGACTTAAAGGCCATGATGAGTGCGGGAGGAGCTCCAAAGGCTCGACCATGAGGCCTATGCGAAACATTGGAGCATATAACTGATGACTGCCCACATTTTTACACAGTACGCGAGGCACACGTGAATGCTTTGGGAACCGGAAATGGGCAAGGGAGAAAGTATGATTCGTACCCCCACACCTTCAATCCGAGATGGGGCGACCACCCCGGTTTTAGATGGAGGGATCAGCCAACAATATACAGCAAGGGAATATACCTGGAAATCAAGATCAAGGGCCCTCTCAAGCTCAGCAAAAGGGACAAAATTTCCCGAATCAATACAACAACCAACAGCGGAACGAGAATGCATCCCCACAGTTGGATGAAATATCATTGGCAACAAGCGTAAAAGGCCTAGAGACCCAAATGAGTCAAATGGCGGAACACATAGTCAAACTAGAAGCACGAGGTAGTGGCCGATTACCTCCTCAAACTAAGGTGAATCCGAAAAATATGAGCGCTGTTACGACACGAAGTGGCAAAAAAGTGGAAGGACCGGCCAATCCAATGCTAGAGCCGGAAAATGAAGACAAGACGGAGGAAGAAAACACGGAGCCAAAACATGCTGAAAAGGGTAATCCTAAACCTTCTAATAATTCATATAATGACCCCGTTGTTTCTCCTCCTAGGACCGAGCCACTCCCATTTCCATCGAGAATCAAGCGCCAAGCTAAGGAAGACACGGAGAGGCAAATACGAGACGTTTTCAAGAAGGTGGAGATCACTATTCCACTTGCCGATGCGATCAAGCAAATTCCTCGTTACGCCAAGTTCCTCAAGGACCTATGCACTAACAAGAGAAGGTTAAAGGGAGATGAAAAGGTCTTAATGGGAGCAAACGTGTCGGCTGTATTCCAAAGGAACTTGCCACAAAAGCGGAATGACCCGGGCATGTTTTTCATCCCATGCACGATTGGAGACATGCGAGTCGAGCGAGCCATGCTAGATTTGGGGGCGTCAATAAATGTTATGCCACGCACCATTTTCGATTGTTTGAAGGTTGGACCGTTAAAGAAAACAGGGGTAGTAATCCAACTTGCCAACCGAAGCACTGCTTACCCTGATGGTGTAATTGAAGATGTTCTCGTAAAGGTTGACGAACTGATTTTCCCAGCCGACTTCTATGTGTTGAGCATGAGCGAGTCCGCATCAAAATCGCCATCTATCTTACTGGGGCGACCATTTTTGAACACTGCTCAAACGAAAATCGACGTTACTCGAGGCACTCTAACAATGGAATTTGATGGTCATATTTGTCAATTTAATATTTTTGATGCTATGAGATTTCCTGACTGCGATAACTCTATTTTTGCACTTGATTGTTTTGARTCTCTAGCGCAGGAATTTCTAGAAATGCACAAACAAGATGAGCTCGAGATGGCGATCACACGAAGTTTGGGGCAGGACTCGCTGCACTTAAGTTATCCAATTACCAAGCCAAACTGGGAGAACGAAATACAAGAGATGGTCTCGACATTGAAAACACTAGAGCCATTCACGGAGCCATACAATCGTACTGTGAACTTTATCAAGGTTCCCTAGTCAGACGAGAAGGCCGTACAATCCATCGTCAAGGCACCGGAACTCGAACTCAAGTCATTGCCTGAGCATTTGAAATACAATGTGATCATTTCATCACGCTTAGATAACTCCCAAGAAGCATCACTGCGGCAAGTACTCAAGAATAATAAGCAAGCAATCGGATGGACCATAGCAGACTTGCGAGGAATAAGTCCATCCATGTGTATGCACCGAATTTTTCTCAAAGAGAATGCTGTGCCATATAGGGAGCCCCAAAGGCGACTGAATCCACCAATGATGGAAGTGGTGAAAAAGGAGATTCTGAAGCTGCTAGATGTTGGAGTAATTTACCCCATTTCTGATAGTCAGTGGGTGAGCCCGACTCAAGTCGTTCTGAAGAAGTCGGGGGTAACGGTGGTCGAAAATCAAGAAGGCGAATTGGTTCCAACAAGGGTGTAAACGGGTTGGCGAGTTTGTATTGATTATCGTAAGCTAAACGCCATGACTCGCAAGGACCATTTTCCTCTTCCATTCCTTGACCAAATGATTGAGAGATTGGCGGGCCATTCATACTACTGTTTTTTGGATGGTTACTCGGGATATTTCCAAATTCCTATAGCACCCGAGGATCAAGAGAAGACTACCTTCACATGCCCTTTCGGCACATTTGCCTATCGCCGCATGCCATTCGGACTTTGCAATGCACCTGCCACATTCCAACGATGTATGGTAAGTATCTTTTTGGAATATGTTGGCGAGATTATAGAGGTCTTTATGGATGACTTTAGCGTTTATGGCAATTCTTTCGAGGTATGTCTTGAGAACTTATCTTTGATCTTAAAATATTGTGTCGACACTAACCTTGTGTTAAATTGAGAAAAATGTCATTTTATGGTGGAACAAGGTATAGTTCTAGGACACATTGTTTCGTTTAAGGGAATAGAAGTCGATAAATATAAGATTGATACTATAGCTGCATTGCCTTACCCCGCCAATGTGCGCGAAGTTTGTTCTTTTCTTGGCCATGCAGGATTTTATAGGAGATTTATCAAGGACTTTTCGAAGATTGCTTCGCCACTTTGTAGGCTCTTGCAAAAAGATGTGGAATTTGAGGTCGATGACAACTGCAAGAAAGCCTTTGACAAACTGAAGGAACGGTTGACCACTTCTCTAGTTATCTAAGCACCGAGGTGGGACCTACCTTTTGAGATCATGTGCGATGCGAGCGACTATGCTGTGGGAGCCGTGCTAGGGCAGAGGGTTGATAAAGCAACCCATGTGATCTATTATGCATCGAGGACCTTGAACCCTGCCCAGGAAAATTACACTACCATGGAGAAGGAGCTTCTAGCTGTTGTGTTTGCCCTTGAGAAGTTCCGTTCATACATCATTGGATCATAGGTGGTGGTTTTTAGTGATCATGCGGCCCTGCGACATCTACTTACAAAGAAGGAGACAAAGCCAAGGCTCATACGGTGGATTTTATTACTCCAAGAATTCGATTTCGAAATCAAGGACAAAAAGGGATCCGAGAACACCGTGGACGACCACCTCAGTCGATTAATGCACGTGGGTGACGAGCTACAACTTGATGAGAGATTTTCGGACGAGCAGCTACTTGCAGTTGAACACAAGGATCCTTGGTATGCTGACTTAGTAAATTTTCTAGTTGCTCATGTGTTTCCAACAGGACTGACAAAAGAAAGGAGGGACAAGTTGAGGAGTGATGCGAAATATTATGTATGGGATGACCCATACCTTTGGAAGCATTGTGCTGATCAAGTCATTCGAAGGTGCGTCCCCGAATCGGAGTTCCACGCTATTCTTTCATTTTGCCATTCTCATGCATGTGGAGGACATTTTGGATCAAAAAGAACTGCGCATAAGGTACTTGACAGTGGTTTTTATTGGCCATCCCTATTTCGAGATGCGTATGAATTGTGTAAGTCATGTGATAATTGTCAACGTATGGGGAACCTTTCACGGAGGTGCCAAATGCCCCAAGCACCCATAATGGTTTGTGAAATTTTTGATGTATGGGGCATCGACTTTATGGGGCCCTTCCCAAATTCATTCAATAATATTTATATTTTGCTTGCGATGGATTATGTCTCCAAGTGGGTGGAAGCAAAGTCCACGCCAGCTAATGACTCGAAGGTTGTAGCACGATTCATTAAATCTCGGATCTTCTCAAGGTTCGGGATCCCTCGAGTTATGATCAGCGATCGTGGTACTCATTTTTGTAGCAAGACGGTGGAGGCATTGCTCCGGAAGTACGGGGTTGCTCATAGGCTTTCTACAGCCTATCATCTACAAACGAATGGGCAGGCCGAAACATCAAATCGAGAGATCAAGTCTATTTTGGAGAAGACAGTCAATGCAAACCGAAAGGATTGGAGCATCAAGCTGAAGGATGCACTGTGGGCATATCGCACGGCATATAAGACACCAATTGGGATGTCACCGTATTGCCTCGTTTTTGGGAAACCATGCCACTTGCCGGTAGAGCTCCAACACAAGTCATTTTGGGCGGTGCAGCAATGCAACTTTGATTTTGATGGAGCTGACGTGAAGTATATGAAAAAGAGTTGCCAAACTGCTGGGATTACCTAGGTTAATACATGAAACACCTGCGATTTCTAAAAATATAATGGTGTCTAGAGTCCGAATGAGTTCATTTGATCAATTTGAGTGACTTACTATTTTACGTTTGTCCTATGCTTTAATTCTAAATGTTGCTTGAGGACAAGCAAAGTTTAAGTTTGGGGGATTTGATAAGCGAGAAATTGCATGATAATTAATGGTTTAATTCCTATATTTTTATGTTCTTAATATTCTTATATATATTTATTTCTCGCATATTTATTATTATGAGTAGTCGAGCACCAATTGTATATTTCTTTCTTATTTTACAGTAATTAGGTGCTAAACTGGTGAAGGGTGATCCATAGGAGTTGCACGAAGAAACGAGACACAAAACAAGTAAATTGGTGAAGAAATGACAATTTTGGGCCTTCTAGAAGGGCAGTCGCTGGGCCCAACCGGTATAGAAAGCTGGGCTGGCAGCACCTCCTGATTCTGGGCCTTCTAGAAGGATCGTCTCTGGGCTTAACCGGTATGGAAAGTGCTGAACGACCTAGAAGGGGCGAAAACCCTAATTTTGACCCCTTTTTCCAAGCCACCTACACCTATAAATACCCCCATCCCTCACATTTGGAAGCACACACAAAAATCTAGGGTTTTACACCAAAAACCTAGGGTTTCAAGGCATCAAGAGGAGTTCAAGCTACCCAACTTCCAAGAGCTTGAAGATTGGGAGTCCAAGATCCAAGATTCAAGTTCTACATCTCTTTTCTTTCCCTTTCGCACGGATTATGTTTGTTTTTCTTAAACTCTTCTTTTTATTTTATGAACTCCATGAGTGAGTAGTTTTCATATTCTAGTTCTAGGGATGTTGAAACCCTCGTGAAACTATGTTCTAATTAATTAATGCAATATTATCTTTCGTTCTTCATATGCAATTGTTTGTGTTATTTTGTTTACTTTTCATGATAAATTCATGACATGATTATTTAATTCTTAATTTAGCTTGATCACCTAGATTAGGGATTGGTATTCAATTTCTAGAAATAGGGTTGCTTCCCGTGTAATTGTCGTAATTCCCATTTCACTTGTAGCAACTAATGATCACATATAATTAGGGATAACACAACATAAGTTAAATAAACCGAGCTTGTGAGTTTATTGCTTAGATTAGCCTATTTACCTGATTTTTATTGCTGTTGATGGATTAAATCTAGAGAGCTTATTCTAGGTTGTTCATTGATTAGGTTTAATTAAAAGAGCTTGTTTTAATTAAATACACATAAGGGTAAATTCGAGTAACAGAGCTTGTTGTTACTTAGGGCTTTTAGTTGCATATGATGAATGGATTATGATATTATGGTTGGTTAGATGAGTGAAACGAGGGTGGATACTGAACTAGAACTAGAGCTTTATTATTATTAAATTTTCGTTTAATTCTTCAACGTGTTTTTGTTTGCATGCTTTTAATTAATTGCTTTTAATTATTAATTAGTTTATTTATTTTGATGTTTAGTTCTTTTAATTATTAATTCCTAAATTTTCACCCCGTTTATTAGTTTAATAAAATACAAAAATATCACAATATAAACCACACTCCTCGTGGGATCGACCCTCACTTATCGCTACTACTAGTTGGTAGAGAGAAGTTGAGGAAAATAAATTATTAAATTTGACGCTTAACGACGAGCGGGTCAAATTTTGGCGCCGTTGCCGGGTCAAATAGTGTCCCCAGAGCTCATAGAGATGGTAAAAGACATAGAAATGAACGTCTTGAAGCTCCAACAGAAAATAGATGGGTGGCAGCACGATGAACACAACATGCAATCCAGTTTAGGAAATCTAGAAGCTCAAGTGAGTCCAATTGCGGACCACGTAAGCCAGCTGGACGTACAGTTAGGGGAATGATTGCCGTTTGAGCCTGAGGTGAATATGGGAAGCGTTAGTGCCATCATGCCGCAAGATGTGGAGGAATTCGAAGCTCCGGAGGTTCTAGCACCTGAGTTGGAGGATAAATACGAGATGGAGGAAGAAGAAACAAGGCAGATACATGTTGACCATAGTCTGCCTAAGCTCACAGATGATGTTCCAAATTCCATCGTTTCTCCTATCAAAGTCGAGCCTACGAATGATTCCAATTTATCCAATCGTAGTCGAAGCCGAGCCAAAGCCATTGCCGACATGGGCCGTGCATCAGACGATAGAAGATGAGGGGACGCTTGTGCAAGATGAAGAGAACGTGGTGACTACGATCCTTCCTTATGAGGTGGTGAGCGAAACAATTGTTGACAATTTTAATAAAGAGCCATCACAAAGCCGAAAGGATCCAGTCAAGCACCCAACGGAGAAGACGCACGAGGAAGAAATTTTCGAGGAGACCGATGAGCTTCCATTCGTGGTGACGAATGAGACTATTCTTACTAATATCTATAAGAGGCCACCACAAAGTCGGAAGGATCCGGTCAAGCATCCAACTTCGAAACGAATGAGATTTGAGGAGGATGAAGTTATGGGAATCCCTTTTATTCTAAGACCTCCACCGAAACCCCCATGGAATTGAGGGGTGACACGTCGAGCCGACGACATTAAGGAAAGGCGCTTGTTGGGAGGCAACCCAATGTTTACATTATTTTCTATTTTATTTTTATTTTGCAGTTGAAGGGATAAAAAGCCTTGTTGTTTTGGATGATTGGGCCATCATATGAAGAAAAATCGTCATTGGAACCGAGAACCCCCTCGATTTTTACCCCGGTGATTTCTTTTCCATACTCTTCCCTTACGATTTATATAAGCGTATGACCCTTATCCTTACGAGCCAAGATGGGGGGACTCTCCAAATTCTCAAAGGAGACAAGATTTTTCGGAACAATATAATAACCCACTCCCCCAAAATTTAACCGCTCGTCATTGAAGCGTCAAAAATAATATTTATAAAGTTCCTCGACTTTCCTCTACTAACTAGTAGCAGTGGCAAGCAAGGGTCGATCCCACGAGGAGTGTGGATTAATTTATAATTATTCGTATTTAAATAAAATAACAAAACAGGGGTAAAGAATATTAATTAATCTAAGAAAATTAAATAACTAAAGAAAACAATTAAAATCAAATAACGAAACAAATAAGAAAATAACAAATAATAATAAATAACTTTCCAGTCCTAGTTCAGTTTCCACCCTCGTTCAATTCATATAACCAATTGCAATATTAAATCCACTCATCATATGAAACTAAAAACCCTAAGTAACAATAAGCTCTGCTACTCGAATTTACCCTTACTGTGTATTTAATTAAAATAAGCTCTTTAATTAACTCTAATTATTGAATAACCTAGAATAAGCTCTCTAGATTCAACCCAACAACAGCATTAATATCTAGGCAAATAGGTTAATCTAAGCAATAAACGCATAAGCTCGGTTTATTCAACCTATGTTGTGTTACCCCTAATGATACGAGACCATTAGTTGCTTCAGAGAAATCGAAACTACGACAATTACACGGGAAGCAGTTCTCTTTCTAGCAATTGATAACCAAATCCCTAATCTAGGTGGCCAATCCAAACCAAGAATTCAGCATCATGTCATGAAATAAGCAATCATGATATGTAAACAAGATAACACAAGCAATCTCATATGAAGAACGAAAGAAATACGCATAAATTAATTAAAACATAATCTCACGAGGGTTTCAACATCCCTAGGACTAGATAAAACAATTACTCTCTAATGGAGTTCATGAAATAAAAGAAGAAAAATAAATAAGAAGAACATAATTCTAGATAAGAAAGGGATAAGAGAGCTTAGATCTTGAATCTTGAGTCTTCAATCTTCAAGCTCTTGATGGATGGTTGAATTGGGTGTTTTGGACTCCTTTTGGTGTCTTGGAACCCTAGGATTAATGTTCCTACCCGTTTTTGGTGTTAAAGGGAGGTATTTATAGGTTTAGATGTCTTGGAGAACAAGTTCCCTTGCTAAAATAGGATTCCAGCCCTTTCTATGTCGGTTCTGGCACTTTCCTTAATTGTTTCCTGCACTTTCTATACCGGTTTCCTCGCAGAAATAGGACTC
The DNA here is from genome assembly GCA_014905375.1 of Phtheirospermum japonicum. NCBI lineage: Eukaryota > Viridiplantae > Streptophyta > Magnoliopsida > Lamiales > Orobanchaceae > Phtheirospermum > Phtheirospermum japonicum. Next base: position 275,595 of record BMAC01001124.1, read on the forward strand.
CCAGCGCCAGGCTGGCGGGCGCGTGCGGCATGGGCGAGTCAGGGTCGGCAGCGTCGACGCATTCGGTGCGCTTGCGTCGATTAACGTCGGTTCCGCGTCGACTGACGCGACAGAGAGCTCTGTAGGCAGGTACATCGAACGACATCGGTTCTTGTAGGCAGCAGTCAGCGGGCACTTTCTATAACGGTTGATCCCAGAGATAACCCATCTAGAAAGTTCAGAATCGTCCTTTCTTTGCCAATTCACTCGTTTTGTCTCTCGTTTCCTCTTGCTACTCTTATGCATCATCTTTAAATCTTGAACTCAACAATTTAGCACCTAATTACTGTAAAATAAGAGAGAAATACACAATTGGTGCTCGACTACTCATAATAATAAATATGTGAGAAATAAATATATATAAGAATATTAAACACATAAAAATATAGGAATTAAACCATTAAATAAAGCACAATTTCTCGCCTATCAAATTCCCACAAACTTAAACCTTGCTTGTCCTCAAGCAACATTAAAGCATAGGATAAATATAAAATAAGTAAGTCACTCAAATTGACCAAATGAACTCATCCGGACTCTAGACACCATTATATTTCTAGAAATCGCAAGTGTTTCATGTATTGACCTAAGTAATCCCAGCAGTTAGGCAACCCCTTTTTATATACACTACGTCAATGTACTATGGTGCCCCCTCGCTACTCAATGGTTTGACTCTATCCATTGTTGGTCACGATCAAATATCTCGTCCTCTCCCATTTATTTATTTATTTATTTATTTAATTGAGGCCCGCAGCTCCACACTACCATTCTTGACTTGACTTGATAATGATTCGGTGCTGGATAGGAGGATCGTCTTGATTTGGTATTTGAATTATTGAGTTCACCTCCGCCATGTTTGAGATTTTGGTTGGATTGCGCCACTTGAGTATGTGTATGAATTTGTTGAGCTACTAGCATCTTCGTTGGATTTTCGCCCTTAGAATTTGTAAGCGAATTGCACTTGGTACACGGATAGGCAGCTGTTTCAGCACCTCAATTCTTTTTCTCTTTTTTTTTCAATTTTCAATTTTCAACTTACACCATGCCGTATACCCCAACCGGACTTTATTGACTTCTGTTTCGACTAACAAGATATTTTCACACAACCGCCAACTTCAAGGCCCCACATAATTCATATTGAGTACGGCAACCACAAATACATATCAACAACGCAATAGTCTAGAATTGACGCCCCACAAATGAATCACAAAAGCACTAACATGCATACCATTGATTCCTAAATCAAATGATGACTAAAGAATTTAACTGAAACATAATTCATCAAAGCAATTCAAGCAAGTACTTTTTAACATTCTTAATTCAATTCCCCAAAAATATCACAAAATTTTCAAAATTAATCAGTTTTTTAGCACAATATCCTCAATAATAACCCACTCCCACAAACTTAAACTTTAGCTTGTCCTCAAGCGAACATAAAACAAGAACAAGAACATCACAAATATTATTAGGGAAGAGTAGGGAAAAGAAATCACCGGGGTAAACATCGAGGGGGTTCTCAGTTCCAAATGATCTTTTTTGAAAATATGCACAATCGTCCAAATCAACCAAGCTTAGTATCCCTTCAACTGCAAAAATAAAAATAAAAATTGAAAAATAAAATAATGTAAACATTGGGTTGCCTCCCAACAAGCGCCTTTTTCTTAACGTCGTCGGCTCGACGTGTCACCCCTCAATTCCATGGGGGTTTCGGTGGAGGTCTTAGAATAAACGGGATTCTCATAACTTCATCCTCCTCAAATCTCACTCCTTTCGAAGTTGGATGCCGGATCCTTCCGACTTTGTAGTGGCCTCTTATAGATATTAGCAAGAATAGTCTCATTCGTCACCACGAATGGAAGCTCATCGGTCTCCTCGAAAATTTCTTCCTCGTGCGTCTCCTCCGTTGGGTGCTTGACTAGATCCTTTCGGTCTTGTGGTGGCTCTTCATTAAATTTGGCAAAAGTAGATTCGTTCACCACCACAAATGGAAGGATCGTAGTAACCACCTCCTCTAAATCTTCAACCCGCACAAGCGTCTCCTCATCCTCCTTCATCACTTGGTACTCGGTCCATGATGGCGTCAACTTTGGCTTTGGCTCATCTTCGATTGGATAAATGATAGAATCATTTGTAGGCTCGACTTCGATAGGAGAAACGATGGAATTAGGAACATCATTTGTAAGCTCAGGCAGACTATGATCAACACGTATCCGCCTTATTTCTTCTACCTCCATCTCGTATTCATCCTCCAACTCAGGCGCTAGACCTCCGGAGCTTTGAATTCCTCCACATCTTGCGGTATAATGGCACTCACATCCTCCATGTTCACCTCAGATTCAAACGGAGATTGCTCCTCCAACTGCACATCTAAATGCCTTAGGTGGTCTGCCATTTGACTCATTTGAGCTTCGAGCTTCTTGGTGTTTGTAATCATGGCCTCCATCATCTTTATGAGGGCTGGGGATGGTTCTTGTGCTTGGGGATGGTCATCATATTGTCTCGAAAAATTTTGTCCCCTTTGAAAATTTCGAGGGTCCCCCCACCTTGGCTCGTAAGGATAAGGGTCATACTCTCTTTGCCGGTTTCGACTTGCTTCAATCCTAGCTCGTAGCGTTAGACAATCATCGGTAACATGATTAAATGTTTGACATAATCTGCATGGTCGAACCGGAGGGATCCTTTCCATAGCCTGCTTAGCCTTCATTGCTTTCACCAAATCTTCTAGCGATGGTCCGGAATTTCTTTCAACCAATGGCTCAGGATAGTATTGTGGATATTGATGATTAAAGCGCGATCCGTCATGCCCAAAAGGTTGTCTCTCCATTCCGTACCTAGCATCATAAGCATAAAATTGGTGAGAGTACGCTGCCATTCCAAAATAATATTTTTTTTAATTTTTGATTTTTTTAATTAATTTCGAAAAAATACTTCAATTAATTTCAAAATAATATTTTTTTTAATTAAAGAATTTAAAAACTAAAATTAAAAATATTAAAATACGTCAAATCACAATTTAAACGCGTCACTCCCCGGCAACGGCGCCAAAATTTGACCGCTCGTCGTTGAAGCGTCAAAAATAATATTTATAAAATTCCTCGACTTTCCTCTACTAACTAGTAGCAGCGGCAAGCAAGGGTCGATCCCACGAGGAGTGTGGATTAATTTGTGATTATTCGTATTTAAATAAAATAACAAACGGGGGTAGAGATAATAAACTAACTAACGAATTAAATAACTAAATAAATAAGAAAACAATTAAAATCAAATAACGAAACAAATAAGAAAATAACAAATAATAATAAATAACTTTCCAGTCCTAGTTTAGTTTCCACCCTCGTTCAATTCATCTAACCAATTTCAATATTAAATCCACTCATCATATGAAACTAAAAACCCTAAGTAACAATAAGCTCTGCTACTAGAATTTACCCTTACTGTGTATCTAATTAAAATAATCTCTTTAATTAACTCTAATTATTGAATAACCTAGAATAAGCTCTCTAGATTCAACCCAACAACAGCATTAAAAACCAGGCAAATAGGTTAATCTAAGTAATAAACACATAAGCTCGGTTTATTCAACCTATGTTGTGTTACCCCTAATATTGCATGATAATTAAAACTTTTCTATAGTGGTAACTATAGTGGAATTTTGATTTAAACTTTTACGCATCCCTTTTTGAAATATTTAATAAAGCATGTAAGTTTGCTCGCAAGAGTACGAGGAACTTGTAGGATGGTGAGTTTGACTCGAGTCGATTCTCTCGAGGACAACTGTTCGGTCTTATCGGATATTTCTCTTCAATTCTAAAGCAAATAAATTATACATACAATTTGGGGTTTTTTTGAAGAATTTGAATTGAACATTATGAACTAAGCTATATTAAGGCTAAATCTAATTAAACTAATTATCTTGAACTAGATTATCAACTAAATTAACTAAATTATTTAAACTAATTAACTAACTAAAAATTAAACTAAAACTAAATTAAATTAACTAAACCTAGATTAATTAACTACCTAATTAACTAATTAATAATTAAAAGGGTCTAAGAAATAATTTTCTGCTAAGGGTTACTGCTAACCGTTAGTGCTAAGGGTTACTGCTAAGGGTTGCTGCTAACCGTTAGTGCTAAGGGTTATTGCTAAGGGTTGCTGCTAACCGTTAGTGCTAAGCATTGCTGCTAAGGGTTGTTGTAACCTTTAACTGTAATGGTTAACAAAATCTGAAACTAAACCAAACTATATCTTGCATGCATGAATGAATTTCAACGAAACAAAGCATCACACATTCAACATAAAGCATGAAAAACTAATTATAAACTAAAAATAATAAACTAAATACGATCAACGAATTCAAACGAAACACGAACATAAACTAACTATTATTCGAACTTGAAAACTAATTATCGAAACTAAGAAAACTAATTAAGAGTTTCAGATTACTTGCTATAGCTACTGGAAACTGAATGTTTTTCGGCTATTCCGAAGAGAAACGCTGCGAAACGGACGAAAACGGATGAACGGCGCCGAACGGGCTCCGTAACTCGTCTTCGTCGAATCTTCGATCTCCTCGTATATCTCTGCTTTTTTGATGTTGTAATCCTTCTCTAAACCCTAGGATTATGTTTATGGTAAGTATTTAGGGTTACCACACGCACACCCAGACCTAGATCATCGAAATTCGGATTAAGGAGGGTATTTATAGAATTTTTTCCGCGAACTGGGCCGAAAAATCTGTTTCTGGGCTTCCTGGGCCCGCTAACGGTTGGTGCAACCGTTAGGTGTATATATTTTTTTTGCATTTCTGGCTGACAACAACGGTTGTAAGGAACCGTTCTGGAAAGTGACCGTTATCTCTGAATTCAGCATTCTAACCGTTAATATCGGTTCTCGGTAACCGTTAAGGTTAGCGGTAACAGCTAACGGTTGGAGTGTAACCGTTAGCCTCAACCGACATCGGTTCCAGCATAATAACCCTTCTAGAAAGTCTGTCAGCTTCAATTCTTGCTACTTCTTCACCAGAAAGCTCGATCTTTGAATCTCGATCATCATAATTCATCTCTAACGTGCTGAACTCTTCCGGTTACTTAGCTATAAAGTGGAAAACCACAATTAATCACTTATTTGCATCAATTTAGCTCAAATTAAGGTAAAACAAGTTGGAAGTACAAAAATACAAAAATAAGCATAAACTATCCAACTTATACCAAAAATAATAAGAAAAAGAAATTAAAATACAAACTAAAATCAAGACAATTATGTGCTAATCAACTACCCCACACTTTATTTGTTTGTTCGTCCTCGAACAGATGTTAAATTCTAAGTATAACTCGAATGAAAATAAGTTCAAGCAAAGAGTCATGCTATGCTACATACATAATTTCGAAAATATAGGTACTAGTCACGCAACGTCAAACACTCCACCCTTATTACATTATCGCTTCAAAAACAAATTCATGCATCCTCTCAAAAGGAAATATATAGGGGTGATCACTCAGAGCACTCAAGCAGTTGTTGCATAGGACGTGTTTACACTCAAATCATACAAATACATGCACAATAAATAAGCACAGTAAATCAATCTCTTTTCAATCGCAAATTAAGTGTGCTGTCAAAACTAAGAATCGGAAAAGGACTTTACGGGTTGTAATGTAAGGCTCTTTGGATGGGTATGAAATATATAAGTTGTGTGGCTAAATAACTCACTCAACCTAATATAATCACGAAGCAATTTGCTCCACCTCGTTCAAAAATAAGAAACCTCACTAAACACTCATAACGTAGCCTTAAATATAGGCTATTCCTCAACTCGTAACTCTAACCGACTTGTAGCTCAAACCACTTAAACACAATTGAAGCTTAAGATATGCTTCGTAACACAACTCTTTTGCCTTTTAAACATTAGGCTTCATAAAATAAAATAAACAATAAAATTCAAGCCTTTACCTTACTTACAAAACTAAAATATAATTCCTAATAAAAATTCCTAAGACTCAAATAACCAATAAATACGAACTCCTACCCCACGCTTTTAATGGGTTGTAGGGGTCGTCTCAAAAACACTCATGGCTATAGGCATGGATATTTGGCTATGATTGGCTCATTCGGAATTTATTGTGGCTAAAATATATGGATATGGCCGGAATAGGGTTTTTTCTTGTGCCTTAACGTCATTTCCAAAGTCAACTACACACAGCGGTTTCAAAGAGATATCAAGACTGAAACTTATTCAAGCACATGCATTGATGATAAACACTCAGGCTACTCACAGGCTTTTTGCATGAAAAAGTTTTGAATTGACGCTGCTTTTAAGGTTTTGCGAAATCAATTGCGTCCAAGTACCATTTACAATATATAATAATTTTTCTTGAAAAATTATGCACTTATGCACGCTCAAAAGACTAGAACATCAAATCATACTTAGTTAACTTTGACAGACAAGCCATACAAACACAATTAAGCGCAGAAATATCAACCAATCACGTAAAATATTAACTAAGACAAACTCACGAAAATTGTAAATTTTGCACAATTTTCAATTATAAATCACAACTCAACCATCCCCCCCTCTAAAAATGTGGCAAAATCCTGGTTGCCATAAATATAAAGAAAATAAGCGCAAGGGAGATAAGAAAACATCCCTGAAAAATCAATAGTTGAGCTTCTCCAAAAGTACTCGTGCAATAATTCCTCGTCTTGAACTCATGATTACATTGTCTTGAAAGAAAAACCTACAAAATCAAAACAAATAATAAAAGCAAACTAACTAATAAGTAGGCAACCAAAAAGCTTGAATCAAAAAAAAAAGAGAAGAAGAAAAAGAAGGATGGTGAGTCTAGTTGAATTCGTGTTAGTCAATGCCTACGCGCTA
>BMAC01001125.1:0-70265 GCA_014905375.1 Phtheirospermum japonicum
AAAACAAACAACAACACAATGAGAATGTAAATCGGGAACGAGCACCGAACCGTTTCCAAAATAGACGAGGAGGACGACAGTACAATAATGGTCAAGACGATGATACACTGGACGATGAATATGAGGATGAAAACGAGTTTCATGAGGATGATTATTATGAGGATGGGGACAATTTTGGAGGAAGACGTGCAAATTTTGGAGGAAGACATGCCCCTCGATATCAAAACATACAAAAACAAGGTGATCTCGCATGTCCAACCATTGGACCATATAGCTCAATGATAGTTTTAGGCCAAGTGGCTAGGAACTAGAACTTGAGGACCGACGATTTGAATAGACTACCTTCTTTCTATGGTTTGCCAAATGAAGACCCACTCGAGTTCGTTCGAGAATTTTACATAGCACTATCAGGGATTCAAGATCGAGGACTCAGTGAAGGACAGCTTAGAATGAGATACTTCCCTAGTACCCTGAAAGATAAAGCGAAACGATGGTTTAATCAATTGCAACCTAATTCCCTAACAAATTGGGGGATGGTTTACAAGAAATTTGTGGGAAGATTTTACTCAGCCCAAACGACGACAAAGTAGAGGAGGGAAATTTCCAACTTCAAGCAATTGGATGGTGAATTGTTTCACGAGGCATGGGATCATTTTAAGGAGCTCCTAAATGCATGTCCACACCATGGTAACAATGACGAAATGGTCAACAATTACTTTTATGAAGGATTATTGCTGAATTTCAAGCAACAAGTGGAAACACGAGCAGGAGATTTTGGGGGCTTAACCGCGGAGGAAGCACGAGATCTTTTTGAATTAATAAGTGACAAGTCGAGGCAAACAAGTTCAAGGCCTCGAAAACTTAGAGTGAATGATGTTTCAGTTGCTCAAGCGGAAGATGACAAGATCGATAAACTTACCAAGCAAGTGGAGTTGTTGACGAACATGATGATGAAGCAACAATCGCAATCTTCACAAGAGACATGTGGAATTTGTGGAGCATTTGGACATGGAGCGAATGCGTGTTCGGTGACTTTTGACGATGAATCGAACATAGAAGTCAATGCCGTGCAAAATTTCCAACACAACAATTTGGGCAGAAACCCACAAACCAATTTCAGGCACAACGTGATTTTCCTTTTTTCAAGTGGGGTCCTGAGAACCCACATTATGCGCCGATGAAGCCACAGACCGACCCACGATACCTTCCTTCACCACCACCGCCTACGAAGGGGCAAACGTCAAAACCGGTTAAACCAAATGATCAATTGTTGATTTAGCAACAAAATCAAGTGACTGAGACGCTCATTAATAGAGAGGGACTTGTTAAAGTGAATGAAAAGATAGACAACCTCTCCAAAAAGGTGAATAGTATCGACAGTCTCTCTAGGATAGTGCATGATCTTGCTAAGAGTGTGGAGAGGATTGATAGGATGATAGGACAATTGGCGACTGACATTGCGAGATCAAATAAGGAAAAGTACAAGTTTCCGAGTCAAACGGAGCAAGCCTCAGCGATTAAAGTCCTACGCAGTGGAAAAGTGATCGATAATGGAGTCGACGGAGGGGATGAAGAGATGACGGAGAGTCCAACACCGGCATCGCCAAAGGGATATGAATCCAAGCCGATAGAACAATTGCATAAGACACCAAACCCTTACATTCCGGGATCATTGAAGGGAAAGCTCACCAACAAGACTCTCACTTCACCGATAGTCGAAAAAGTTCCATTTCCAAGCCGTCTTCGACCAGCAAAAGAAAATAAGAAGTTCATGGAGCTTTACAACTTGCTGAAGAACGTCAACATCAACCTTCCTCTTTTGGATGTGATCAAAACGATGCCGGCATATGTGAAGTTCTTCAAGGAGCTTGCTACAAGACATAGGCATTCGGAGACAAATCAGTACGTTCCTCTAACGAAGGAGGTGAGTGCGTTATGCAAGCAACCACTGCCTACGAAGGATAAGGACCCTGGAAGCCTTTGTGTCAATATTACATTGGAGAATGGGCAACAAGCGCGCGGAATGCTTGATCTTGGCGCGGGAATTAACTTAATGCCACATTCCCTTTATAAGCAATTCGATTTAGGACCATTGAATCCGACAAGGATGCGTCTCCAATTAGCGGATCGTTCAATTCGCCAACCATTGGGAATTGTAGAAGACGTTTTGGTGAAAGTAGGTGAATTAATAATACCAGTTGATTTTGTAGTTTTAGATGTTGGAGAGATATCGAGTGAGGACAAGGGGCGTACTATTCTTTTAGGCCGTCCATTTTTGTCTACCTCCCATGCGGTGATTGATGTGAACAAAGGGAGGATGAGCATGTCTGTTTTGGGAGAGACGGTTACTTTTTCTTTGCGAGATGTGAATAATTGCCCTGCGCCATTGATGGAAGAAGAAGAATGTTCGTTCGTTGACCCGGTAGATGCATGCGTCCGAGAGCTTAAGAGCATAACAGTTTTGGATGAGATGAACGTCGAGGATGACAATGATTTTCTTAGCAGGGAGGAGGTAGCCGAGCTATTTGGTATTGATTTTCGTGACATTGGAGCGGACTTTGCGATTAGGGACCCCAACGAAACATTTGAGAAGGAGTTTCAAGCTAGTGACATGGTGGAGTTAGGTGATCCACCACAAGTCGAGTATTGATCGTTGAAACGCGTCGAGCATGCGACGTAAAATGTTGCTCTTCTTGGGAGGCAACCCAAGCGTTAATTTTTCTTTAATTTTTATTTTGATTTTTTTAGTTTATTTTTGTTTTTATTGTGTCAGTTGTTGTGGTGCGTTTATGTGTGTGTTAATGTGCAGAAAATCCGATTTTACAATTTCATCTCTGCCGATCGAGGTCGCAATCCGACCCAATTTAGCCGCAGTCCGGCAACCTTTTGATGAGCCACAATCCGGCCGATTCAATTCCACACGATGTGCCACCGTGGACTTGCGCGCAACACAATTAACTACAATCGCTTTTAATTAAAGACAATTCCAATCACGAGTTCATGACGAAGGATTATTGCACAAACATTTTGGAAAGACTCAACTATCGATTTTTTAGGGACGTTTTCTTATCTCCCTTGCCTTTATTTTCTTTATATTTATGGCAATCAGGAGTTTGCCACATTTTTTAAGGGGGGGATGGTTGAGTGTGAATTATAGTTGAAATTTGTGCAAGTTTAAAATTTTTCTTGGGTTTGTAGTGCTAGATTTTACGTGATTGATCACTATTTCTGCGTTGTATTGTGTTTGTATGGCTTGCCTGTCAAAGTTAGCTAAGTATGATTTGAGGTTTTTGTCTTTGAGCGTGCATAAGTGCATTAATTTTTAAAAATTATTATTTATATATTGTAAAAAGGTACTTGGACGCAATTGATTTCACAAAACCTTAAAAACAGCGTCATTTCAAAAAAAAAAAAATTCATGCAAAAAGCCAGTGAGTAGCCTGAGTGATTATCATCTTTGCATGTGCTTGAATGAGTTTCAGTCTTGATATCTCTTTGAAACCGTTGTGTGTAGTTGACTTTGAAAATGAGGTTAAGGCACAGAAAAACCCTATTTCCGGCCATATTCATATATATTCGCCATTATAAATTCCGAATGAGCCCCTCATAGCCAAATAATCCATGCCTATAACCATGAGTATTTTTGAGTCGACCCCTACAACCCCTTAAAAGCGTGGGGTAGGAATTCATTATTTTTATTAGTTATTAGTGTTTTGGGGTTTTTATTAGGAATTTGTGAATTATTGTAATTAAGGTCCACCATCCTTCATTAAAAAAAAAATAAAAGAAGGAATTCCATAAAAAAAAAAAAGAATAAAAGGGGATATATAAAAAAAAGAGAAAGAAAAAGAAGGATGGTGAATCGTGTTAAGTCATTGCCTATGCGCTAATAAGGCTTGTGTTTTATTGTTTATGTTATTATGAAGCCTATTGTTTAAAGGCAAAGAGTTGAGTTGTAATAAGAAGCATATCATGAGCTTCAATTGTGTTTAAGTGGTTTGAGCTTCAAGTCGGTTTTAGAGTTACGAGTTGAGAAATAGCCTATGTTCAAAGGCTACGTTATGAGAGTTAAGTGAGATTTTTATTTTTGAACGAGGTAAAGCAAAATGCTTCGTGATTAGATTAGGTTGGGTGAGTTATTTAGCCACACGACTTATATATTCCATACCCGTCCAAAAAGCCTTACATTACAACCCGTTAAGACCTTACCGATTCTTAGTTTTGACAGCACACTTAATTTGCGATTGAAAAGAGATTGATTTTCGGTGCTTATTTATTATGCATGTAATTGTATGATTTGAGTGTATACACGTCCCATGCAGAAAATACTCTAGTGCTTTTGAGTGTACACTTATATATTATCTTTCGTGAGGAATCATGATTTTGTTTTGGAGCGATAATATAATAATGGTCGAGTGATTGACGTTGCGTGACTTGTACCTATATTTTCAAAATTACGTATGTAGCATAGCACGACTCTTTGCTTGAACATATTTTCATTCTAGTTATACTTTGAATTTATCATTTGTTCGAGGACGAACAAACCAATTAAGCGTGGGGTAGTTGATTAGAGTAGATTTGTCCTTATTTTTATTAACTTTTTAGTTCGTTTTTCTATTTGTTTTTGGTATAAGTTGGATGATTTAAGCTTAATTCCGTATTTTTATAGTTCCGACTTATTTTACCGTATTTTAATCGTAATCGATGCAAATAAGTGATTATTTGTGATTTTTCACTTTACAGCTAAGTAATCGGAAGAGTTTAGCACGTAAAAGACGAAGTTCGATGTTCAAGAATAGAAGAACAAGCTTTCCGGTGAACGAGTAGAAAAAAGATAGAGAAACTGAGGAAGACGCTCTATCGCATCGACTGACGCGAGCGTCGACGCTCCATCGACGCGAGCCATGATCCGCGTCAGTCGACGTAGGGCCGACGCACCGTCGACGCAAATTGCTGAAGAGTCGACTAAAGGAGCGTCAGTCGACGCAACTTGCTGAAACGTCAACTGAAGGAGCATCAGTCGACGCACCGTCGACGCAACTTGCTGAAGCGTCGACTGAAGGAGCGTCAGTCGACGCACCGTCGACGCAACTTGCTGAAGCGTCGACTGAAGGAGCGTCAGTCGACGCACCGTCGACGCAACTTTATGAAGCGTCGACTGAAGGAGCGTCAGTCGATGCACCCGCCCAGCCGACGCGCACACCCAGGCAGCAGCGACGCCGAGCACCGGCACGCGTCAGTCGACGCACCATCGACGCGACGGCCCAGAATTTGGATTTTAGGGTTTCTTGTGCGCCAAGTCATAAAATAACTATATAAACCCTTCATATTTCGGATTAAACACACAACCATGACCCAAGACACTTACCTAGGGTTGAGAAACCTATTTTAAACACCCTACAACATATTTTAAAGATCTAAGTCGAAGATTCAAGGCCCGAATCACCAAGACGAAGACGTTCGTTCAAGCTCTGATTTCTCGACCAAGATCAACCATACCCGGATTTCCAGAGCAATTTCAGCACCTTTAGCTACTTAATAAGTTCTCTAAACTCTAGTTATTCTTAGTTTAATTCTAGATAATTTATGTTTAATTATTTCGTTTGAATTTCTAGTTTCGTTATTTTATTTCGAATCGTTTGAACCGTTGAATCTCTGAGCGTTTGACCCTTAGAATTTCATTTTTAATATTAATTAGTCACTACGTTTGTTCTCTTGTTCATGCTTGGTGATGATTTGTTCAAGACTAATTTAATTATTGCTTTAGTTTTGATAATTAGTTGATAATTGGTTATTGCTATGTTATTACTTGAGAACTTTGAGATTGATCTTATTGTTCTTGAGAATCACATGTTTAGTTTAATTCGTAGTATTTCATGCATGATAGATGATTAATTTAGAATTTATTTGCTTTAAAAAATCCCTAGATTAATAATTCTTAAATAATTTAGTCTGAAGTTTTAGTTAATTAATTAGAATAAATTAGTTAGTTTAAAATACTTAGTTGATGCTTTTAAATTTATTAGTAGTTGATAATTTCAAACCAAATTTATACAAAGTTCTCGTGTTAGACATTGTGAACGTCAGTCCTTGAGAGACGACTCGAGTTAAACTTGCCAACCTACACGCGATCCCGTTCTCTTGCGGGCGAGCTACTAAATTTTTGACAATTATTTATAAAGTAGGCACACACAAAAGCTCGAATCACGTACAGGAAGATACATTCTTTTTTTGTGTGTGATTATTGTTGTAGAGTACTTACAATTTTTTTGGGGCCATTGTCGTAATGAATTACAATACTTGTGCTTTGTGCAAGTGGGCTATTGTCAATTATTTGTACGGCACAGACTTTGAAATTGAAACAAACAATCCGATAATGAAGATCTTTCAATACAGGGATAAAGACCTATAATTTTAGATACTATTAGAACATTATAATGTATATTCAGGAAATCTTTATATAAATACAGGCATACACAAAGAAACAGACATATACATACACACACACAAACAGACACACACACACACACACATATATATATATATATATACACATATATATATATATATATATATACACACACACACACACACACTTACTAGATCTGCATCATCGATATTGACATCACCCATTATGCTGAACTCATTATCAAGCATATTATTGAAAGACTTCTTGCTGTCATCCTCATTAAATTTTAAGTCCATTTCCATCTGATCCTGCATAATTAACAGTTGATAAGTTTGGAGTTTGTCTATAATAATTGACGATATATATCTTTTAATGATTACTTACATGAGGCATTGTAGAGAAAAACACTCTTTTGGTTCTCCTGGTGCTCTTCTCTTATTATCAATGTTTAGCTTCATGCACCAGATGTCAATGATTGTTTGCACAACCCACTGATTTTCTGAGAGTGTATAGAATTCTTCCCTTCTTAACTTCAGCCCAATGCCATCGAACAATACTTCACTAATATTTTTAAATAAAAAACAAACATGGTAAGAGGAGAGCTTCTGAATATGCATATGTCATAACAACAAACATAAAATGTAATTTATAATATATCAATACACAAATCTTGAAAATACTATCACACAGACTAACTATGCACATATTATCACACAGATCTTGCACACACCATCACACAGACTATGCACATACCATTATATAAGCAATGCACATATCATCTTCAACAATTTTTCAAAAATTCACTTGTAATCTCAGAAAAAAGAAATGAATATTACATAAATAATATCAGAAATCACAAATATATATATTCATCATCTGTTCTTATGAAGATTAAAAAATAAACATATTATGATCTTGCACATACCATCACACAGACTATGCACATACCATCACACAGCCATGCACATATCATTACTCATTAGAAACAAAAATTAAAAAACTTAAGAATTACTTACTTTTTTGTTTCTTCAGTTGGTTCTAAGAATGCATACTCTGAAATCAGTTTCTCCTTCATTGTAACAAGTTTGTGCAGTTTTGGATTATTTCCTGTCCAGAAAGGAGATCTGAAATTCAATGGCAGATTTTTTCACTTTCTCTTTGGGTTCTTTCTTTGGAGGACATCCACAACGTCATCCTCAGACTCGTCAAGTATGCTGATTTGTTGAATGTCATAAGAAATAATTGTTATTTTTATTTTTATCAATCTAAATAGTGCAGTATTCAAAATCTAAAAACTAATATATAACTTAAAAAAAAATATTACAGTTAAATACCTTTTGAATTTTAACTCATCAATTGGGGTCACGTTCTCATTTTCAGCATCATTCTGTTCAGCAACTGTTATCACTATCACCATCATCATCATCACTATTATTATTATTACAATCAACGTCACCATCAACATTACAACCAATATCAGCATCACCATCATTACCATCACCATTATCACCACCATCACCACCATCAACGTGATCATCAGCACAAAAATTTCCCATTGGTTCAATGTCTTCAAGTCCTAATGAAAACGTCGGTGGTGATATTCCATTTGGAACCTCTCTCTTGGTCACCTTTTTGGGTTTGCATAAAGCATCCCACAACTCAAATATTCCAGCTGCAATTTCTGGATCATCAAACATATCATCATCTAATATGCAACTGGATTTTTGGCTTGGTGGTTTTGCAAGTGGTGAATTTTGAGGTGGTGGTGTTTTGGATGGCAATTCTTGGCTTAATGCTTTCTTTGTCGGAGATTTTGGGTTTGGTGTTTTCTGGCTTGTTTCTTGGTGCTCTTTAATTGGTTCTTTCTCTTTACAACTCAGTATCAGTTCAAATGGTGTCATCAGAATGTCATTTGTCATTTTAGTTTTTCCAATTTCATCCATGACATCTCTGAACTGATTAACTGCTTCAGTCATCTTTCCCAAGACCTGCACCAATTTGTTTGTTGACTCCTCTTGAATGTCAACAAGATCACAACTCTTCTGTAAAAAAGACATGTATAAGCAAGTTAAATTTTTTAGTTTGTGAAAAATAAATAATAACATCAAAAATCACAAATATATATATTCTTCATCAGTGCTTGTGAAATATAAATAATAACATATTCATATATCATCACACATCAACCACATACACCAATCACATACCATCACATACACCAATCACATACCATCTCAAAGACCAACTACATATCATCTAATACACCAAACACAACAACCACATATCTCAGTTACACCAGTCATATATCATCACATACAGAAATCCCATATCATCCTATACACCAGCCACATATCATCACATACAACAATCACATATCATCTTATACATCAGGAACATATCATCATACATACTAGACACATATAGTAGACACATATGATTACTTATACTAGTCACATATTATGCTATACCATCACATACACTAAACACATACCATCATATACACCAACCACATACCATCTGATACATCAAGTACATATTATCTAATACACCAAACACAAATAATCACATATATCACATACACCAGTCATATATCATCAAACACATTATTTACACATCATCACATGAACATGACAATAGTGTATTAAAGTTATTGTTAAGAAATTCAAACCTCAGCTGGTTTTATATTTTCTTTTTTCTCTTTTTTTTTTGTCTTCAAAGGGTGCAACCTGTATATCAGTTGTGTCTTGAACGGGTGCAACCTGTATATCAACTGTGTCTTCAACGGGTGCAACCTGCATATATCAGTGTATCTGTGTTAATTTCAAATTGGAGTATAAATATTATTTTAAAGTAGAAAAGTAATAAAAATAGCAACCCTTTTTCTTTTTCTTCACAATTGGAGTCTTCTTGCCAGTAACACCTCGTTTGAAAACTTGAATTGCAGAAGCAGATTTTTCAAAATCAATTTTTGGCAACTGTGTTTTGCAGAAACTGTGTTTTTTCTTCTCAGTTCTAACTGATTGTGTATGGATTTTTTCACTATATTAAAATCAGAATCAAGTTTATCAAAAATTGTTGTTGCATCAATTGCTTCAATTGGTATTTTCTTTTGTTCTTGCTTCTTCTTTTTTGGAATAGGAGAAGGATTTTTCTCAACCATCGATTTTTCCCCAATCGAATTTTTCTTCTCCCTTCCTTTTGTGTTTTTTTCATGTATCTTTCTCTGTAGGTCTTCCTCTTGTAGAGTTAGACCTACACCATGTTCATTACCAACTACAATTGGAGTATCTAATTGCTCCAAAGGTAAATTGGTTAATTTCTTCTTCATATCTATAATTAAACACAAGAAATAAAAAGATAAAAACAAATCAAAGATCATTATACATATATCACACATAATATGAAAATATCACACATAATATAAACATATCATCACACACATCATATAGTTATCATCACAATGAATATGAAATATCATCACACACATCATATAGTTATCATCACACTAAACATGAAAATATCATCACAAATATTCTATACATATATCACACATTACATGCACATATTATATACATATCATCACACAGAGTATGAAAATATCATCACACCGAACATTCACATCTCATCAAAAACATATATATATTATCAAAAACTACAGAATCTRAAATTAAACTGGGGAGTTTTAAGAAAATCATAGAATCGAAAGCATATAATTAAAACACAGATGAATCAACATCATTAATTGACTAAAACCTAAATTCAGAAGAATCGGAAGTATATGTCATGGATCAGAAGGAAATCGCCAGAAATTTGAAAATTAGGTCACAGACGGAGGAGACGGGAAAAGAAACGTGCGAAGTTGTGAACTAAAGATTTATGAGGAAAAAAATCAAAAACTTACTGTTGACAGTTGGAAAAGATGAAAATCGTGCTGGAGAAGACGAGATTTGGTGGACAAAATCTGCTATCGTGCTGGAAAAATCGCCGTACAAATTCGCCGCACAAAATCCGACTGAAGAAGAAGAGAAGATGAATGAGTGTTGAGCTGAATGGAGAAAATCGTTTGGTTTTTTTGCTTTGTTTTGTATGGTGAATGTGTGCTGAATGTAAGTTGAAGAGGCAGATTTTTGGAGGGAGAAATTTAGAAGCGCGTGGGGGACTGAGCAAGTGAAATTGGATTGGACCCCAAAAAATCTGAATTGGGTGCACCTTGTTAGGTGGTTAGGGGTCTATGGTATACCCACTCTACAATATGAGAGGTTCGGGGCTGATTTGTCGGCCTAAAGTGCCTCAGATTTGATATTTGGTAAGTGATATTATTTTCAGTAGGTATTAAACAATATTTTTTCCTAGGGTTTCTTCACTATTCATAAGAGTTTTCCCAAAACAAAATTTCCAAATTTGTAAAAGGTTATGATGATTCTTCCAGTATTTTCAAAGTTCTTTTTCAAGACTGAATCCCTGGTAATTGAATTCTGTATTTATTTTTGATTTTGTGTTCCCATATTTTTTAGAAGATATGTCTAAATTGTAATATGTTCTTGCGAACTAATGCAAAAAATCAAATTAGAGACTCTGCATATAAGACAGCTTTATTTAGTCTCAACTCAAAAAAATATATATATGGCGGTTGTATCATCTAAACCGCCTCTTAGTTATAAAAAAAGAAAAAATCGCAGGGTGGCGGTTCTTGACATGAACCGCATCATATAATAATAATTGAGGCAATTTCAAAAAATAACGCCTCATAGTACTTTGTTCGGGTGGCGGTTCTTTAACGAACCGCCCCAGGAATATCTTGTCGGGTTGCAGTTTCTATCTGAAAGCCGCCTTGTACATTGGGAGAGGCGGTTCTCTAACCAAAACGCCTTCAGGAATGGAAAACCGAACTGCCGCAAATTTATAACCTATATATATACTTCTCTGAAAATAACTTTAAAAAAAATGCTCACTCTCCCCTTTCTGTGAAACTCTTTCTGCTTTGTTCCTACTCCCCTGCCCACGTTAATTTCTATCGTCGCTGTCATCTCCACCCTAAACTGAAGTGACCCTAATTGCACCTCCCAACATTTTCGTTTCCTCCCATATCTTTAATTTCCCAAGAAAACAACCTGTTCGAGGAAATGCCTGACAGAAAACCCAAGAAACAACGAAGAACAAAAAACCACCAACACTCTAAGAAGATCTCCCAGATTCCTTCATGTAATACCACCCTCCATAGAATATCCAGAGACCCGAAAGCCCGTAAAAAGGAAAACCCAGCTCGATTTGTTTTCCACACCCTCGGCTCCTCAATCCCCAAACCCGACAAAAATGGCGGTGTGATTTTGAAAATCTTGATGAAATCTACGAAAGGTTATAGAAGGTTCGCAAGATTCGACTATGTAGCCAATTTAAGTTGCCTGGATTTAGTGAAGAGGGTTCGTTCTTACCGATTTGCAACTAACTGGTTGAATGAGTCTGAGATTACTAGGTCAAAATGTTCAATTTAAACTTAGGAAAGGGTCCAATAGGTCTGCAAGATTGAATAAGAGAGCCAATGTGAGTGAAAATGTCGTAATTTTGGGTTTAGAGTGTCAAAATGTGAAAGAGAAAAGGGTTAGTTCAGATAAGTTTTTGTTGAAGAGGGTTACTCATAGCACTACAAGAGCGATAATGATCTGGTCAGTTGAGAAGGCTAAAGTGGTAATTTCAGATGAAAGAAAGGTTGCAAAGGACGGCGAGTTATGCATGAGCAAAAGTGAGGTGAAAATATGCAAATTGGTGGGAAGAGGAAGAGGCAACAAGTGGATGAAGATTGTGATTTTACAATTAAAGGATGGAGTGAAGATCAAGAATTGGCTCTAAGGAGAGCTTATTTCACAGCAAAGCCGACACCTCATTTTTGGAAGAAGGTTGCTAAGATGGTAATGTTTCTTTCCTTTCTTTTAAAGTTCTTCTGTTTGTTTGTTGTTTTACCGTTCCATTGCTGATTGTATTTGTGTTAAAAGGAGAAATATTAGGGCATGCAATGGCCTCAAAGCTCCACTTTGGAAAAAATATGACATATAGCATGAGTTAGGTTCCGAGTGATGGTTATTTGAATGTCTGGTTTCATTTGTTTAACAAAAATGTGTCAATTAGAGAACTTGATGTGGATAATAGAAATTATTATTGTGAATTGATGAAATAATGATAAGCATAATCTTCATTTGAATATATGTTTGTTATTGACTGTTGAGCTGGTTACACACTCCTGTATATGTGAAATTTCATCTTTCATTCAGTAGATTATGAAATTCAATGGTTAGGTGCTCATCTTGCGCTGAGTTGGGTTTTCAAATCAAAAGCAGTTAAATTAGGGATTTCATTTCAATCAACATCTTAAATTAATTGCACATGACATGATCATGATTTTGTTGCACAATTCTTGATTTAAAACTCGTTTTGTTCTAGATTTGTGGGGAAAAATGTCCCTGGGTTAATGGGTTTCCACATTTAATGGGTTATTATAAAATTTCAATTGTACATTTTTACCTAGATTCGGCGTTTTATATTCTTTAAACGCCTCAAGTTGGCAACTCATATCTTTGCTAGCCTTATTTTTGTGTTTTGGAGTCTTATTTTATAGACTTTGTAACCTAAACTTGATTCTTGATGACCGAACTATTAGATTAGCTCACCCTTTCTCTTATAAAACTTGTAAACACCGCTATTTAAGTTTTGGGATTGAGTAGGAATTAGCATATTTGTAATATAATAAGAAGTTAAGTCCTACAAAACGAAGCTCACACAAAGTGAGATAATGGAACTAGAATCGTGTATTTATTAGAAGCATATTTCCATCTCTGGTCTTACAGCTTAGTTGTAAATACATCGTAAGTCCACCAAAATGCGTGTGCTGTGAAATTGTGAAAAAAGAAAATCTGGTGGTGAATAAAATAATCAAAACCTGTGGGTTATATATGATCTGTTCTTGTATGGTGGCTGTATTTTCTTAAGAACAACTTAAGATAACTTTCATTGTCAAAGTAATTAGTCTGCCTTTGTTTCTGGATTTGCTTATATAATCATCTACTTATCTGGGAAAAATCGGAGATTTATAGCCTCTTGCACCCTTTGAGTTATATAGATGATTTAAGAAGTGTAATGTAACTGAGCCTTATACTTCTAGAATTCTATAATGTAAAAGTTGCTTTCTTGCTTGTTTCCCTTGTACGTGCAAACATGGATGTTTATAAATTTATTTCTTGATCTATTTTGAATCTGTGATTGTTTGAGGCTTGCATATGTTAAACAATATATCGACTAGGTTGTATGTGGTTATTGTTCCAATATGCATGGTCTATTCCCATCTCTTGGTCGGGTTGGAGCCATCAGCAAAAAAGGTTGTAAATTGGTTTATTCCAAAATATTATGATTCATTGTGTTTCATCCCATTGCAAAAGGGAGGTCGAGCCATTTAGGAGGCATAAGATGGTTTGAGGCTTTGGCCTATTATATGGCTTCGATGTATATTGAAGTGTCACTATTCATGGTGAGTGGAGAACGTAAAATTAGTTTTGTGTCTAATAACAATGACCCTGCGTTTACCATTTCTTGGTTGAACATAGTTCTGGAGCTAAGTGCTCTGTGCAGGAGCCCCTCTAACCACAACTGAGTTATGTTCATGAGAGACACCTCTGAATTCTTGTGCCAAGGTGTCAGTCATTTGAGTATGTGAATTTCTTATTAGGGAAAAAAACTTTTTACCATCCGAACTATTACGATTTTCACAACTTAGCATATAAACTTTTTTTTGCGACAAACAGCCATACCAACTATGCGTTTTTTTCAATTTACCCACCGAAACCAAAAATTTGGTGGTTTGGGACACCTCATCCAGTTTGTTGAGGAGTTTTGATAACTTACAACTCATAAATATTTAAAAATAAAATATAAATTTAAAAATAAACTAAGATTTTTCATTTTGTTAAAAATAAATAAAATACCAAATCTTTTGTGTTTTCCTTTGTATTTAAAGCCCTAAACTAATAAATTTAATCCATCTTCCTTATATTTATGAAAAAGCCCTCTTTTATTTTTCTTATTTGGTTTTATTTCTTATTCGCCTGGTACACCTAAAAGGGGATCGGAGCCCGCTTTTTCAAAATTCCTTAGACTTTCAGGTTTGAGTGTGGATTTTTCAAAATTAGATGTGAGAACAGGTAAGTTGAGTTTGGGGGATAATTGTGCATCCAATTCTGGCTCGCCGGCCGACGGGGGAGGGCGGGAGGAACCTGAGATGACGGAAAATGGCGGAGGGGTTGGTGGGAAGTGAGGACGGGTGTGGGGGTGTAAATTAGAGAACTCCATCGATTTGGTGGGGGAGGACGGGCAGGAGGCTGCCATGAGAAGGTGGTGGCCGCCGCTCAAGGCGGCGGCGGGTAGAGAGGAAGACGATGTCTTCAAGGCGTTGAATGGAAAATATGCCAAAAAGGGAAAATTATTTGTGTAAAAAGCTAGAGAGAAGGCAGAGGAAGAAAAAGTAGAGAAGAAAGTAGAGACAAAGTACATGCAATTTTTTTTTTTGTTGTTGGTGTGTTATGCAATTTTTTTTTTTTTGTTGGTGTATTATTCGTCTGGTACACATATGAAGAAGATGATGTTCATTGTGCAATARATCTGGGTTTAGGATTTGTACAAAAGATATTTTTTGCTAAAATAATAAAGAAAATATAAAGTTTAGTTCTTTTACTGAAAAGGTTTATCTTTCTTTTAGTTTTATTTTCTTTTATAAAAATATTTATTTTAGTTTTATTTTCCTTTTTAAGAATTTCTTTCACTACTGAAATAGCATAAATATTTTTCTTCTTTAATATTTAATTTTATTAATTTAGGATTGTACAAAAGATTTGGTATTTTATTTATTTTTCATCAAAATAATTTTTAATATATATATATTTATCTATCGGTTTAAAGTTACCAAAAAGTCCTCAACAAACCGGATGAGATGTCCTAAACCACCAAATTTCTGGTTTCGGTGGGTAAGTTGCAAAAAACGCATAGTTGGTATGACTGTTTGTCGCAAAAAAAAGTTTATATAGTAAGTTGTAATAATCGTAATAGTTCGGATGGTAAAAAGTTTTTTTCCCTTCTTATTATTTAATGTGGGTTTGCATCTATTCATTTGCTCATTTGACACTCATTAACATACAAGAAAATATTTTGAGCACCACCTTATAATTTGTAAAGAGTTAAAACTTTCTCCTGTTAAATAAATATACGTTTTTTTGCTCAAAGCTTACAAAACTCATTTTCCTACCTTTTTAAAACCTAATCTTGTAACTTTTAAAAACCCCATAAAGCTCCTTTAGCTCACTCCAGGTTTTTAATAAAATTTTTAGATATTGAGATAGGAGAGATGAGCAGTAAGCAAACTACCAACTCGAAAGTAGTATTTATAATTCTTTTTACCGAGCTTCCAGTTTGTACAATCTTGGTGGTTGACTTGTGGATTTAGGTTAGTTATTTTTACCATAATTACTGTATTATTCTTTAAGGCATTACAATACGAGAACAATAAAGGACAATTTCTTGTCCTTCTATAATAACTCTTTGTTTTTCTTTATTCGAAAATGTGAGAAATGAACTCCATCATTTACGGTATTATAGAACCATTAAGAAAATATTGTGAATTTGGCTTAATAGGTACCTCAATGTACTCATCTGACCACCGTATGACATTGGGTTGTTACCTCTCAATTATGGCCAAAATCCTAGCCTTGGATCCTTTAAAGGTGTGAAATTATCTGGATCAATTTTTCTGACCCTCCTATATACCCCAATATCTACTATCCTCGTTTCCTACACAGTTGTAGTAAATGATCTCTTTTGCCGACATGATCCCTCTTTGGTTCTTCCTTCTTTGTTGGGAGTTTCTCTGCATAGTCATTATCATGGGCAAAGTTCATCCGTACCTTTTCATAAGCTTCCTCAACATTGATGTATTTGACACTCCTATCCATTACTTGTTCCTATGAGAAGGCAGGTCACTTGGCCAACAACATCCTCAATCCTCATATGCGCAACCCTTAGGTTAATTCACTGGCTCTTACTTCAATAGTTGCCGTAAGCACCTCAAGACTAGCTCTCATAAACCTAGCCACATAATCCTTAAAGGAATCATCCTTCTTTTGTACTACAACAAATAACGACATAAATGTCTTTGTGTGCGTCTTTACACTACCAAAGTGTGTTAGAAAAGAGAACTTCAACACTTTGAAATTAACCCTTCCTGAAGAATCTTGATGAAACTAATCCTACGTAGGTCCTCATAAAGTAGATAAAAATTCCTGACACGCAACAACATTAGTATACTACTGTCTGCTCCCTACTTTAACTAAGATTTGGTTTGAGTAATAAGAAATTGTTCTTTAATATACTCTATCTAACCGCAAGTGTACGATGTAGATGTAGTATATAACGAGTGAGGTCAATCTTTACAAAGACCAAATCTAATAAATTGACAAGTAATATTATTAATCAATTAATTTTATTTATACGAGTATAAATAGAGATTTTTGTTTTGTTGTTTTAAATGACGAACATAAAATACATAAATAAAACTAAATAACCAAGAACAAAAGCATGAAAAGAAGAAGAGAGGTTTTCGAACGAGACGGAGGTATTATGGGGTTTGGGATCTCAATGAACTTTCAATTTCCACCGTGTTTAATTATTTGAGTATTCTTGTGATTTAATTATATAAGTCTATTAAACAAATAGTTAAACCTTCTATCGAAGTTTTTAAACCGTGGATTCTAAAAGTGAGACGCATTGTCATGATTACGCTTACAACTCCAAAAAACGTTACATACTTATAAGGCTTTACTATTAATCTCAAACCTATGGGTCTTATTGATTAATGTGTCTCGTGTTTGAAAGCTTATTAATAAATCTCATCTCTTGAATTATGAATTACCAAAGCTAGTAGTTATAAAATATTGCACATCGATCATAACTGTGTATAAACATAAAATGTTGTCAATCGATTATGCAACAATGAGTTACAAACACAAAAATAGTAAAAGAGTCATACTAGAATGTTAAACCTTTTCAATCAACCAAGCATTGTTGTGATACAATTCAATATATGTTAATCATAAATATAGTTTAACTATTTTCTCAAAGTGACGAAACTATGAGTTCTAAATGTGAGACGCGTTGTCAATCGCAATTAGAACTCCAAAAAGCCTCAAAGATTTAAACAACATCACCCGATCTTATTGATTAAAGTATTTTGAATTTGTAGTTCTATTAATAAAATTGGTCTCTCGATTTATAAATTGTTAAAACTAATAAGTGTAAAATGTATATCAAGAAATTAAACATAAACCAAGAACTAAAAATATTGAAATAACCAAATGTTTGATTAAAAAAGAGATTCAAAACATTAATCCCTCATTGTTTGACAAACCCTGAAATACAAATGAACTAGCTAGACATGATTAAATTTTCATCTAGGCATTTCATCAAACACATAATATTCATAAGAAGAAGTAAATAAAATGATAAAAGCGTAAGAGATGATGGATTAGATCCTTCAATCTTTGTATTCTTCGTGTTCCTCTTTCGAACTCCTTCTCGATCTCTCTATCTTTCTCTTTTGAAGTGTTTTTAGTGGTGAATCAAGGTTCCCAAGCTAATGGGTATCGAAGAATGTCTTTGGCCAGCTTGTTCGCCCCTTATTTATAGGCTAAAAATAACTCAGTCTTTAAACCCATTTTTGTAATGTGTTTTATATTTCTTGACCGTTAGCGACCCGATTATCGTCCGCTAATAGGGTATTTAATGATTTTCTTGAAAGTGGTATATAATAGAGACCTTGTTATCGAACTCTACTAAGGTCGCTAAGGGTCTTCTTGAAAGTGACCACAATAGAAACCAGGTTATCGACCTCTAATAGGGTCACTAAGGGTCTTTTGGGCTTGGTTGACTCTTTGACTTTGTGGGCTTACTTCAGTCTTGGCCCAATGGACTCTTCTATTTTCTTTCGTCAGTCCATTTCTTCATCTTTAGGCTCAACTCAACCAAAATGGCTCAAAAATCCTATAAAAACAACCAAACATGTAATAACATCCAAATAATATGAATTAAAGTAGAAATACGTTTAAAGCATACAAACAGTAGTTGAAATCTAATTTAATAAGTCCCATTATGTACGAAAAGTATGGATTATCAAATACCCCTAAACTTAAAGGATTGCTCGTTCTCGAAGAAGTAAAAGATAAAAAATAAATACGAGTATGGACATGGAAAAAATTGATGACAATATAATTATACTACTGCAGAATCTGCATTCCACGGCGCCTCATCCACGGCTCTGGAAAATTGCCGTTAAATATGTTTTTACGGCGGTTTTCTAGAAAACCAATGTTAAATCCATAATTTAACGACAATTCTCTTAAAACCACCGTAAAATCCTACATTTTAAGGCGGTTGTCTTAGAACCGACATTAAGTCTGAACTAATTAATGGCGGTTCTTAAGGAACCACCGTAATTAACAAGTATTCACGGTGGTCCCTTAAGAACAGTCGTTAATTAGTTCACTGGATTTAACGTCGGTTCCATTAGAACCACCGTGAATGACTTGAGAAGTATCATTATTCAAAGTATAAATCTAAAAGCAAGAAATCTATCACTACACCCTTGTACCTTTAATCTTCCTATTCCAATTAATGATCCTTCCACGAGAAAATATTTCACTTGAATAATATCAATACATGAATGAATGCTCCACATTTTTACGAAGGATTGATTCGAGTAATAAAAACTTGCCCATTTTCACTACCTAACCGCAAGTATACTGTGTTGATGTAGTATGAAAGGAGTAAGGCCGAATCCCGCAGGGACCATATGATGGTTTAAGTAAAATTAGGTATATTGTTTAGATAAAGTATTTTTTATCTAAAAGATAGAAAAATGGCCTGGGTTGTGTTGTGTTGTTACAAATCATGAGCAGACAAATTATAAAATAAGAAACTAACTAAGATAAAACAACAATTTGCAAACATTGAGAAAATCAAGTGATTAGAAATATTGTTGGGTTTGTAATCATAATGAAATCATAATGAAATACTCTAGGGTGTTGTTATTCAATTTTCTTATAAGCCGGTCACAATTGTAATTTAATCTTTCTCTCTAAGTGATTAAACCGTTGATTATAAGTATGAAATGACATGTCCGTTTGATATCATATTTAGAACTCCAAAAGGTTTCGCAAACCTATCGGTCTTGTTGATTAGAGTTTTTCGTGTTCAAAAGTCTATTAATAAACCTCATATCTCGAATTTTGATTTATCAAACTTGTAGTTTGAAAGGTTGTCAATCATACGCAACTTTGAGAAACACAAATGTTTAAACACTTATGAACTAGTAAAATCAAAACGCAAAAATAAACAAAGGGTTCATGCTTGAATCGAATGAATTATCAAAACATTACTTAACCTATTCATGCCAAACCTTAGAATAAAGGGAAATTAGCTAGAGATATTTATGAATTCATACAAAAGTTTCATCGAACATCTAACATTCATAATGAAAAGCAAATAAAGAGATAATCGTATGATTGGTGTTTATCTTTGACTTCAATTGATTCCTTCCAAGCACTCTTACTATTAACTCACAAATTATAGACTAAAACTATGGTGGATGATTATCCAAAGATGAAAGATTGACCTAAGGTGTAAAGTCTATTGTTTCTTGACCTGTTTTAGGCTCCTTTTTATAGTTGAAATCGACTCTTGGCCATTAACTCTAATTGTGGACAGTTCTATAAAGCTTGATGACCCATTATTGACCACATTATTGACTTATAGTGAGGTCAATAATGGTTTCTATGAAAACATGACCTAGTAGCGACCCCATTATCGATCGATAATGGGGTCAATAGGTGAGTTTATGGTCTCCATTGACTCGTGGGATGCATGGGTGTTTATTACCTCGAAATATGAGCCATACTGATGACCTCAGATCCCAAATAGATAAGACCCGAATCCCTATTAAGTACGTCCAAAGATAAAACATTAGACGGGGGCCGGAAGGGTTTTCCGGCGAACCCCCTCCGATGCTTAAATTAGTGTTTGGAGAAAATTTAGCAGAGTAATATCTTGATTAAAAAGTTTCTTATATTTCTTTAACTTTGTAATTAACTATTTATAGATGTACTTTTTTAGGGTTTCCATAAAATCAGGGCCGTTATGCCACGTCACCCTTTGGGGGCCCCTCCCTCTGTTATTCTACCCTGAGATGGAGCCCCGAGCTCTTTTGGATAACAGAGCCGGGCTAAGGCCCCGAGATCTTTTGGATAACAGACCCGAGCTCTTCTGGATAACAGGCCCGGGTAAAAGCCCCGAGTTGAGTAAACGGTCCCGAGCTCAAAATGGTGCCCCCACCTGATATGGACATTTCATCTTTTTTTCCCCGAAACAATTACCACCCCCCCCCCCCCCCCCCACACACACACACCCACCCACCACACACACTATGGTCACTTACTCCTTTAAGAAAATGACCATAGTGATGTGCTGAAGCTTACCCCGAGCTCCATTGAATTTTTCAGATGGCGTTTTTTCCTTGCCCCGAGCTCCATGGGATTTTTCGGATGGGATTTTTTCCTTGCCCTGAGCTCCATGGCTCATGCCAATGTCTTGAATATTTTGGGTGACATTTTTGCCACTCCGCGAGCTCATATCCCGTGCTCAATGGCTTATGCCAATATCTTGAATTCTTTGGGTGACATTTTTGCCACGCCCCGAGCTCATATCCCAAGCTCAATGGCTTATGCCAACATCTTGAATTTTGTAGGAGATATTTTTGTCATGCCCCAAGCTCTTTTTCCAAGCTCAATAGCTTACGCCAACATCTAGGATTTTTCGGGTGATGTTTTTGTCATGCCCCGAGCTCTTTTTTCGAGCTCAATAGCTTACGCCAATATCTTGAATTTTTCGGGTGATATTTTTGTCATGCCCCGAGCTCTTTTCCCGAGCTCAACGGCTTATGCTAACATTTTGAATTTTTTGGGTGACATTTTTTCCTTTCCCCGAGCTCCATGGCTCATGCCAATATCTTTAATTTTACGGGTGATGTTTTTGTCATGCCCCGAGCTCTTTTCCCGAGATCAACGGCTTATGTTAACATCTTGAATTTTTCGGGTGACATTTTTTTCATGCCCCGAGCTCTCTGAATCCCAATTAAAGCATTCCCTGATCTGATGAAGCCCATTAAGCCACCTCTTTGGGTTTTTTCTGGCCTAATTTAGGCCATCCCCGAGCTGATAAGGCCCATTGAGCCATTTTCTTGCATTTTTTCTGGCCCAATTTAGGCTATCCCCGAGCTGATGAGGCCCATTAAGCCAATTTCTTGCGTTTCTCTGGCCCAATTTAGGCCTTTCCTGAGCCAACGTGGCCTAATTTAAGCCTTCCCCGATCTGGCGAGGGCACACGCTTAGGGTTTTTATGTTTCCCTAGGCAATCAAATCCTCCCGCCCCCTTAGAATCGACGGCTACGATGAAGTCTCTTGGACTTATTTTAGATTCCTTTTGAAATTCTCTTGTTTCATATAGTTTAAGTCATAAGGCTTCAGTCTCACTCCTTATACTTTCTACCTCCTATTTTTACTTAGGATCAGGAATTTCTTTGCTCTGACAAGATTATCCTACCCTGCTATTCATCGCCAAACCTTCAAGATGTTCATCATCAAATCTTCAAACCTTTATCCAATCTTCAAACTGTTCTTGGGTTTTCTGGAGATCCAACCTTTCAAATGGGTACCGTTCGATCTTTTTCTCTTATCATTTCTTTCATTATAGTTGTTTGTCTGCTTTTTTCCTTTTTATTTATTATGTCTGCTTCTTCGACATCTCAAACACCCACCGACGACTTAAGGATCATCCATGCCTCTCCTTCATCCTCTCCTGACCTAGGCAAGAAATCGGGATCGGTGGAGCCTGCCACTTCACCTCTAAGTGAATCCTCCTCGACCCCTTACTGCTCAGGGGAACCTTTATCCCCAGTTCCTCCTGTTTTGGATCCCCGACATATAGCCCACACCATTAACAATAAAACCTTGGGATATATTCGTTCTAACATTGGCCTCCCTTCCTCTTATCATTTAATCCTCCCTTCCAGAGAGGATAGAACTCCTCACCCACCCTAAGGTTGCTATGGGGCCTCCATTTTCCAATACCTCCTCTGTTGATGGAAATCTCTCATCTTTATGATATTCCTCTGAATCAATTTGCCCCGAACTCTTTCAGGAATATGATTGGTTTCATCCTAGTTGCTCGATACTTGGGTATTAACCCTACCACTGCTCTCTTCTTTTCTCTTTTTCAAGCAAAGTCCCTTAATCCATCCGGTTTCTTTTACTTTTCCTCCCGAGGCGATGCTAAATTTCTGGATAAAGCCCCTTCTTCAAACCAGTAATGCAAGAAACGCTTCTTTTTTGTTAGATCCTCGATCCTCGGGATTTTCCTACTGAGTGGATATGGCATATCCCCACTTAGCGAAAATACAACATCAAAAAAGGGTCGCAAGGTACGCAAAGCCTTATAGATTGTACCACGAAGAAGACCTTCGACCTGTCTCGCCTTATCTATCCCTCCTTGCTTTATCACTAGGGTCTTAGTCCGCTCGAGTCTCCATTGGAAGCGGACATTGGTAAACAACGTACCATTAGTTGCATATTATCTGAACCTTTGTGTTTATCACTGGTCTTTCACCCTGTTTTTCTTTTGTAGACACAATGTTCAAGAGGATGCGAGCAAAATCTGGAGAACCACGAGAGAAGGTTATATCCGTGGGTCAGGCCCTTCCCAAGATGACTATTGAGACTCAAGGCGACCTCCCCGCTGCAAGTTCTGGTGAATCCCTACCATCAAAGAAAGCTTTGATTGAGGCTAACCAGCTTCAAACAAAAAGGGATAGGATCACTTCCCCTTGGGTTCGGGGATACCACGCGGGTCCTCTATCTCTACCCCAAACCAATCCTTCTTCACACAGAGCGTATTGAAGAATGAAGATGGCCACACCGCTGCTCAATACTTGCAGGGTGTTTGTCCAACCCTGACTTGGAGGACGTGGAACATGGGAGGACGTTGAGCTGCTTGATACTTGGAGTTTAACACTCTCAAAGGTAAATATCCCCGATCTTTATTCTTGTTTCACTTTTAAATCACTTCCTTTCTTTCCTTTGTAGGCCCTGGCCCTGACCTCCAACTTAACTGCTCGCGCACGCAATAGTTTCAACGATTCTCAACTGGTTGTTGACCTTAAAGCCTAGCGGGACCAGGTTGCTACCCTGAGATCTAAACTAGAGCGCTCTCAAGCCTCCTTGAAAGAGAGCCAAGAGGATAATTCTTCTCTTAAGGCACAAATGGAGGCTCAAAGGCACGAGCTCATGGCTGAAATTGTGAAAGCTCATGCTGAAGGTGTGAGAACAGGCCGAGAAAGCTATCTTCAATCGGAAGAGGGCCTGTCTGTTATTCAGAAGGTTCGAGACACTACTCGCCAGTTCTATGCCCGCTCCAAGGAATTTTATAGAAATCTGGTAAGAGCGGTCCCTTTTTATGCAGAACACCTCATGAGCAAGGTGAAAGAGTGGGTGGCTTCGGGGGTTCGGTGGAGACTTTTAACTGGAATGGCATCTTGGATGACACCCCCGACAATCCTAATATTCCTTCTAGTGATGAGGATACGCGGATCAACTCTGTTGGGGCTGCAAATTTCTTGGATTATTCTGTTCGTCACTTCGATCCTGAGGTCCCGACTATCGACCCTACCGATCCTGCTTTCTCGCCCTACTGTTCTCCCCGAGGGTACTCCCATGGTGGGAAGTGAAGGACTAGACCTTGGGGATGATCGCTTCGGTCCGCTGATTGATACAGGCTTACTCTCCTCCTCTGATTACTCTCCACCTCGCTGACTGAGTAGTGTTGTAGGCTCTTAGAAATTTTATCTCTAGGTTGGGTGTAGTGTCATCCATGTATTTTGCTTTTTACCTTTTGAATGTATGACATGACGCCCCTTCTTGTAATCGAAGTCTTTTCTAATGAATGAACGATTCTTCTTTCACCTGTCACCTATTTTAACTTGTGTTTTACTTGTCTAGTTTTCATGTTTCTCTTCTATTTAAAGATTCTATATCTTCCTTGTTTGGCCATACCCGAGCTTTGTTTCGAATATATGTATAGTGAGTTCGGGAGGGATATATCTTCGGTAAATGTTCCAACCACTTAACATTATAGTCCTGATTTGTCTTGTCCAAACGCAATAACTAGGTGGTTTTTTGTGCCCAGAGCTCTCAACAATAGCTGCTTGGCGTACCCGAGCTACAAATGTAGCCCATCATTTAGGCGGATCTTTTGTCCTTGTTAGTATGGTTTCTCGAGGATATTGGCAGGAGAATTTTGCTTTATAGACCCCTAACTCCCATTCATTTTTCATAACATTCATTTCATTCAAGCATGTATGGGTCCTCTGTTAGCCCGCCGCCGGATGCTTATGAACTTCAAGAAGAGGTGGATAGGATCCGCCGCCGCCTAGAGAGAAAAGGACAACACAAACAATTCTACAAGGACCACTGGAAATCCTCCAATCATCATGTTCTTCATCTCCATGAGGAAGTGTTGGATCTTCGTGACCAAGTGGGCCGTTTGTTCAAAGTAAGCCCTAACCGCCAGTGCGAAAGCTGAAACTCGTCGTGATGACCTCTACTATCTGAGATTCTGTAAGGTGGACCACGAGCTGTGGAATTTGAAGAATGCTCAGTGTCACTCTTTTTGATTGATTATTTCCTATTTTCTACCTTTTCGTGCTTAGCTCGAGCTTTTGGCTCTAGAGCTCTTATCCGTGTAATAACTAGTTGTCCTCGAGGCCAGGACTTAATAAAAGAGTGCATTTTATTTAGTGCTTCCGCATTTGACATTCGTCTATTTTATATTTAATACATGGGTATCCACCGCATGATATCAAGTGGCATTCGCCACTTCTGTTAACTCCGAGCATCCGCTCGACCCACCACCGTGTGTGGGGTTTAGGTTGACATACGTCACCTCACTAATCTTGAGCATCCGCTAAATGATTTTCATAATCCCGAGGTTGTGTTAATATCCATTTAACCCTTGTTCAATAAATCTCGATTCCACAATAAATCTCAATTTCATTACAAAATAAGCTCTTTACCTTATACGATCAAAGTACATTTAGCTACTCTTGACGCAATCAATAAGAGACCTGCGAAAATAGACCCAATGAATTGCTTCTTGTCTCTACCTTAAACGAAATAAGTCTTCAAATTGGCTACATTCCAGGCCTGGGGTATTTCTCTTCCATCCCTATCTTCTAGTTCATAGCCACCTCCTACTAATATTCTAGTCACCTTGAAGGGTCCCTCCGAATTGGCCCCGAGCTTTCCCAGGTTCCTGGCCAAACCTGCTTTCCTTAACACCAAGTCTCCGACCTGGAAATTCCTTTTAACCCCTCTACTATTGTAGGCTGCTTTCATCCTTTTTATCATCTCTTCCATTTGGAGGAATGCCTTTTCCCTCTTCTTGGCTATTAAATCCAGGGAGTCTCGTATCATCACCTTGTTCTGTTCCTCATCGAATGTTAGCATTCTGTGAGTCTCAGCGCAGACTTCCGCTCGTATGACGGCATCCATACCGTATACCAAGCTAAATGGGCTATCCCCAGTGGCCTCCTTCGGGTTGGTACGGTAATCCCATAAGACCGAATGGAGCTCTTCGACCCATCTTCCTCTGAACTTCTCCAACCGCGTCTTTATTCCCGGAACCAAAATCTTGTTGGTGGCTTCAAATTGTCCGTTAGCATGTGGGTGATATACCGAGGTGAAATGCTGCTTGATCTTCATTCTATCACACCACTCTTTCAGTCCATTTCCCGCGAATTGGGTTCCGTTATCTGACACGAGCACCCGAGGTATTCCAAATGACACAATATCTTTCCACAGGAACCTCAGTATGGCAACCTCTGTGACTTTCGCTAGTGGCTCATCTTCTACCCACTTGCTAAAATAGTCCACAGCCACCACCAAGGATTTTCTCTGTCCTGAGGCCCTAGGAAGAGGGCCTACCAGGTCAATCCCCCATTTCGTGAAAGGACATGCTGCGCTCATGGTCATGAGCTCTCCTGCCATCCTATGCATCAGAGGGGCAAGTAGTTGGAATTTCTAACACTTCCATACCATCTTTTCGACGTTGACTTTCAGGTAAGTCTAGAAGTATCCTGCTCTCAAGATCTTCTGATCTAGAGCTCAGGCACCCATATGGTTGCCACAGCATCCTTCGTGCATTTCTCGCAACACCTGTTCACTCTCCTTCATCCCCAAGCATTTAAGTAAAGGTACCCCGAACCCCTTTTTGTATAATTTTCCTCCTATCAAACAGAAACCCGTAGCTCGTATCTTGAGCTTATCCGCCAGGCTTCGATCCTTGGGCAAGGTTCCCTTTTCCAAGTATGCCTTTATCTCCGCCTGCCAATCCCCCTATTCCACTGGATCGGCTATGGTATTATTTGTCACCTCCTTGAGTGCCACCAAGAGAGTTATTTGCCTTTCTTTGCAGTCTACCACCGAGCTAGCTACCTTCGCCAGATAATCAGCGTGCTCATTTTCCTGCCTCGGGATCTGCCCCATCTCGAGGTGTTCTAGCCCTTCCTAGCATCTCTTGAATTTTTCAACGTACTTCTTCATGCGTTCCTCTCGTACCTCGAACTCACCACTGGTTTGCTTGTAGACCAGTTGTGAGTCTAAATGTACCAAGATCCTTTTGGCTCCTAACTCTATGGCTATTTGTATTCCTCTTATACACGCCTCATACTCTACGTCATTATTAGATGCTTGAAGATTTAAGAGGACAACATACTCTGTTTCATCCCCCTCTGGGCTAATCAACACTATCCTAGCCCCGCACCCGGCGTGTCTTGTAGACCCATCGACAAAGATCGTCCACCGACCTTTTATCTCCTGGGGTTGCGTCATTTCATGCAAGAAATCTTTCGGAGCTTGTGCTTTGATAGCCACTCGGTTTTGGAATTCAATTTCGAATTCGCCCATCTCAATCACCCACTTGATGAGTCTTCTCGACGTCTCCGGCTTACATAGGACTGATTTCAGTGGGAGATTAGTTTTAACCACTATTTTATGAGTGGAGAAATACAGTCTCGGTCATCTAGATGTGACTACCAGGGCTAGAGCTCCCTTCTTAATCTCAGCATACTGAAGTTGGTCCCTTTGAGCATTTTGCTGACATAATACACCGGGGTTTGCTTTTTTTCCTTCCTCCTTTACCAGCACCGTGCTTACTGCCGATTCACCTATAGACATGTATAAGTACAATGTCTCTCCTAAGTTAGGCTTCGTAAGTAACGACGTTCTGGCTAAGTAAGCATTGAGCTCCTCAAAGGCCTTTTGGCACTCGGTGTTCCAGCTGAACCCAGAGGTATTTCTCAACACTTTGAAAAAAGGGTGACTACGCACTGTGTTTTGCATGTAATTGTGGTGTTTTTCTTGTGTTTTTAATTAAGATTTTATGTTGATTTTAGTAGTTTTTAATCGAGTTTTATTAGGTTTTTCATTTGTTTTCTCGTTGTTGTTGTTTTTCGTGTTTCTTGTTGATTTTATATTTAATATGGTTTAATAGGATCAATTAGTTTAAGGATTGGTGAAATTCATGGGTTTTTTATGTTCAAAATCTTAATTTTATAGGTAAAGGCATTAAGGGCCAAAGTTCAAGCCAAGCTGTGCAAAAATTGGTGCCAAGATTAAGCTCTAAAATGCCAAACTTTTTGGAATGCTCGCCATGGCAAGCCAAAATTGACGCCAAGCCTTGGCGCTTGCCAAAACGCATGCTAAAAACTCGTGCTAAGCAGCTCGCGCCCCCGCACGCGCACGCAGCGCCCGCAACCCGCGCGCGCCTCCCGTCCGCACGCTCTATCTCCCGCTCGCATGCGTCCGCACCCGCTCCCGCTCACACGCGTCCACACCCACCCGCAAGGCAGCGCCCAGCGCTTGCCAAGGCGCTCACCAACATGCACGCCACAACCGACGCCAAGCGCCCAGCCGCCCCACGCCAGCGCCCGGGCTCGGCCATGACCGAGCCACCTTGAGCTGAATCGAGCCAAATCAAGCCCGAGGTTGAGCCAAGAGGCTAAGAAGATCAACACGGGTCAAACTTGGTCAAACCCAGGAAATAAAAACCTTTTTAGCTTATTTGGCCCATTTAAACCCAATTAAATCTATTATAAATAGAACCTAACTCTCATTTTGTAAAAACACCTCCTCCCGACCCATGCTTGGGTTTGGGATTTAATTTCTCTCTCTAGATTTAATTTCAAGCTTTTCCTTGGGTTTGTAAGTTTAAGAAGAATTCAAGTACTCCCTTGGATTTTTAATTTTGATTGTAATTTCATTCAAGCTTTTGGATTCTCTTTTTAATTCAAGTAAGCTTTCTTTTCTTTCATGCTTGTCCTTCAATTTATGCTTTTTTGCCGTAGCTCTTTGATTCCTTGTTAGTACTTGTGAATCGTCCATGGAATCTAGATGAGTGACACATCTAGATCATAGATCGAGTCCTTGATCATTTCAATTTTGAGTATTTCATATGTTTCTTGCTTGTTCTTCATTTTATGCTTTTTTCCTTAGCTATTAGAATTGGAGTTTGATATTGTGAATTGTCCATGGAATCTAGATGAGTGACACGTCTAGATCATAGATCGAGTCTCGGATCGTTTCTATTTTGAGTATTTCATATGCTTTATTATGAGTTTTATTTTCATACTTTGTTTCATTCTTAATCCTAGATCTATGCTTTGTTGCTTGTTAATTCTCGTAAAGTTTTAAACTTTGACGTCAATTTTCATTGCTCTTTCTATTCATGGTTTCGATTTTTGTCAATTTGCATTATTCAAGTTTTTATGTTCATGCAAGCATGGTTGTACCTTGAGCTTTCATGCTTATACTTGGTGAAACACCGCTTTTTCTTTCTTGTTTTCATACTTGTTTGCTATTTAAATTTGGGCATACGACCGACGCATCCGACCAATGTGCAATTTCATTTCCTAGTTTAATTTAGTTAGTTGTTTTCATTTAGTTTCTAAAGCTATAAACACATTGAATCCTTGCAAAGAATCGATCTTCGATAATATCAATCCTAATGAACCTTTATTTTCAAAACCACTAAGAAAATACCAAACAAAATGGCGCCGTTGCGACTCGTCTTGGTTAAGACTTTTGATTTGATTGTTGTTTCTTTGTGTTTTTATCTTTCTTTGTTATTTGAGGTCTTTTGTTAAGTATGCAAGGTAAGTATAGCTATGGTGGATACATTCCCAACATGGGAGGGCACGGTGCAAACCATGTTAGGAATTGAATGTTGTATAATGGTTTTGGCAATGTGGGAGGTCATGGTGCAAACCACGTTGCCAATGGTGGAATCGGCTATGGACAACCCAACATGGGAGGGCATGGTGAAAACCATGTTGGGTATAGTAGTTACACGGGTACGAATGGTCTGTATGGAGGATATGGTGCTGCCAATCACTTTCCGAATATGCATAATCCGACATCCGGTCCATGTGGTGGTTATAGTGCTCCCAATTTCTATCCGAATATGTATAATGGTGGCTTTGGGAATCCAAATGAAAATGTGGGTGGTCAAATTCTGATTCCCGGCTCGTATTGTGGTCCCTCGACTCACACTTTATCCGCTAAAGATCCCGATGCTTATGAGTTGTTTGGAGGTCCGAGCTCCATTATCGCAAGTGGTCCCCCATCCGCACCATGGGTGACGTAAATAAACCGTTTTTTGGGGATGACTTATGATTTTAATCATGCTCCGATTGGTGCCACCAATAGTGCCCCAAAGCACGATTCATATTGGATGTTTGGCTCCACGGTCGTAAGTGGCCCCCCCTATCCGCACTATGGGAGATGTTAGCAAACCGTTTTTTGGGATGACCATTCCATATTTTGTATCTCCTCCTCCCATTCCAAAGACTTCTCAAGCAATGTGTTCTAGTGCTAATGAACCGAGCATGGCTTTATCCTCTATGGAGCTTGAGAATGACAAGAGAATAGCGGCTTTAGAGGCTCAACTTGAGAGGTTATCTCGCCCAAAATCGCCCCCTCCCCCCACCCCCATGTGCATCGTGTGGATTGTTTGGTCATGATACCAAGTCTTGTCCTTCGTTTCCCTCGTTCAATATGCCATTGCCTCGTTTGTAGGAAATATATGGAGGTCATGGATATCAAGCGGGACCCGATTTTGCTATGCCTTCTTTTGCTCCACCGCCGACTCTTAATCCTCTTGTTACTCCTCATGTGGGCCCACTTGTCCCGATGAATGATCCTACCCTACCCTCCGATCTGAACCTCATGATCACTATGCAATCTTTTCCCGTAGCGCCGGACTCGCTCGACATGATCCTTAATAAGTGTGGGGTGGTTGATAACACGGGTGTCTCGCCGTCGGAAGAGGACGTGGTTTCATTTCCGAATGCTTTTACTACTCTTGACCCTTTACCTTTTACTTCAAAAGAATCTTGCAAAGAATGGGTGTATATGGACTTCATCAAGGCCATAGTCGAACGAGTTTATATGGATGATAGGAGCTTTGAGGAGGATATTATCCCAGAAGCCTATTTTGAGGATCATTGTGAGGATGATGAGCCCCTTGTCCATACCGACGAGCCAATTATGTTTCAATGTGAAAACGACGTGAGTGAAGGAGATTATGATTGTGGCGTTGAGGGCACCGTCAATTTCTTTTTTTTGGGGGGGGGGGGGGGAGGTGGAGTTTTTTAATGAGAAGATTGGAGAGCTTGAAGAGTACCTTGAAGGTGTCGGTGATTTGTTCGAGTTAGCCTCCAACGAGGTCGAGGGGAGGCACAAGCCCGAGCCTAAGTCTTTCCCATCTCACCTCGATCATGTCTATTTTGGAGGAGGAGAGCAAGCCAATTACCATCTTTGCAAATTCGGATCGAGAAGAGGAGGAGAGGTCGGTTGAAGTGCTTAAAGTTCTTAAGGGTGCTATTGGTTGGAGACCCGGAGTTGTTAAGGGAGTTAGCCCTTTGAATCCAAGTCATATGGAGATAGAGAGAGCCGGGATTTTGAAATTATTGGAGGGATTGATGTTTGTTATTTCCAAAAACGAGTGGGTGAAGCCCATTGAATTGGTACCAAAGACAAGCGCCGTGTTCGTTTTTGAGGAGGGAAAAGGAGGATTGTTGTCCACGAGGGCTACAACGAGATGGAGGATGTTAATCGATTCTAAGAAGTTAAATGTGGCTACCAAGAGAGATCATTTCCCTCCCCCATTTGTCGATCAAAGGTTGAACAAGCTAGCCGGCCATTATTCCTATCGTTTCTTGGATGAGTTTTTGGGTCACTTCAAAACCACCATTCCACCCTAAGACCTAGCCGAGATGAGCCTCATTTGCCCATTTGGAACGTTAGCTTTTTGGCGGATAATATTTGAGCTATGCAATGCGCCGAGAACGTTTCAAAGAGTGGATCCTCCCGACAAGGAGGAGATTGTTTTGGTGGATCCTCCCATCATCTTTTCATCTTGAGCAAGAAGGGATTACGTCAAGCAAGTGACGTAAAACAAGCTCTTCTTGGGAGGCAACCCATGTTCTTTTCGTTTATTTC
The DNA here is from genome assembly GCA_014905375.1 of Phtheirospermum japonicum. Classification (NCBI taxonomy): domain Eukaryota; kingdom Viridiplantae; phylum Streptophyta; class Magnoliopsida; order Lamiales; family Orobanchaceae; genus Phtheirospermum; species Phtheirospermum japonicum. The sequence continues at coordinate 32,098 of BMAC01001125.1, forward strand.
TTTTACTTTTACATATTTTTCTTTCTTTCTTATTAAAAAAATCCAAAAACATACGAAAAATTAAAAATTAAAAAATATTTTGTTGTCTTTTGGTTCTTTTTCACCCTTATTTAGTTTCATTTTGTTTTGACTTATATACATATTTTCTTGTGTTTTTGAGTTTGTGTGATTTTCTCTTTTATTGTTTTGATTTCCGACTCCAACCTTGGTCGATTTAATAAGCTAGTAGCGTTCATGGATCCGGGAGACACAAGCCATGCTCGATTTTCTCTTGGATTGCTTGGAAGCTTAAGTGGACCCCACCGAGCTCGACCCAAACTCACTTGGTTAAGGAAGTTTCTATTTCACCCCGCCTGATTAACGTGGATTTGTCCTTATTTTATTAGCTTTTTAGTTCATTTTTCTATTTGTTTTTGGTATAAGTTGGATGATTTAAGCGTAATTCCGTACTTTTATAGTTCCAGCTTATTTTACCGTATTTTAATCGTAATTGATGAAAATAGGTGATATTTCATTGAGAAACCCCAAATGTACATGTATTTTATTTTAGTTCGTAAATTGAGAAAAACATCCGAAAGACCGAATAGTTGTTTTCTCGTGAGATACGACTCGAGTCAAACTCATCACCCTACAAGTACCTCGTACTCTTGCGAGCAAACTGACGTGCTTTTAAATTAATTTATTAAAAAAGGGGTGCACAAAAGTTTGGATCAAAATTTTGGCACCGTTGCCGGGAAAGCAACGAGTAGGAATTAAGGATGTTTTTCATTTTATTTTATATTTCGTCATTATTTGTATAATTGCACTTGGTTTGGATTTTTGCCATTTGGTACGTTGATGTATTGTTGAGTTTATGCAAGGAAGGCGATCACTTCAACGCGACCTTGCACCTTTCATTGACAACATCCACCGTTCAAATCCACCAAGACCAAAATCCGTTTTTATTCCCGAGGACGATTCTTCAACAGCAACTGATTTTGTGTGCGACAAAATTCCCGAAGATATGGCTAGAAGAGCGAATCATGAGAAAGATCACAATGAGTTGTTCGATGCATTAAACAATGAGCTACCTTTCCAACCTCCACGAAAACGTCGGGGAGAGTATGGAAGCGAGCCGCGATACCTTGGAGGTCACATTCAACCACCAAACAATCGGGCCCCGCTACAACTAAGACAAGGAAATAGAGGAAGGAACGCTCAACATGACGATGAAGTGTTTGAAGATTATCCTGACATACCAATCCCTCGATGAGAGTTTGTAGATGAAAGGTTCGACGACCAAGATTACGAAGGAGATTATGAGGGTGCTTATCATCGAGAGAGAGCACCGAGACACGCTCAACCACCTAGACAGCGTGATTTGGCACGTCCGAAGGTAGTGCCTTATGGGTTTGCTATTGTTCTTGGACCAACTGCGAGGGGAGTAGAGATTAAACCGCATCAACTTAATTTACTTTCGACTTTTCACGGAAATGCCCATGAAGATCCTTTAGCGTTTTTAAATTACTTTATCGATGAAGTAGGAAGATTTGTAGGTCATGGCCTTAACCGGGAGGAGATGCAAATGATCTGATTCCCCTATAGCATGAAAGACAGGGCGAAGACTTGGTTACTATCCTTAGAACCAAGATCATTAACTGACTGGGAGATGATAAGCGAGAAGTTCTTAAATCAATACTATTCAGCACAAACCACGAGGCATATTCGAAGGCAAATAGCTACGTTTGAACAATTGGAGGGGGAGCTATTTCATGAAACATGRGAGCGTTATAAGATGMTTTTKCAAGCTTGTCCCCACCATAACTACTCCCCCGAAATGACGAACCAATTTTTCTTTGATGGGTTGTTGGACAATGGAAAGAGAGAAGTAGAGATAGCAGCAGGGGGAGACTTCGGAGATTTGACGGCCACCGAGGCGAGACGAGTGTTGGAGAAGCAAGGTGAGAAGTCGAGACAAACCAACTCACGACCTCGTAAATTAAAGGTAAATGAAGTTTCCACCATCGAGACAGATAAAGAAGAAGGAGTTAAGGTTTTGGTGAGAGATGGTCAAACGATCAAGGAGATGATCAGGGAAGTACTTAATGAAGAATTAGCAGCATCGAGAGCATCAAGAACGAACCAAGTTTCTTCAAAGGAGACCGTAGCGACATGTGGATCTCCCGAACACTTAGAAAATATGTGTCCAACCAACAACTAACAACGAGGGGACGTCAATTCCATCCAGTATTATTCGAACCAACAACATCCCGGGCAAAGAATACCATATAAGCAAGCACCGCCTCCGAATAAATTCCAATTGCAAGGGCAAACACCTACTACAGTTCAGTCGACTGATCAACTTTTAGTCTGGCAGCAAAACCAAGTCACCGAAACTATTCGGAACCGAGACGGCCTAACACATGTTCAGGAGGAAATGAAGGGAGTTCGAGAAGATATGAAAGAATTGAGAACGATGATGACTGAAATGGCCAAGAGCACTCTTGAAAATTCATCAGGACTAAGAAGATTGGAGATAATGGTAGGACAATTGGCATCTGACATGGCGCCATTAAAGAAGGAGAAAAATACTTTACCAAACCAAACAGAACACGCCTCGGCTATTCATGTGCTGAGAAGCAGAAAAGTAGTGGATAACGGCACCGAGCTAGAAAAGGAGGAAGACAAGGAAGAGGCCGAGACCAACCACAAGTAGATGCAACCAAATCGGCCAATCCAATGTATAAATCTTCAAATCCAAATATTTCGGGGCCGAACTCAACAGCAACTGAAGATCCCATTGATTCCTTAAATGCACCACCGAAGAAGTTGACTGTTTATGATCATGTTCCTTTCCCAAGTCGCCTACGTCCGGCCAAGGAGAATAAAAAATTCATGGAGCTATATAACTTATTGAAAAATGTCAATGTTAACCTTCCCTTGATAGAGGTGATAAAGACAATGCCAACTTTTGTGAAGTTTTTCAAGGAGCTAGCATCAAAGGAAAGGCGTTTGGCTGCAAATCAACATGTGGCTCTGATAAGGGAGGTTAGTGACATATTTAAGACACCATTGCCACCCAAAAAAAAGGATCCCGGGAGTTTTTGCATAACTATTTCTCTCGGGAATGGACAAACGACACGGGGAATGCTTGACCTTGGAGCTAGCATAAATTTGATGCCCCACTCAATTTACAAGGAATTTGACCTAGGACCGCTGAAACCGACAACAATGAGGTTACAATTGGAGGATAGAACGATAAGGCTACCTTTGGGGATTGTGGAGGATGTCTTAGTACAAGTATACAAGCTAGTAGTGCCGGTTGACTTTGTCATTATGGATGTTGGTGACGTACAAAGCGAGAACCGAGAACACACCATTTTGTTAGGACGTCCATTCATGTCTACAACGCGCATGGTGATCGACGTAAACAAGGGAAGGGCAACTATGTCCGTTTTAGGCAAAACGGTGACGTTTTCACTTCAAGATATTCACAAGACTCCTGCACCATTTATAAAGGAAGGATGTTCTACTGTTGATTTAGTGGATTCTTGCATGAATGAACTCCTGAGCATCGGCACGATCAAAGAGTTTGACAATGTCGAGGCATTTGATGATGGATTTCCCATGAAGTTTAACGTGCCAAAAGTGGAGTTGAGACCACAACAAGATCGTTCAAAGTTTGAGCCAAGAGAAGAGACGAAGCCACCACATAATCGTTCAAGAAGTGTTCCCCTCGACCCCTACAAGAATTTTAAACGTACAAGGAACAAGGGAAAGGCATATCGAAAGGATTGGACGACGAGGAAGAAGAAGTCATTTTGATAAGTAGTTAGATGATTTGAGGTTCAAGGTTGGTCAACTAGTGTTGTATAATCTTGATCGTAAGTTTGATCCAACCAATTTTAAAGTTGCATGGAGTGGACCATTTTTAATAAAAGAGATGGATGAGTATGGTGTAGCCACACTGTACGATGAGAGTGAGAAATCAAGTTTCCAAGTCCACAAGCATCGACTTAAGACTTATTACGAGAAATATACGAAGAGTCAAGATTGAAGTAAGAAGGAGTTCGTGGACCCACCACGAGCTAGGAACTGATCAAGCAAATTGCGTCGAGCATATGACGTTAAATGTTGCGCTTCTTGGGAGGCAACCCAAGCGTTCGTTAGTTTTTATTTTCTTTAATTTTTAATTTTTGTTTTTATATTGTGTCAATTGCCGTGGTACATTTATGTGTGTGTTGATGTGCAGAAAATACGATAAATCGCTTATTCTGGACAACGATTATATAACGGTAGCTCGCTACCGCAAGGCCTTACCGCTAGTTCCACTCAAGGCGTTAACGATGACGATCAACCGCTAACCTACGGCTAAACGTAGCATTCAGGGATAAAGATGAGCTTACCACTAGTAGCGTCTGCCGTATAATTTTCGTCGATCGAGGTCGCAATCCGACCCAAGTTAGCCACAGTCCGGCCGTTTCATTTCCCAAAGGACGTGCCACCGGGCACTTGCGCGTAGCAATTGATCGCAATCATGGTTTCTTTGTTTGTTTTGTTTTTTTTATTTTTCTAGGTTTGTTGGGACAATACAATCACGAGGTCTGAGACGGAGGATAATTGCACAAGTATTTTTGGAGAGACTCGACCATCGAATTTTCAGGGACGTTTTCTTTTCTCCCTTGCTCTTCTTTTCTTTTATATTTATGACAATCAGGAAATTGCCAAGTTTTTAGGGAGGGGGGTGGTTGAGTATAGTTATATTTAAAAGAAAGTTCAATTTGATGTCTTTGTTTTGAAATACATAATTTTTAAGCGTGATTAATTGCTATTTCTGCGCTAAATTGTGTTTGTATGGCATGCCTGTCGAAGTTGACTACATATGATTATTTGTTTTCGTCTTTGAGCGTGCATAAGTGCATAATTTTTAAAAGTATTTATATATATTGTAAAATGGTACTTGGACGCAATTAATTTCACAAAACCTTAAAAGCAGCGTCAATTCAAAACTTTTTCATGCAAAAAGCCAGTGAGTAGCCTGAGTGATTATCATCTTTGCATGAGCTTGAATAAGTCTCTTTCTTAATATCTCTTTGAAACCGCTGTGTGTAGTCGATTTTGAAAATGAAGTTAAGGCACATATAAAACCCTATTCCGGCCATATCCATATATTTTAGCCACTATAAATTCCGAATGAGCAATCATAGCCAAATAATCCATGCCTATAGCCATGAGTGATTTTATTTTTGAGTCGACCCCTACTTACCCATTAAAAGCGTGGGGTAGGAGTTCGCTATTGTTTTTTGGTTATTAGTATTTTGGAATATTGTTAGGAATTTTTGATTTTTATGAATTTTTGTAATCTAGGACCACCATCCAAAAAAAATAAAAAAAGGGAGAAAAAATAATACCCCATAAAAAAATAATAAAAGGGGAAATAAGAAAAATAATAGGATGGTGGATAGTGTTGATTAATTGCCTACGCGCTTGTAAAGGCTTGAGTCTAATTGTTTATATTATGAGGCCTTATGTTTAAAAGGCAAAAGAGTTGTGATTAAGTGGTTTCTGAGCTTCAAGTCGGTTTTACGGTTTGCGAGTTGGGAAATAGCCTATATTTAAAAGGCTACGTTATGAGTGTTTAGTGAGGTTTTTCTTTTGTACGAGCTGAAGCTATTGCTTCGTGATTAGGTTAGGTTGAGTGGGTTATTGATCATGGTTGATCATGAGTTTGTCACACGACTTATATATTCCATACCCGTCCAAAGAGCCTTACATTACAACCCGCGAAGACCTTTTCTGATTCTTAGTAGTGATAGCACACTTAATTTGCAATTGAAAAGAGATTGATTTTCGGTGCTTATTTATTGTGCATGTAATTGTATGATTTGAGTGTATACACGTCCCATGCAGAAAATACTTGAGTGCTTTTAAGCGTACACATATATATTATCCTTCGTGAGGAAGCATGATTTTGTTTTGGAGCGATAATGTAATAATGGTCGAGTGATTGACGTTGCGTGATTTGAACCTATATTCTTAAAATTATGTATGTAGCATAGCACGACTCTTGCTTGAACTTATTTTCATTCTAGTTATACTTTGAATTTATCGTTTGTTCGAGGATGAACAAACCAATTAAGCGTGGGGTAGTTGATTAACGTGGATTTGTCCTTATTTTATTAGCTTTTTAGTTCATTTTTCTATTTGTTTTTGGTATAAGTTGGATGATTTAAGCGTAATTCCGTACTTTTATAGTTCTAGCTTATTTTATCGTATTTTAATCGTAATTGATGCAAATAGGTGTTATTTCATTGTTTTACACGTTACAGCTAAGTAACCGGAAGAGTTCAGCGCGTAATAGACGAAGTTCGATGTTCAAGAATAGGAGAACGAGCTTTCCGGTGAACGAGTAGCAAAAAGATCGAGAAATTTAGACGGACTGTTTGTCGCGTCGATGCTCCGTCGACGCGAGCCATGATGCGCGACGATCGACGCCCAGCCGACGCACTGCCTGAAGCGTCGATTGAAGAGGCGTCGATCGATGCAAGGTCGACGCAACTTTCTGAAGCGTCGATCCAAGCACGCGTCAGTCGACGCATCCTCCCAGCCGACGCACACACCCAGTCCGCGTCGACGCCGAGACCCAGCCTGTGTCGGTCGATGCACCGTCGACGCAACGGCCCAGTTTTGCAATTTTAGGGTTTCGAGCGCGCCAAGACTTGTTATATCTATAAATACTCTCCATATTTCGGTTTTTCAGAGGGATAGACGAGATTTGAAGACGGAGATCAAGGATCGAAGAACAACGCGTCCAAAACATCGAGCTTGGGTTTGGGATTTGATTTCTCTCTCTAGATTTAATTTCAATCTTTTTCTTAGTTTTGTAAGCCTAAGAAGAATTCAAGTACTCCCTTGGATTTTTAATTTTGATTGTAATCTCATTCAAGCTTTTGGATTCTCTTTTTAATTCAAGTAAGCTTTCTTTTCTTTCATGCTTGTTCTTCAATTTCATGCATGTTCTTCAATTTATGCTTTTTTGCCTTAGCTCTTTGATTTCTTGATAGATTTTGTGAATCGTCCATGGAATCTAGATGAGTGACACATCTAGATCATAGATCGAGTCCTTGATCATTTCTATTTTGAGTATTTTATATGTTTCATGCTTGTTTTTCATTTTGTGCTTTTGCCTTAGCTATTAGAATTGGAGTTTGATCTTGTGAACCGTTCATGGAATCTGGATGAGTGATACATCTAGATCATAGATCAAGTCTCAGATCGTTTCTATTTTGAGTATTTCATATGCTTTATTTTGAATTTTATTTTCATTTTTTATTTCATGCTTAATCCTAGATCTATACTTTGTTGCTTGTGAAGTCTCATAAAGTTTTAGACTTTGACGTCAATTTTCATTGCTCTTTCTATTCATGCTTTCGATTTTTGTCAATTTGCATTATTCAAGTTTTTATGTTCATGCAAGCATGGTTGTACCTTGAGCTTTCATGCTTGTACTTGGTGAAACATTGCTTTTTCTTGCTTATTTTCATACTTGCTTGCTATTTCAATTTAGGCATACGACCGAGGCATACGACCAATGTGCAATTTAATTTCCTAGTTAGTTTAGTTGTTTTCATTTTAATTTCTAAAGCTATAAACACATTGAATCCTTGCAAACTAATCGATCTCCGATAATATCAAGTCAAATGAACCTTTATTTTCAAAACCACTGAAAAACTACAAAATAAAATGGCATCGTTGCGACTCGGCTTGGTTAAGGCTTTCGATTTGATTGTTGTTTCTTTGTGTTTTTAGTTTTGTTTGTTATTTGACATTTTTTGTTAAGTATGCAAGGTACGTATAGCTTTGGTGGATACATTCCCAACATGGGAGGACATGGTGCAAACCATGTTGGGAATGGAATGTTGTATAATGGTTTTGGCAACATGGGAGGGCATGGTGCAAACCATGTTGGGTATAGTAGTTACACGGGTACGAATGATCCGTATGGAGGATATGGTGCTTCCAATCACTTTTTGAATATGCATAATCTGACATCCGGTCCATGCGGTGGTTATAGTGCTCCCAATCCCTATCCAAATATGTATAATCGTAGTTGTTTTCATTTCCTAGGTTAGTTTAGTTAGTTGTTTTCATTTTAATTTCTAAAGCTATAAACACACTGAATCCTTGCAAACGAATCGATCTCCGATAATATGAAGCCAAATGAACCTTTATTTTCAAAACCACTAAGAAACTACAAAACACTCTGAAGTTCAAGAGATAAACCGATTCAGCGCAGCCAGTCGCCCTGTTAAGCGCTGGACCTCTTTCAAGTTTCTTGGAGGAGCCATACCTTGGATAGCTTAAATATTTTCGGGGTTGGACTCGATCCCTCTCTCGGTTACCATGTATCCCAAAAATTTCCCCGACTTCACCCCAAATGCACATTTTTTCGGATTCAACTTCATACGATTTTTCCTCAACGTCTGAAATGTTTCTGTTAAATCAGCCATATGCGACTCGAACTTTACACTCTTTACCAGCATGTCATCTACATAAAAATCCATGTTCCTTACCAATTGCCTAGAGAACATCCTGTCTACCAATCGCTGATACGTGGATCTCATGTTTTTGAGACCAAAAGGCATCACTACATAGCAATAGGTGCCAAAGGGTGTGATGAAACTAACTCTCTTCTGATCTTCTTCAGCTAGCTTTATCTGGTGATAGCCTTGTGAGGCATCCATCATACTCAGCAACTCACACCCCGAGGTTGAGTCTACCAATTGATCGATCCTCGAAAGAGGGTAATGGTCTTTAGGGCACGCTTTGTTCAGGTCTCTGAGATCTACACTCTCCAATTATCCTCTGTTTTGGGGAACAACACCACATTCGACAACCATTCCGGAAATTGAATCTCCTTAATGTGTTTCGCTTCTAGCAGCTTCTGTACTTCTACCCGAATAATGGCCCCCTCCATAGACCCGAAGTCCCTTTTCTTCTTCTTAACTGGCTTAAATGAAGGATTAATGTTAAGTCTATGTTCTGCCACATATGGGTCAATCCCCACCAACTCACTCGGTGACCAGACAAAGACATCCGCATTATTACGTAGGAAACTAACCAACTCCTTCAATATCTCTGGAGATAGGGTGGTTCATATTCTCACAGTCTTATGTGCTTCTCCCGAGACTATCTCCACCATCATCAACATCTCATTCGGCTCCACGTGCTCTTTTGATTCCTCCTGCAACTTGGGGACCCCCGAACTGCCGACTTTGTCAGGTATGTCTTTCTTTCTCCCTTGCTTGACACTCTGAACATATAGCTTTCTCGAGGTGTACTGGTCACTGCCGACCTCTCCAACCTCACTCCTCATTGGGAACTTCATCTTCATATGATAGATAGATACCACCGCTTGGAAACTGCTGAGCGATGGGTTTCCTAACATGGCATTGCACTTGAAGGAGCATCTATTACCAGAAACTGAATCATCTTAGTCTTCTCGCCCAGAGAAACAAAGAGCACTATCAAGCCCAGGGTTGTATGGTGCCTCCTGCAAACCCGATTAGTGAAGTCTCCACCGGCTCCAACATCTCCTCGAGGTCTATTCGTTCCAAACAATCTAGGAACAAGATGTCTGCTGAGCTTCCTATATTGACGAATATGCGCCCTACCTCATAATTAGCTATCATAGCTCTGATAACTAAAGCATCTGCATGGGGCCTCAGGACCTCACCCACATCCTGCGGCCCAAAATGTATGTCACTCCTCTCTTCGGAGGATCCCGCTCCCTTTATTCGACTCTTGGCTCCACCCGACATTGTGGCGAAGGGTGTCTGCCTCCCTTCTTATAGCTCGCCTTGCTCTTATTTCGTTCCATGTATACAAACTCTTTCAAATGCCCTGCTTGAATGAGTCGCTATATCTCATCTCTCAGGTGAGTGCATTGCTCTGTGGTGTGCTCGTAGTCGTTATGAAAATGACAAAAATTATCAGACTTTTCTCTTCTAGGAGTCACCGTATATGTTTATGGCCACTTCACATCGGCTCTGCGCTCAATTTCCACGGAAACCTCATCATGTGGGAATGCAAAAGGCATGTACCGGTCCATTCGTGCTTTACCAATTATCGGTTCGGGTCTGGCCTTCTTACCTGATCCCCGATCTTCTCCTTTTTCCCTTCTTCTATCGACCTCCTCTCCTTTCTCTCTACGCCCGTCAACCTCCTCTTTCACCTGCAAAGCCTCTTCCAAGTGAATAAATCTCTCAGCTCGAGCCAGAAGATCTCCAAAGCTCCTCGGGGGTTCCACTACCAAGGATTGGAAGAAATCACCCCTTTTTAGAACTTGGGCCAACGTGTTTATCAATGTTTCTTCCGAAGCTGAAGGGACTTCCAACTTGCCGCAGTAAATCTGTTTATATAAGCTCTCAAGCTTTCTCGATCCTTCTGCTGAATACTAAATAGTTCCAATGCCATATTCTGGTATTTCCTACAACTAGCGAACTGGTGCAAGAACGCAGCACTGAACTCATCAAAATTATGGACCGACCCCGGCAGAAGTTGGCTAAACCAAAGCTGCGCCGACTTAGTAAAGGTGGTAGGGAAAACCCTATACATTACCACATCTGAGAAACGATATACCAAAGCTAAATTCTCAAACCTGCACAAGTGATCAAGCAGATCAGTAGTGCCATCATACTCAAAACCCATTGACTGGTAGCCCGTGGGTAATTTATCCTTCAATACCTTGCATGCCGAGATTTTGTTGAAGGAGTACTGCTAGAAAACTTCGTCTTCAACTCTCGCAGTTCCTTATTCAAGCCATATACCACCTTTGGTAGATCTGAGGAATTCTTGCTATATGTATCATCCGTTGAAACGGCTGATTCAGATAAAGGCCATTACAATGAAGTTCGCATATGAATAAAGTGACTAAAGGTTTCATGTAGAAATTAAAATCCAAAATTTGGCCCGGCGTTAGTGTGTGATTTCAGAGATTTTCATCTTTAGACTTTCAGTGCACAAATAATGGTTGAGGAGGATTCGTAGGAAGACGATTATAGAAACCAACATGAATTTTGGGATATAAGAAATAACTATTTGCTCCGTGAAAGAGGTTCGTAAAGAAGATAAAAGATAGCGTGAGGTAAGTAATTACAGTTTTCATGAACATCACTACAAAATAACTGGCAAATGCTGACGAAAAATGCTGACGGGCAAAAATTCATCAACATATTGATGGATTGCTGACGGGTTAACTATGCTGACGGGCAAAAAGCCGTTAGCATATGCTGATGGATTGCTAAAGGATTACTTGACGGGTTTGCTAGTATAGGCCGTCAGTTGCCGACGGCCTATACCCGTCAGCAATATTTTAAAAAAATGTTGAAGGCCCATATCCATCAGCAATATAAAGTTATATTAGTCATTTATAAATATTTTATATATATATATATATATATATATATATATATATATATAATTATTTGTAGGGATATATGATAAATAAAAAAAATATAATATATAATAAGTTTAAATAAATAGTAATATATGTTTCTAATAAAAAGATTTATACAATGTAGATGAAAATTGTTCTGGATTAATGATAATATTTAATTATATTTAATCATTTATAAATATATATATATATATATATATATACACAATTATTTAATGGGATATAAAATACATTTATAATAAATGTTTTTTTAATTAAAAATATAAAATTTTATAATTTTCTACAACTTATATATAATAATAATATATATTTATAATATCATTGTTCATAAATATAATATATAAATAACAACACAAATTAATATAACTTCATTCATAAATATTAATCATTTATAATACTATAATATACATAATTAATTAATTAATTATAATATACATTTATAAATATAATATTATTAGTATATATTTATAAATAGTATAATATATGCATAATAATTATTTATATATAATATATTATTATAATTATTTATAAATAGTTATATTTATAGCATATATTTATAAATAATATATATTTATATATAACAATATTATTTATTCATAATAACCTTATTAATAAATATAATCTACATTTATTAAAAAATATAATTAATTATAAATATAATTTATAACTTAATTTACATATCTAATATATATTAAAAATATATAAACTTACATGTAATTGTCTTGAAAAGACGGTAACAACGCTTATCTATTTACAAGTTGTCGCGGGTTTGAATCTCACCCATCCCATATGTGGGATTTAATTTGATGCGGGCTGAGCTGGGTTGGGTGGAAGGTTGTGGGTCGGGCTGGCGGGAGGGTTTGGCTAGGCTTACCCAAATAAAATAATATTTTTTATAATATACTTTATAAATGCCGACGGGCCCAACCCGTCAGCAAATACTGACGGGTAGGATAATCCCATCAAATACACTTATTGATGCCGAAAATGATGACGGGTAGCACCTGCCAGTAAACAAGATACTAACGGTTCTGTCCGTCAGCATTCGACGATTTTTTATAGTGCATGGTGTTTATTGTTTTTAAGAGAATTATGTGGTGTTATATTGATATGTCTACTTTTGTGAAAATTACACACACACACACACACACACACACACACACACATACATGGGTTCACATATGGAAACCAATCCATAGGTGGGAAGGTAGAAACCTTCTACATTACATAGTATATGATACTATTTATGAGTAATGTGCAATACTAATTAAGAAAATAATAAAATTTAAAGGGGACACAAAAATAAAAATTCACATTATTTAAAAACATATAAATAGTATTTTACATTATTCAAATTAGCATTATATTTAATGTAATATAGCGAGTTTTTACGTTCCCATCTAGAGATTGGTTATCATATGATCAATATCCTACCATCTAGAGATTGGTTATCATATGATCAATATCCTCTCTCTCACTCTCCACACAAAAGATAATTGTAGGTTGATAATTATTGTAATAATGATACACACACACACACACAAGATTATTGTAGGTTGATAATTATTACAATAATGATATAGTTGGCAATATGTCACTATTTTTATGTATAGTTAACCTACTTGCACGTTGTAGATTTCGAGTTTTGGATGGGATAATTGTGATAATAAGTTCAAATTACAGATTAAGATACATAATATTTTCCGTAAAGAAATCAAAGTGTTATTGTAAATTGTGATAATATCATAAAAGTATTTCAAATTTGGGAAGAAGTTGTGATATATAATATGTTCAAGTTGCACATCAATATGCATAATAATCTCTATAAATAACTTTTAGTGTTATTGCAGATTATGTTAGTACCATAAAAATATTACAAATTTGGGGAAGGAAATGTGATTATATAGTCAAATTTGAGGTTACAAATCCCAAGGATGTCTTATCTACCCGGCCCACAATGGAAATATTGGATATCCAGGACTCGTAATCTTACCATCGCCTCTGACAAAAAATCTGACATATATTAGACTCCAGTCTGCTTCATGGAAATGTCAGTTTTACACCAAGAAACGTGTTTAACATTACACACATGACATATTCCCCTAAACATAAGTACATGTACAAGGAAACCACATGTTAAAGGCAACCAACTTACCCCTTATTCAGATCTCTAGTGAACTTGGAACCCTAATTTTAAGGCGGCGTGTAACGATTTCTCTACCAAAATGAAAACACGACCAATCATTTACAATATCCGCTTAATTTTGTGTGATTGATAATTCACTACAATTTTGATCAAGAAGAAGAGAGCTCTTATGTGGAGTAACAAGCTTCCAGGGAGTAAAAAAAAACTCGCCGGAAATATTGTAACATGATCCATGTCAGGAGATGGATTGATAAAATCTATCCAAAATGCTCAAATCAGACGGATCCAAAGTTTAGTACAAGATCCAAAAAAAAAAAAAGAAGTAGTCAGGGACCACCAAAAAAGCATTGAAATATGAGGCCCCTAAACAATAATAAAGGTATCATGTGATCTTCGGAGCCCCAAGGAACATGCTTCTACAAAGAGAAAATTCTACTAGCTATAGCAGGAGGACAATAATGCAAGAATAGACGTAAGCAATGACGTTAATAAAATTACAAGAGCTGTGAAGTTCAGATTTCAAGTTTGCCAAACTTCTATAAATTCAGGAGTTGAGGGAAGTAGAAGGCATCGGTCATTACCTTCTATTTTCTCATAATAATAAATAAAATCTAAAAGTGAGAGTTTGGAGTGCAAGAATAAAGAGTGTTGTAATAAGTGTTTGTAATAGTGAGTTTATGTATTTTCGAGTGCAAGCCTTCTCTATGAGAGGCTAAAAAGTTATCAACTCCCAAAAGAAGATTACTAATGTAATAAATTGTCTTTCAAGTTCTTAATAAAATAGAGGCTTTTACTTCAACCTGTGTTTACTATATTTTAATTTATCTCTATAAATCAAAATATCTCGTATTCTAGGAGTAGGAAACGAACTAAGGTTGTGCTGATCATTTGCGGAAGAAGTCGCATAACTTGTAATTCAACTTCCTCTAAAAGAAGTTAGGCAGTGAGGAACTGTCTGTAGAATGAACTAGAGGCGGTAATTTTTCGAATGGTGGAATCGCGACCCATTTATCCCAAGGCTGATTCGGTCAAAGAAATGTATGAAATTATAAAGACATTTTAAATTGACAGAAGCATATTGACCCTGATATGGTCGTAATGGACTAGTCTCATTATTGGGCAAGATTTTTTTATAACATCTGAAATGCTTATCTCGTGTACATGAGTTAGACATATCATATACTATTTTCACAACATGTGGGTGGTCAGGTAAGCAAAAAGTATGGGCATTTAAGTCATTTGAGAGGTAAAAAAATGTTTCTAATGGAGCTAGTAAATAAAAGTATTTTCTTATTATTTATGTGTACATTAAAATTTCTCTTAAAAACTTTTATAATACTCTTACATTTAAATTAAGTGTATAAAATTAATGGGAAAATGAACTTTTTTGTCCTGTAAGTTGGCCTACTTTGTAATTCAGTCCTTTTTTTTGGTATGTTTTCTATTTCGTCCGTTTTCTTTTTAAATCTCTGCAATTTCGTCCGATTTTCGCCGGAAAAACTGAATTGCACCGGACTTTGCTGATTAGGCGTCGGTTACTGATGACTGGTCTTTAATTTCAGGGAAATTCGGCCACGCGGAAATGAATTAAAAGACAAAAAAAATTAATTTGCCATGTAGACAAAAAAAATTTATTTTGGCCCTGAAGACAAAAAAATTATTTTCAAACGGGCCCTAAGAAAAATGTAATTTTTGCCTCTCATTTAATTTTTTTTCTTTATTTCTTTCTTCTCATTTTTCTTTTAAAAACTAAAATAAAAAAATCCCACCATCCTAAAATAGAACACTAGCATCAAGGGATCAGCGAACTAGAAAACAAAACAAAAACACCAAAATACAGGAAAGAGAAAACTTAAGTCAAATACAATCATGAACTCATGAATTATCAAGCAATATCAATCACAGTATATCTATCAGGAATTACCATCCGACCCCACCTACCTTAGCCTCCCTGTAGCTGGGCCACCCCCACCCCCATAGCTGCCCTGCCCAAATTCCCTTTCCACACAACACCGCCACCGCCGCCGCCAGTATGCTGAAACCCCCCAGCACCACCACCGCCGACGCCGTATATTTGTCCTCCGTGATGGTATCCTATCACGGCGCCGCCATAAATACCACTGCCGACCACCGGCCCACCATTAAACACACCACCAGAAGTCACGACGGAGCCACCACTTCCGTCGGCCACCCCTCCTTACCCCGCCCAAAGAAGTCTTCTCCACCTCCGTCTCTCTGTACTTAGCCAAGTAACTTTCAAGGGCTTGATGTACTCTTCAAACCCTAGCATCGTCATAGCCCAAAGCAAATAGAAACAGTTGAATGTGAGTAAATCGATTTTCAATTCCAATTCAATTAAATCTATTTCATGCGCTATTCTTTGATTTCAGGTTAACTTGATCTTTTTCGATTTTGTGTAAATCAGTGTTCCATTAATTATCTTTAATTTGGTTCCGAAATAATTTTTTTTTGTCTTCAGGGCCAAAATGAAATTTTTTTGTCTACATGGCAAATTAACTTTTTTTGTCTTTTAATTCATTTCCACGTGGCAGAATTTTCCTGAAATTAAACACCAGTCAGCAGTAACCGGCGCCTAATCAGCAAAGTCTGGTGCAATTTCGTTTTTCCGGCGAAAATCGGACGAAATTGCAGAGATTTGAAAAGAAAACGGACGAAATTGAAAACAGGGCAAAAAAAGGACTAAATTGATAAGTAGGCCAACTTACAGGACGAAAAAGTTCATTTTCCCTAAAATTAATCGTTTCTAAAAAATGTGTGTGCTACACACGGGTGCTGCACTGTTAAAAGATATAAACATGGAGAGTGAGTAAATAAATCCATGTTGCTGCAACTTTTTGACCAAATGCTTACCATTAACAAATAATTAGGGCTAATTGTATTTTTTGTCCCAAGAAAATCAAAAAGATGACAGTGGCGAAGGTCAGGGCTTGAATTTGAGAGAGTTGGGCTTTGAATTTGAGATGCTTCTGAGGTTATGGTTTCTACGATTGTTTCTTCGTCAATTCATAGTGATTGGGAATTGGTCGTGTAAACGGCAGCATTGGTTGGAGAAGGCGGCAGCCGGTCTCTCGATGCAGCTCGACTTCTTCATCACTTTTATTGGATCTATTCCATGCCCGTGTGCGCACAACTTTTATATAAAAATTATAAATTCAATATTTTTAATATATGTAATTGGAGATCGTCCGTCGGAGAGCTATTCAAATTATTAAATTCATTTATAATATAGAAAGGACATCAGATTCTTTGTACGTACATGTTTAAAGTGAATTCTTGTGTTGATTAATTGTAGTTGTTAGATTTCTTTTTTCTTGTTTTTGTGTTTTTCTTTTCGCTGTGAGAGGAAAAAAAGGGGGGGCATGTTATTTTTTCCATTTATTCCCTTGCAGGATCAGTCGTGGTCTTCCAAAAACTTTACCAATGGTATGGACGAAAATGAATAATGAATTTGTGGAGGAAAAAGCATCGTTGCAATTCATAAGAAAATAAACAAGAAAAAAATAAATGTATAAGATGCAATATTTTGGCCAAATGTATACATGGCCATAAATATCATGGCGGACCCGTGGATCACAATATTAATGTTTTGGATAAAAATCCTTTTTTGCAAGATTCATGTTATTTCAAAACCTTGTAAGAATATCAAACAACAATATTAGTGAATCGGTAACAATGAAAAGACTCAAATAACTCCACAACATTAATGTTGAAAACATACCATATCTTTATTTAGCTTAAAATTAGACTTAGACAGTATCCGAAGCTATAGAAGATTATATTAAAACAAATCGAACCTGGAAAAATATCAAACAGGATAAGAATTATATTTTATATAAGAGGTAATATTTCTTGATACCTAAGAAATAGACCCAAGCTTAGGAGGCAAATTTTCCCAATAATGAAAATCTCCATTCGGTAAAGTAGCGCCACTAGCACTTACTGTCCATATACACTTATATTTCTCACATGGATCAAAGAACCATAAGTCATTGAAAGCAACAATATTATTCCGATACAGGCCGTTCCAATGAAGTTCGCATATGAACAAAGTCGAAAAAGGTTTTGAGCAGAAATTAAAACCCCAACTTTGTCCCGGCATCAGTGTGTGAGTTCCAAGATTGTCATCTTTAGACTTGCAGTGCACCAATAATGGTTTAGGAGGATTCGCAGGAAGACGACTATAGAAACCAACATGATATTTGGGACGTAAGAAACAACTATCTGCTCCATGAAAAAGATTCATAAAAAGTAGAAAAGATAACGCGAGGTAAATAATTGTAGCTTGGCTTAACATGGTGTTTATTGATTTTTAGAGAATTACGTAGGTGTTATATTAATATGTCTGCTTTTGTGAAAATCATCATCATATATATAGCTGAATTATTTGATTGCACAAGATTACTGTAGGTTAAGAATTATTCCAATAATGATATACTTGGTAATATGCCACTAATTTTATGTATAGTCAACCAATTGCAAATTGTAGATTTTAAGATTTGGAAGAAATTATGATAATATGTTCAAATTATTGGTTAAGATACGTAATATTATCCGTAAAGAAATCAAAGTGTTATTATAGATTATGATAATACCATAACAATATTTCAAATTTGAGAATGAATTGTGATAGATAATATGATCAAATTGCACATTAATATGTAGAATAATCTCCATAAAGAATAAGTATTAGTGTACATTATGATAATATCGTAAAAGTATTTCAAATTTGGGAAGAAATTGTGATTGATAATATGGTCAAATTGCACATTCATATGCATAATAATCTCTATAAAGAAATTAAAGTGTTATTGCAAATTATGTTAGTGACAAATATTTCAAATATGGGAAGAAATTATTGTCAATTTTGGGGTTACAGATTCCAAACATGCCTTATCTACTCGGTGCACTATGGAAATTTTGGATATCCAAGACTCATAATCTCACCCTGCCCTCTAACTAAATCTCTGGCATATAATAAACTCAAATTTGCTTTTAGACAAGTGTACATTTTCCAGGAAACCACATACTAAATCTCCATTAAATATGGGAAAATTTATTTTTTTAGTTTATTATATTGTTCACTTTCCAAAAAATGATCATGATATTGTCCAGTATCAAAACATCTACACTAAGTTGGTAAGATTATCAAAAATGTAAAAAATTACCCAGATCGGGCTTTTTTGCTGACGTGGCGTGATTCAATATTTTTTTTTATCATTTTTATTTAGTTTTAAACATTAATTGAACAAAAATACCTGAGAAAGAAATTCATTGTGGTCTAATTATATTGGCCACATTCCAGAAAAGGTACGTGACATTGACCATCATTAAAACACATCGGCTAGTTGGCCAATTCATCAAAAAATGTCAAACAAAGCTTGATCGTCATTTTTTTCGACGTGGTGTTATTCAATATTTTCTTATCATTTTTCTTTAATTTCAAATATTAAATTGAAGACAAAATCCTATTTGCCCTTCATTCTTTTTCATTGAATCAAATTAATATATTTTATTAAATTAAAAATTAAAAAATCTGTGATAAATATAAAAATATAAAGTAGATCTTACAAATTATAAAATAAATATAATTTTTTTATAATTTTTTATTATTAATAATATTTTAATTAATAAAAAATTAATAAAATTAGAAATAAATATAAAAATATAAAATTAATTTTAAAAAATTATCATTATATATATATATATATATGTATATTCATATGAAGAAAATCTAGTTTTGTTTATATAATAGTTTATATATGTTTTATAATCTTTTATAATCTATTTTATGGTTTTATATTTATATCTAATTGTATGAGGTGTGTTTTTTTTATTAATAATCATTTTTTAATATAAGTTTCTATATTTATTTTATAATTTCTTAATATTTATTTTATATTTGTAATGTTTATAATTATAGAAAAAGTGATAAGAAAAATATAGCACCACGCCACATCAGCAAAAATCTCGACCAAACTTTTTTTGGATAATTTTTGGTCAATTAGCCAATTTAGTGGATGTGGTTTGACGTGGCCGAGGTCAGGTACTTTTTCTGGAATGTGACCAATATAATTGACCAAAACGAATTTCTTTTTCAGGTTTTTTTTCTTCAATTAATATTTAAAATTAAAGAAATATGACAAGAATGTATTGAATCACGCCACATCATAAAAAAAGACCAATCAGGATAATCTTGTACCTTTTTTTGATAATTTTACCAACTTAGTGTAGGTGTTTTGATACTGGACAATATAATGGTCTTTTTTTTTTAAAGTGGACACTATAATGGACTAAAAAGGTAATTTTCCCGCAACCCTAATTTTAAGGCAGCGTGTAACGATATCTCTCCTGTCACGGAAACACGACCAATTATTTACAATATCCCCTTAATTTTGTGTGATCAACAACTCACTACAATCTTGTTCTATAGTAAGTGATGATTATTTCATCTTTGGTACCCTTATAATCGAAGTTCGTCATTGTGAATGAACATAATTAAAAAATTGATTAATTTAATCAATTTCAGTAGATTCAGTCGTGAGCTTTCTTCTGAAAACCTTTTGTTTTATGCAAAATCTTAATAATTTGTATTTAATTTATTTTCTTGTGGCATTGAATGTTTGAAGCATGTTTATTCTGCAAATAGCAAATCGTAGTAAGTAGTCACATACAGAGTTGTCTGCTTTTATTAAGATGAATGGTTACATTTAATTGATTATGCCATCGGGAGGCGAGGAAAAGTATTCGCACCGGGATGATCGATGAGTAGATACACAGATTCACTAAAACAAATAAATAAATAAAAATTAATATTTAATAATTAAAAGATAATTAAAAAATACTTATAAATTAGAATTCTTCCGCATATCAGCTAAACTCTTGTGTGTCTCTTTCAGAAAGTAAGTGGAAAGGGTGCTCAATTTCAAAATACTCCGAATCCTCTATAGATATCAGAGGAATGGGATTTTAATTAAAAAAAAGGATAATATCAAACCAATCGTTTAGGTCATTTATTCAAGGACACTCTAAATTGCAAATATCAGGCCAAGCAAAATATTTACCTTGGCCACGTCAAGTGGGTTAACCAAAATGGCGGACAGAAATGCTGCACCAGCAGTAGACAACACACGCTCATGAAACCCTAATTTCCCGTCTGAAGAGGCACCCAATTGGAGACTCCGTGGGCGTGAAATTTCGGAGGCTTTGACTCCTTCAACAATCACCATCCTTGAAGACTTCTCAGCTTCGTTCATCCATAGATTTGTAGAGTGCCTCAGTTCATCTGTCATCCTCTCCTTCCGCTAAATCAAATCTTTGAGCTTGAGCCAAAAAGATGGAATTAGCGTGGAATCGAAAATTACACCAAAAATCATACTTTATGCAAGTTGGCCTCCACAAATAATATTGGAGGTGATGGTGGCGGACGGCTTTTGACGGTGGTGGCGGTTGGTATTCAATAACCGCCACCCGAAATTTTTTTTTAATTTTTTTTATTTATAAGTGACGGTTATTTACTAATAAGCGCCACCTTTGCCTTTTTTGCAGCGGTTCCTCTTTGAACCGTCACTTATGCAGCGCCTCTAATCGACTTTTTTGCTCTAGTGACACAACCTAGTAAATATTTTTATAACCAAATATTATATATATCATTTAAAGTATCACAAAATATAACTAAATGTATCACACATACTACCAATAGTATCACAAAAGTAATATTTACTTAGATTAGTTTTCCATAATTATTGCATATAATTGTTTCACAAATAGAATCAATATATATTTCTGAAACTCTCAAACACTCTTTAAATATGACTTTAAATATCTCATTATTTTTCAGTTTTTCGAATCGGGATATTTCATTACAGACGTTGTTTTATCGCGGGATAAACATACACAACCAGATAAATAATATTTTAATAAATGTATTACAAATGGTTCGTGTGTAGTGTGGTCCTGGTTACTTGTTTTCTCTTTGTTTTCCCGATGGTGCTCACTGGGATGTAGCGATAAGTCTTCTTCATGGTCAGCCTGCGGCCTGTTATTGTAAAGTATCACAAAAAAAAGAGTAAAAGCATTAAATTTTCTCCATCGCCACATAATTGCTAGTTCTTAATCTGTGAATATAGTTACTAGACACTGGCCTCCCATGGACTTTTTAAAAATCTCAAACAACCATTCAATTGACTCGATCTTTTTGTCATATAGAAATGCACATGCAAGCATCACATTGTTCTTGTGACTGTTCATACAAACAAAAGGAGCACATACTACGTCATACCTATTTGAACATTATATCGTATCAAACACCACAACATCTTCATATAGCTTAAATTCTTCCTTCATCATGGAGTCTCTCCAAAACAAGCTACATAATCTTTCGTCCTCATTCAATCTAACTCTGAAGAAAAAGTCATCTTCGGTAGAAGCTTGTTGAGATAAAATATCAACAATTCTTTGCAGATCACTAGTGGAAAAAAGTCGATTAGAGGCGGTTCAAAACAGCCTTTAGAGGCGGTTCAGAACCGCCTCTAATACGACAGACGCTTAAAGTGAAAAAATAACGGGCGATGGTTCAAACCGCTGCTTAAAATAGGCGCCGACCGGCGGTTCTTAAACCGAACCGCCACCAAAACTATTGAATATCGGTTGAAACCGACTCTAAAAACAGAACGTGGTGGCGGTTCGTATATTATAACCGCCGCTTAAAATTGAAATCGGGCGGCGTTTCTTATTTAGAACCGCCGCTTATAACCGAAGCCGGGTGACGCTTCATCCAAAGAAGCGTCACCAATAATACGAGGACCGGGCGACGCTTCCTATCTCGAAGCGTCACTTAAAGTACCAAGCTTTGGAGGCGGTTCATGTTAGAACCGCCACTTTTGTTTTTTTTTTTCTCCTGCTTTCTGCATCAAAATTTAACAAAATCTGAAATTCCAGAGATTTATTATAATTCCTGCAAAATGATTTTTTTCATAGCAAATACACAAACTAAAAAACCAAAATATTCATAACAAACACAAATTATCCAAATAAACAACAAATGTCATAAATATCGAACAAAAATCATTCAAATATATCATCTCACACCATAACAATTCAATCTCATCAATATACTCAACAAATACTTACAATTAAGAATTTAGAAGAACGTCAATAAAGTATCTTGCAAACACATTTCGAATCTCATCGAACTCCAACGGTGAGTAAGGATCTTGATTCGATATCCAATCCTTAAATTAAAAACATGAAACAAAATATTGGAATTAGTAATACTAACGAATTATGATTTATAACTTCTCAATATATAAACATTAAAGATAATAATACATAAATCAACTTACCATTCCAATGTTTCGACTATTGGGAAAATTGTTGACAATTTCGTACATGTACCTCATCACATAATAACCACACTCGGTAGATCCCGGTTGCTTGCAACACTTGAAAAAAAAAGGTAAATAATAAAAATTAGTTATATTAATACATAAAATATCTATAATATATATATATATATATATATATATATATATAATATAATATATATATATTATTATTTTATATATGTATATATTACCTTCACCCTAGAAAATGTTATTTATATATATGTTATGCAAATTCTTGGTGAATGTTTGAGAAGGCGAATGGCTAACTGAAGAAGAAATGGTTGGAACAAAGCGGGCCTCCTCTGTAAACTTTGAGAATAGAATAAATATATATATATATATATATATATATATATATATATATATATATAGGATTAGGATCATGTGGGAACCCATTCCCTAGGTGGGAACCAGGAACTGATATGATCCGTTAGATGAGATTAAATGAATGGTTAAGATAATTTACATTAATATTATAATTAGGTTATTATTTAGCAGCGAAGGGCTTCAATGTAATTTGCAATATTATCTATATATAACCCCAAAAGTAACACGGTTTTTTTCCAAATATCATACAAAACATTCCCTTAATTGAATCAATATTAATGACGTGATTATATATTATTCATATATAATCTGAAAACTTATCCATCTTTGATTATCAAAAAAATATTATCCTTCTTTGAACCTTTGAGAAAAAAAGAAAACTTCATGTTCCATGTCTTGACCAAAGCGATGGACTCTCCAGGTTTTTTTTTATTATTATTATTATGTGATCTATCCTTTGTGTACGTAAATAATATTTTTTTTCTTGGTAACACTGTGTCCAATTTTGATGTTTTTAGGGTGCCGATTTTAATGTTTAATCGTATTTGGGGAGATGAAAAGTGAGAGATGGATTATCTTTCCCGATTTTTGTGTTTTCAATTTATATATTGCACAGTTCTACAAAGGKCTAATCCAATTTTGAATTTTTATGAGTTGTTTTGATTGTTTTGTGCATTTAGCTTTTTTTTAGTGTAGTATTAAGATTTCATTGTTCTTTTTTTCTTTATCTTTCTTTTTAACCTTTTTTTTTCTTTATTGAGTTTTCTTGAGATTGTTGAGAGTTCCAGTTTCCACCGAAGCTTCTTGGAATTTTCGTCTTGTTATTCTCTTAGTCTCCTTGGAGATGATATATCATAAATGGTGGACTGRCTTTGAACTTGACAATTGTGGTGGAAATGTATATTCAAGATATGTTGTAGTGCCATTTGATCCTTTTTTTTTTGTTTGTTCAATAAATAATTGTAGTGCTATTTTGTTTACACAGGTGGTGCAAAGATAGTAAATATATAGTGCTATTATTATACAATATTTGTATGTTCAATATGATTTCTGCCTGTTCAAAATTTCTTGCATTATTATTTTTTAAATAACATTACTATTTTAACTTTATTTGATGCTATTTATCTTGGGTTATAATGCTATGTTCTGTTATTTAATTTAATTCTTTTTTTCCCCAATTTACTATTGTAATTATTGATTTAATATAATGTTCACTCATTTTAGAGAGTTGTTATCAATAATCTATAATGTTGATCTAATCAATTCGTGATGCTATTAATATTCCAATGTTATTGCTGATAACTACAACTTAAAATATCCCATAACCATATACAAGTGTAATGATGTTTTATTTAATTCATAATATTTTTATTAGTTCATGAGTACTGCTAATAACCAATAGCTTTTGACATGAACAACACATTATACACATTCGTAATGCTTCCACCTTATTATACAATTGATGTTAATATCCAAGTGCAGGATATTGTCAAACCCAATTTAAATCAAGCCCCTGCTCTGGTATGGATTAAGAGAYTTCAAATCTTTCACTAATGCTTGTGGAGAGCACCTGTTACGACTTTCTCACAACATATTCCTTTATTGCCCTTCTTGACTGAATATTTCATAATACGCTCTTCGACTTCGATATCACTGTTATCAGATTCCGTTTACCTCYTGGTTGTTGATCTCATCRTTGTTAGCGCTTTCCAGTGCTCGATCGGCTGAATTAACTTGTTTGTCCGCACTAACACGACGCCTCATCTGCTCATTGACCGACGTGTCCACCATCAACTTGTAGCTGTTTATTTTTTTCCTTTTGTTCACTGCGTGTAAAATGACAAATTAACACAATATTTCAAAAAAAGATATATAGGTTATACATATATAAGCACTATTGAACACAAATATTAGCAATATAATATCATATAAAAGGCGATATATAAGCGCACAATATATAAGCACTATTAACCACAAGTAGTAGCAACAATTTGCAGTAAAAATGGCATTTTTAGAAATGAGATAGTCTGAATATGAAATATATTTAAAGGTGATAGTGCATATCAACAAGAAAATTCAAATTTACATCTCATATGTATTGGTGGCATGAACACATAKTATATTATTAGCARTACCAAAACCAATAATATAAACTGACATCTGCAAACAAAATAAAYAAATGTCRCATATTGGTCATCAACAAGTATAGTAACTAAACCCAACACATGACTAAAAGTAGCAAGAATTTTTTGTAAAAAAACATTTCACAAAAGATATTTCTTGAACATGAAATATATTTGAAGGCCAAAATTTTTTATTGGGCACCATACGACTAACTAACCTCATACAAGACTTAAACAACAAACCTAGCCCCTAGTATTAGCATTTAAATAGAATAAAATAGCATTTCAAATAAAATAAAGCAAAAATTAATTTTATATATATATATCCATTAAACAACAATACATGCACTCTCAATCATACCAGCAAAAGTGATATCTTTCCATATTTTACTTCAGGTGACTGGGAATCCATAGAAACTGAATTGTCTATGATATTAGCACATCATAAAAATAAAAGCAGCATCAAAGGTATATAATATTAGCACAGCATAAAAACAAATTAGCAAACAAACTATTATATTACCACTGGGATACTATTACAACAAAAATCAAAGCAGCATCAAAGGTGTATAATATTAGCACATCATAAAAATAAATTAGCATACAAACTAAAACTGATATTTTCTGAGAACCATATAGATGATTTAAAAAATTAGAATATTTACATAAACCAAAAGAAAACACTCATATATTAATATCAAAAATATAAATCAGCCACTGGGATGCAAGTCTAACAAAAAACAAAACTCAATTTAATTCTCCATTTCATATATTTAATTTCTAATTTTTAATTTGTTTGTCCATTAGATTGAATTATCCACACCCTGATTTCTAAGAGCCCAAGTCCACTCTCTGTTTTCACTTGTTGCTTTTCAATTTTAAGGGCCAGCTTATAAAGCAAGTTGAAGAATCTATAATGGATGCACCAAAAGGGTATCTTTCTAAGGGATTACATRCAACCTTATTACTTATTCATTAATTGTGAATTACATACTTCCAATTTTATTTTACCTTTTTAGAAATTCYTGATTTTTTTTTTGCTCAACACTGATCAAAGAATATGATTGATTCTTAGGTGGATTTGAAGTTTGAATTTAGTGAGGAAAAATCAATTGTTACTTCCAAAATTGCTTCATACCCCRAACTTGAAGGTATCTTTGGATTCTATTTTTTCATTATCAGTCAATTGTGGTACTTGCTACAAACTATCTTAGCTTGTTGTAATGTATTTTTATAAATCCTTGAAAAATAATTTTCAATATCAACTACTCTTACAGGTTCTTATAATGATCAAGGTCTATGAACAGACCAATTGAGCATTACAAAACTAAGACACATAGAGCAACACTGTATCAAGTAATTCCATCAAGGAAAAACAGATTTTATTATACAAGAAAAAAAAAAACACAAGAATAACTTAAAATCAAATGTGCACAGTTCAAAGTAAAAAATAAAAACATAAGAAAACCCGTTGATTAATAAAAAGCAGCTTATTCAAAACTTTGTGCTATATAACTACATTATAAACACTGCTCACCTAAAAAAAAATCAAGTCTATGGTCAAGTATGACTTTGAACAACACTAGCATCAATGGTATATAATGTTAGCACATTAAAATAATAAATTAACATTCAAAATATGTCATGTTTCAGGATTAAGGCACTAGTAAACAATGCTCTGAATTTGAAATCAACTACACTTAACATACATATAGTAGTTTTACCATACTGCCCCTATAGTTAGCATACARCTAATTATATTCTCAGCATAATGCTAATTAGAATACCCCTTTMTATTAGCATGCTTCAAAACACTAATTAGCACACTACCTACTTATRTTCTCCARCATATGCTAATTATATTTTTTTAGCATTTGAGTTACATAATATCAGCAAGCTCAATCTTYCCAGCAACTTCACAACATATAATTAGCACCGGGATAAAATAAAGCACTATAGGTAAGTAAAMTTAGCATCGGGATGGATGTTTYTATAAGATTCCATGTTTTGTACAGCTCAACCTCCAAAATAGAACTTTCAATTTCTGTATATTAAGTTCAGRATAATTTATAAGAACGATAAAYAAAAATCCCCAAAATCATAACTTTGAMTTTCCTGACAAAGCACAAAATATTTCATAAGTCACAGCGTAGTCTAATTTCACTTCATCACTTACTAGACATGCCAATAATTAAAATTAAAATTAAATTTAATCAGATACGTAAAAAAAAATTGAGAAATCATACCCCAACAGACATGTCAAGATTCTAGCATCCTTCAACTGTAATTAGTACAGTTGAGATCTTGAGATCGAGTTCATCCACCTCCGAGTCCGAACGCTGAGTCATCCACCTCCGACCTCGAGTTCGCCGGAAAGGCTTAAATCCCGCCATAAGTATTGAGATCTTGAGGCTCCCGCTGCAGAAGTAGGCGGCGGCGCCGCCGGGGTGGGGGTGGTCGTTGATGTGAGTTAAGGATGAATCCTCACGAAATCCGCGTCGAGTCGCATTAGAAATCTGGTTTGGAAGGTGCGATTTTAGAAATCTGCTTGTATTCTCGCGTTGGTAGGCCAACGAATTTTTGGATGCTATGATTTATTTTGGGATATTTTGATTTAGGGAAGAACTTCAAAATTTTAGAAGATTATCGCGAATGATTATAGGGGTAGATCTTCAGCTGTGTTTTTTTTTTGGATATTATAAATGTCAAATATGCCCTCTCCCAGTGTCAAGAAACCAGCGTGCTAGTGACATCATTAATGATAATTGCCTTATATAGAGCAATCAATTAGAAACGTTTGATCATCTAATATTAACGATTGAGATTGGTTCTCAGTTCCCACACAGGGAAAGGTTCCACAAGATCCCACCCTATATATATATATATATATATATGTATTACCTTCACCCTAGAAAATGTTATGCCTTTTAGTTCAGAAATGATGCCAAATGACCAAACTGCCTAACGTTGTTATACATGTCTGAAAACACAATACTTTGAAAGATGACACTAAAAACTACTAGTTAAAATAAAATAAAATAAAAAAGATGGTCAACTAATATAAGCCAAAATATGAAAATATGCGATAGCTTATACTAGAGATTAGCTTAACCATTCACCATTAAGCAAGTAACAAGAAACTAATACATCACCAGAAAATCATATCAAATCCTCTCAATTCATCAAATTAAAATACACAAATTTGGAAATAAAGGCTGCACATTCTAACTGGGTGAACATTTTGGCCTAAATTATGATCTAGTTGCACGTAAATGTAAACACATTGTGTTACCACAAACAAGTTCAGAAATGGAACCAAATGCCTAACCTACCCAACATTATATACATCTGAGACAAAAAAAAAAACACACACATTACTTCAAAAGATGACACTAAAACCCACTAATTAAGTTCAAGATATAAGCAATATGGGCGAATGAATATATACGTACTTGTTCCTTTTTTACTTTCAATCCTAGTTAGTCTAACCACAAGTTTTGCACTGCGTATGCATATAACATCAAAATAACACCACACTCTTTTAAATTCCACCTACCAGCATCATCAATAATTATATTTAAAAGAATGATTCTGCAATAATACATTACGCATGCATACTAAAAAGAAAGTTTACCCTATAAAATGGAGAGTCCAGAAAATAAACGCAGCCGTAACCATGAGCCCGGGGTATAGCGTCCCGACGATGATCCTTCCAAGGGGATACCAGCTTTCTGAATCAAACCAGTTCCAGATCTCGTAAAACCCCTTCTGAGTCAAATACTGAGTGACACGGTAATTGAAGTAAGGATCAAACTCGTGGATCATGCTAAGAGCATTAGAGGTTGGTAAAGCCATTTCAAATCAAATTCTAATCCTCATTATTATACAAACACTAATTGTTATACAGTTAATGCCCTAGTAATCAGGCTACGAACGCAAACAAACCCTACATCATCGTCAATACTTTAGTTAGTATTTATATCATACATAGCATGACATGCATGCATATCTCGTGAATTAAAGAATGAAAATAAAAAATTCCCAAATACATAAAATGGTATGTTGTACGAAATATTAACTGGAGAATAAATTGAACTAAGTTTAACTAATTGCAAGTTGATATTATAAAGTGGACTTGAAAAAAATAAATAAATAATTACCTGAGATAACCAGTGCAAAGAAAAAGCAGAGTAGAAAAAATCAACAGATCTCACCACAAACAGCCTCCGGTAGAACGAGCCGGGCACKCCGGCGGCGAAGTAAGAGCGGAGGCCRCCGTCGGAAGCCAGGCCCTTCTTCATACTCCGGYCGCCGYCGTAGGGCTGCARGWGCTGAAACAGGGTGTTGAAGTCATTGGAAGGCAGATCGGAGAAGAAAGCTGAGAACTCCAGCGGCTCGAGGCCGGCGTCGGCGTAGCGCTTGGTGAAGTGTTTGATGATTACCTCCACCGTGGAAAGGGTGTTGCTGCCGCAGAAGCAAGGTCCGCCACCACGAAGGGGAATTCCGGTGGGCTGCTCAGACGCAAGCCGACGAGGGCTTCTCGTAGGAGATGGATCGTTGATCGAGCGTGTTCCGCCTGCGTCGTCGATCAATAAATCAAAAGCGTTTAATTGATTATAAATATATATATTGAAGGATTAAATTGATTCTCCCAGTGAGATAGAATTAATGCATACCAACTTATGCCTTCAAGGTTTATGAAACCACATGGACGCATGGTCGGAGAGTTCAAATTTAAATCAATCACAGGAAGGTCAGTTCTTTTTTCACATTCCTTTTTCATAACACCAGCATTCGAAATTTCAAACTCAAGATCTACTGAAAMCTATTATGAAGCTTCAAATATAGTCTTGATTTCAATGTTATGTTTCAYAGCTCCCTAGTACCTAATCAAGGCAAGTATACAAAGACARCATTAAAAAAAACACCTTATGATGAAACTCGACAAAAAGAGTCATCAGTCTTCAATTTCAGAATCCATATTCCTAAAAGTCATTATTTTGTTAAAAACTTAAGATAGTACCCAATAACCCTTTCTACTAGAGCTCAACTAATTTTTATAAGCACGTAATATATAATTCAACCATCAATTAAACACAAAACATATTCATATAAGTGCCAATTAACCAAATCCTAGATATGACAGATAAAAATAAAAATAAAATAATAATAATAATAATAATAAGTTATCTTCAAATCGTTTGTACAACTTATCTTCGTGTTTGTGTATTTGGTTAGTATTCAATGTTTGTACACTAAAGAGAACAGGATGAAGGTCTCCTTACTAATTAAGTCCGTTGACAGTTGACATGTAATTTACTTGTTTTGTTGCCTCGGTTCCCTACTACAATATGCATTCTTCAAAGACCAAAGTACTATTTATTTGTGCATTGTTACTCGTCTGATAAATTTCAGTTTGTTTTATCAAACTTACTTACGAATATTGCATGGGAATTTGCATTTCTTAACACAAGACAAACAATCCATAAAAACACAAGACAAACATCACCAACCTGCTCGAGAAATTCTTCGTGCTAATTGTCAAGAGTATCAAAGAACCTCATTACGTTCACGTCATACACCAAAACATAGCAATCCGCCCCTCTATAAAATGCAACTCCAAGACTTTTAAATCTCTCTTGCCCAGTCGTGTCCCAAAACAACAATTTTATCATACCTCTTTGTCATTTTGATACTTGGCAATGCTCATTGGGTTCTAAGAACACTGCGAAAATGACCAATACTAAAAATCAGGGAACACTAATCCAGCCGA
The DNA here is from genome assembly GCA_014905375.1 of Phtheirospermum japonicum. Classification (NCBI taxonomy): domain Eukaryota; kingdom Viridiplantae; phylum Streptophyta; class Magnoliopsida; order Lamiales; family Orobanchaceae; genus Phtheirospermum; species Phtheirospermum japonicum. Next base: position 63,308 of record BMAC01001125.1, read on the forward strand.
CATGTATATGCTTACAAGTTAAAGAAACGAACACTAATCCAACAAATCATCAATTGCAATCTATCCTCACAATATCCTAAGTACTATATATATTGACAAAAATAATTATAAACTAACAAATCCAAAATTACAATCAGTCAAATGCACGGGTAAGGAACACTATTTACTATATAGAACCAACCAGTCAAACTAAAACGAGAATAAACGGCAATAAAGGCACCAAAAGGGGAAAATTTGATCACGAGAGAAGAGAAATTAAACACTAAATAAAATAAATAAAGCGATGCAAAAATCACAGAAGAGGACAAAAATCTCATCATACCCATGGTAGCAATCTTCCGTTCAAACCGTTCGAGAACAGGAGAGGCKGCCCTGATCTGAGCACTTAGGCTAATCGGCGACTGCCACTCAACACCATGGCTACCGCGGAGCAAAACACCGTATCAGCCGTAACACCACCAAGAAGCTCAACGATCGATAGCTGATTTTRGACAGAGGCAAATTCTTGGTGAATGTTTGAGAAGGCGAATGGCTAACTGAAGAAGAAATGGTTGGAACAAAGCGGGCTCCTCTGTAAACTTTGAGAATAATGTTATCATTTCAAGGTGAAATGAATCGACTCTCTGATTTGGCCAAGCTCGTTAAGGGAAACAGGAATCGTTTCATGGAAAACACATGGATAAACGCAAACACGCAGCCATTGTCCTCTTTGAAATTAGACTAAAATCTGGTCTGGTCTCGTTTAGATCACGACAACGACGCTATACAATGCGGTTCATGGAATTTGTAATTAAATTTATGTCTTTTAATTTAATTACAAGATCGTTTGTTATACAATAAACACAATCTAGCTATTCGTATACTTTACCAAATGAAATCGGAAAAGGGTTTAATTTCATAGCTAACCCAGGGATTAATTTCATGAAAATTTATCGACGGCGGACAGTGGAATAGCTAGCGACGACGGGTTTTGTTAAGCACTATCAATAAATAACAAATAACTGAACCCTAATTTAATTACAACAAAAATAAATAAAATCAATGTAAAATCTATTAAATAATTTCAAACCAAAAAATATATATATATGAAACACATACCTTGCAACGGTGGAAGAGGACAGCAGCAGCGAGGTTGGAGATAGTCTGCCGCAGGACGGGCGCGGCGACCGGCAGCGCCGCGGCTTCAGGCAGCGGTTGAGGCGAAGGCAGAGCTTCAAAACTTCAACAATGGCTGCGATGGCTGGAGTATAAAATTCAGTTTCGATTTCAAGGCCAAGTAAATTCGAGGGCCAATTTTTTTCAAGGAGGAAGTAAAGAATTCAAGGGCCAAGATAAATTTTTCCCGGCTAATTCAAGGGCTAAGCTAGGTCTTCGATTTCCCGGCTATTTTTCAGTCTAATTTTGGGGCCGTGCAGATTTTGATATTCATTGATTATAAGCGACGGTTTAAGAATAAGAAGCGCGTCCAAAAATTGATTATAAGCGACGGTTTGGGAATAAGAAGCGCGTCCAAAAAGGTCGAACTTATAAGCGACGGTTCACCAAATAAGCGCTGCCAGGAACCAATTTTTGTGGCGCTGTATAGGTGGCGGTTTCTTAAAGAACCGCCACCCAGTGTATTTTTGGCGACGGTTCCCTCTTGAACCGCTGCCCGATTCTTTTTTTCGGTATCGGTTTCGAAAGAAACCGCGACTTATAATATTATTGGTGGCGGTTGGAATGAAATAACCGCCACCCGAACTCGATTTTTTTTATTTTTTTTTCATAAGTGACGTTTCTTTTCTAAAAACCGTCACTTATGCACCTTTTGCGGCGGTTTCTTGTTGAACCGTCACTTATGCACCGCCTCTAAATGACTTTTTTCCACTAGTTACCCCTTGTATCTCTTTCATTTTGTAATGTACCACGTAGTTCAAGTGATCATTCACTGTATGCCCAATGTTCTTTTCACCCCTGCTTCGTGCGCCATATAACAGTAAGAATCAATCGTTATCATCTCTAATGTTACCATACTTTCTATCACTTTTATTTTTTCCTCCGTAATTTTTCTTTCAGATATACTGCAGTGACACTAATACACAAAACCAAATTAGAGGCCATGAATATAAGGCGGTTTAATTTAGGCTCGCCTCAAAATTGATATATCAGACGCCAGTGGCGGATTCAGGACTAAATCTCAACTAGGGCGATATTTATTTTTACCGACGATCACCATTAACTATTGATCGTTGACCAGACGCAATAATCAAGAAATATTACATTTTTTGCAATTATATAAATGCACCGATAAGTAGAGAAAATTAATAACTTGAACATATAATTTAATATAAATCAAAATAGATGAATAATAAGAAAGTTACTTGGTACAATTTTACTCTGCCTCACCCACTTACTGATTCACGCCTTTTTTATTTTGGAAAATAACTGTTTTTCTTGAAAATAACGTGCTGCACTGCGTCTGTTGAGATTTGGCTACCAGTAGCAAGGCCATTGTTTGAGTCAAAAATAAATATGGCAATTGGGTCATGGGCTGATGCAATTTATGTTTTAGTGAGTCATTGATTAAAAAAGGCCCAATACTAACTCTAAATAAGATTAGCCTAAACCAAACCCAATTTATGTTTTTGCTTCTTATTCCTCAGATTTTCACAGCAGTAACAATATCATTCATGGTATTTTTTAAAAATTCATGTAGGGCGAAATTCTAATTAGTAAAGAATCTGACGAACTCAGCCTGGGCGACCGCCCGATCTCGCCATGCTCTCCATCCGCCACTGTCTGACGCTTGTGTTATCTAAACCGTCTTATAATTATAAAAAAAAAAAATCTCAGGGTGGCGGTTCTTGACATGAACCGCATCATATAATAACAACCGAGGCAGTTTTATAAAAAAAAAAAGCCTCATAATACTTTGTTCGGGTGGCGGTTCATTTACGAACCGCCTCGGAAATATTTGGCCGGGCAGCGGTTAATATATAAAACCGCCTTGTACATTGTCAGAGGCGGTTCTTTAACCGAACCGCCTCCAGGAATATAAAATTGAACTGCTCATTTATAACCTATATATCTGCAATTAAAAAATAATAAAAAAGCTCTTCCATTCGAGGGCCCAACTAAAATCTTCTTTCAACTTTAATGTGAGGAAGAGAGACGAGAGGAAGAAGAAGAAGAAGGAAACGTGATCGTCGCCGCGATTTATACTAGGTGCCGATTTTCGTCCTTCGAGAAATTGTTTGATTCATCTTTTCCAGTCCTTCCAAAGGAGTAATTTTCGTTCGAATGATTGTTTCCCTTTTGCGAAACTGGGTTTGTCTTGATGCCATCTGTCTACCGTCTTTTATTTCCTCGTTGCCTTTCTGACCAGCGGCGTCTCAAGCTCAATCCATGTATATTGTTATTGTTTTGTTAATTATAAATCTTTGAAGTTGAAGCACCAGTTCCATCACATCACCAACCGAGAAGGCTGAGTCAACATCTAACCCGCGGAGATGCTCAATGAAAACTATCAGTCCTTGGTTCACAGTTTAGAAGATTGGATCCGAAGCTTCAAGAAATGAACTTGAATTTACCAAGAAAATTTTATCATCCAAGGGTACAAAAAACTATCAGGTCTGGTCCCATAGACAGTTTTTTTTCTTTTTTTTCTTTAACACCACCACTGAAGTATATATCATCAAACTCCCAAACAAATACAAAACTAAATTTACCAATAACAAACCCAAAACATTTTTTTTTTCTTTTTTGTTTAATATATTTATTCTCTCATGCCATCACCATCTTCAGCCTCCTCATCACTCAAATCAAGATCGGCAAGCAACTCGTCCAAGGGCACACTCGGCGCATCCTCACCGTCCGTCACTGAGCCCATCTCCGACGGCTGATACTCCTTATTCCTATCAAGCGACCGATTAAATCTCAAATCCGGGTTCTCCTCCAAATCCCTCAAAAACTGCTCATAATCCGAATCAATCTTATCCCTATTATCCTTCCCATTACCCGCATCGTCAACCTCCATACTCAACGACTTCAACTTCCAAGCACGGGCCTTCCCACATTTCTTGACCCGTCTCTCCTCATAGCTCATCTTAATAAACACCACGTCCGGCAACACAAGTCCCTTATACTTATCCAGCTCGATATCGTTATTATTCGAGCCGTAAAAGTCAGAACCGAGCGCGTTATCACCCGGATTCAAAATCCGGCCCCAAATGAGTCCTCACATTGAAAATCGTATCGGTTTACCAAAATCGGAAACACGGGCTACGTGGGCATCAGCCAAAACGTGCTCCAGCCCACCAATATTAACTTCCGACGAAACGGTCTCCACATCCAACATGATATACTCGACAAGCTGCCTGCTCGACAACAAATCCTTAAAACCCGATCTCCAATACTGCTCAGAATCCAAAAAGCTCTGCCTAAGCGTAAATGGGTCCAACAAAGCTATGTTGTTCGTCACCTTCGAGCAAATCACAATAGGGCCGAAGTTTCCCAAGCCCGCAGCGACTTTCGGCGGGAGGCAGATTAAATCCTCACGGCCTCTCGACCGAGAAGGTGAACTTATAATTGTAATTATTATTATTCGAGTCGTGAGAAACGAGCTGCTTATCGTTACGGCTCTTCGTCGAGGCCACTTTACCGACAAAGTCAACGAACTTCAAAACATGGGACCGTTTATTGAAAAAAAAGTCAATCCCGTGGTCCATCTGCTTAATCTTGATCGCGTCCTTGGATGCGTTGTGCTTGAGAATGAGCTGCTCGAGGTAGAAAAACGTGCGCCTGTGAGAAACGTGCTGCCTGAGCTGAATGGCGGCGACCCATTGGTCAGGATTGGCTTGGACCCGCGAGCAAGAATCGCACAGCTGGTCTTGGACATGTACTCGACAGTGTAGGCCTGTTCGAGTATGGCTCCGTTTAGGACCTCTTTCTAGACGTTGAGTTTGACTTTGATCCTTTTGGAGTGGGGCTCGGTGACGGTGTTTAGGTTTTTGAGGCGCTTGACGCAGAAAGTGAGGAGCTCCTTGGATTTGAGCTGGGCTTTGATCCAGGTGCGTGGGGGCTGGAGATAGGTTTCGCAGTCGGAGCAATGGATGATGGTGGCGTGTTTCTCGAGGCGTTCGGTGATGTCGACCTCGGAACGGAGGCATTTGGCGCACATTGGCGGCGTTTGGCTGCATCAGGATGCCGCAATTGCAGCAGAGGGCGCTGCTGATGGTTTGGGGGACGGTGAACATGCCCGTATCGTCGGCCATGGCTCTTGTTAGGGTTCGGGGAGAGCTGATGACTATGGTAGAAAAAGAGACGGGCTGAAAAATGGTCCCATAGAAAGGTTGTTATCTTGTATTCTATGCTGTAGAGTCGTGGTGACTGCATTTTCTTTTTTCTCCATGCAGTGGATTATTAACAAATTTGCTAAAAGCTTGTGGCTAGATGAGTTTCAGTATTGATACGAAATCCTCGAGAAAGACAAATTTAATGTCTGGACGTGGGATCAGGTATATTTTACGACGTATCAATTTAATGTTATTATTTTTAAAAGAATTTTATAATAATATCTTATTATTCTTGTTACTTGTATGCAGATATACCACGTAGTAAACTGAACCCCTACATAAAGAATGTGTGGAGGGATAAAGAAGCCACTTATGCTAAAAAAGCCATTCGTGCTCAGCCCGAGAACGAAGGCCCTTGGATATACCTTAAGTTCCTCTACGTGGACGACAAGAAGAGGCTTTATACAAACCCCGATTTAGAATGCCTTTATGTGGATGTTTTAGCCGAGGCAGCGGATCGTTTAAAATCTTCTGCGGAGCTCGATCCTCATTACAAGGTGGCGTACGCTTTAGTGGATAGCAGCGGTTGCATACACGCTCTGAACCTCATTGTCGATCTTATGGCCATTGGTTATCAGGCGGACCGGAACACGAGACTGGTTGAGGCGGTGGATGTTCTATTTGATAAAGTCTTGTTGCTCCTCCTACTCACCGGAAGTTCCCGATTTGATTAAGAGGATGAATTCCGAAATTTCTCAAAAAAGTTTATGCCGTCATGCGCTCACTTGATGCCTTTCGGATACTTTACTGTTACATATATAATGGGTCTTCATATTTTCGTCAGAATCATAATGTAGATGAGCCATGTGAGCCCGTAACAACGGACATCCCATTATGTTGTGTAATATCTCCACAATCGCAAGGGAGGTTATATGCCATTTTAGATTGCTTCATTACGTCACTTTGTCAGGAACACAAGGCCTTTAATGAAGTATTAAGTTCGAACTCGGAGTCGCACCAGCGGTGGAGGAATCAACTATGCGAGAGACTCTGCCAATCTTATTTGCTAAAAAGGAAAGGCCATGTAATTGCTGAAGATGATACCTTAGAGGATCTAAAGTGGGATCTTCGGCAGCTGGTTGTCAAAAATATCGGAACCAGTGCTGTCGTCAAAAATAGATTACAAAGAATGTAAGTCCAGTTTTGATAGTCAATAGTGCGAATTCTGATACTCAATTCTTCTATGTGTTCTTCTAAGTTCTTTTTATATTATTTTCCGTTTAATTAAATTAAGGGATGATTGCAGATTCAACCATATTGAAGTTTAGCTCAATTACATAAAACTCAGTTATGATTTTTTTTGTATTTTCTATTATGTCGTTCTCATTGAGGATATAGAATGTTACAAGCTTTTATTTTTAATCGAATTTATAATGATATGGTTTACTTTTAGTTAATAGGGGGAATTGCCAAATACTCCCTAACACATACATGAATTTGTCAAATAATCCAACTTGTAGATTTAAGTCAAATGGTCCCTCCTTTTTGTCAAATAGTCCAAAATTAAAATGTGAAATGTCTAATTTATCCCTCATATTATTACCTATATTTTTGCCCAAAAAAATCACTTGTCTTCACCTACACCCCACACCCGCGCCCTTTTTTCTTTCATTTTTTTCTTCTTC